>JACEII010000053.1:1697638-1856694 GCA_014332785.1 Antheraea mylitta | reverse complement strand
ATGGTGGGGTAAGGTTCCAAATACGCTGCTGATGAAAAACCTCATTTGGCTCACTGTTAGTATATATATATCTAATGTACACATTACATATTACTGTAAGCGGCATGCGTTTCGTACTTGTAATTTTTTTTAAAGAGCATTTCTATAATTGTACATAGTCCCACAATTTTATAATTCGTTAATACAATTTTAAAAAAACGCGTGCGGAGCTGCGGGTATAGCTAGTTTAAAAAAATTTTCTGACCTACTGACACATCTGAATACCATGTGGATAAATATAAATCAATGGTCTACCCTAAGTTAGATAATAAGTTTAGGAAGTACCCTTCCTGCTGTTAGATCCTACACTATTCCTAAAGTAGTCAACCTACCTACTTATAAAATGTACTAAAGAATACTCACAAATTTTGTCCCCACATATCCACCAGGTTTCCAGTATCATTAAACACCATCACAGTGTAATGTGGTATTGGTGGATCACCAATCTTCTGGTATACATCTCTTTCAGAGAATGTAGTCATATCCCAAACATTGGATGCCCGATGAAATACCAATAAACGTCCTGCAGTATCCAAGGCCACTCCGGACACTTGACCCAGTTTAACAGATTCATCTGGCCAGTTGCTTACGAGTTTTGGACCTGATATTTATAAGACAAATTGGAAATTTAAAAAAAATGTTATTGGGCCTGTGCCTTATTTTTCTATGGGATAAATACTTATCCTAATATTCCAGTATTATTGTAGAGCACTAATTTTTTATATCAAAGTTACCTACCACAATTACTCAAAAATGTGTCTAAAATCAACCCTCACTCATAATAACTACATAATAGATATATATTAAATAGTAGTTGTATTCTGCTCTTCATCTATTATTGGAAGCATCTTATCTATAATTATAAATTTAAAGGAGCACTTCTTGACTTGACAAGACTTTTGAAATAAAGACAGCGTGAGCCGTGAGAGCTTACTGGAGAGAATGCATTGCAATGGTTTTAATACGCAAGTACCTGTCATTTTTCTGTTAACCAACTGAGAAAAACTTGATCATCCAGGTACTAATTATATTAACGGAAAACTACTTTTTACAAAATTTTAGATTCTTTTCTATATAATTTTTTATTAAGAAATTATCTAGATTTAGGTTTATTACTACTTATATTTATAACCAACTGAAGAATTATTTTCACATAGCATATCTTAGTAAAATGGTGTTTCCATTGAAACTATAGATAGAATTATTTGCTTCAAACTACACATGTGACTACACTTTTAAATACATTGAAAAATTACAAACCATGATCTAAAAATTTTAAAGCATCCTTTATAGCATACTGCATCCTCTGGTTGTCATAATTGTTGACTGGATATTGTATCTGTAACAGCAGACATATTATTATAAAAGTTTTTTTTTTAATTTCATTTTTGGCAATCAATCTTTCAGATTATTACTGCCATTGTCGCATAGTCAATAATATTACAAGCATTGTGAGATCACTTCAATATTGCGTAGTGTGAGTCATTATTCTAACAGGATGGTGGATCCCATGTTAGAACCTTCCAGGGAGTTTTTGTGGCAACTCAGAATTTCATGCTCCCTGGTATTATTTTCCATTCACTTCACTTATGCACAATAAAATAACTACATTATGTAAAACACTACCAAATGTACAAAATATAGAGTCAAATAACACAAGATTATAAATAAAATATAAAATCCACTACATGACAGACTAAAATCCCGGCAAAAACTCTCATTATAAAAGTTATTCAATCAAGTTCCTATATTTTTAGTCTCTATGGTAATATTGTTATTAGTTTATTATCTCTTATCTTGTATTTATTTTATACCAATGTTTGTTTACACAATGTTTTACACAAAATAGTTTCAACCTAAAAAGTTCAAACAACAGTCTAGCAAAATAGGGTCCCTTTGACAAAACCTTCAAAGAGTTTTCATAGCAAACTTATGTGTTATCATAATATTAACAACTTAATTTGTTTTAAATTGCCATTGTAGTTGTAATGACAATAAAATAATGAAAATGTTATGTTAAAATGAAGTTTAGATTATTTATGTTGAAATGAAGTTTAGATTATTGTTTCAATATTTTGTCGGTATAAAAAGAGCTACAAACTCAATTTTCATATTACATTTACCCACAGATAAACTAATAAAACAGTTAAATATAACAAAAAGAAAATCTGAAGTACTTTTTTTTTTCTTTTTTTTTTTACGTGGGGAAATCCCTTGTGGATACCCACCCTCCCGGGGGAAAGGATGGGTTATGTCCGGTTTGCACGGACTAAAACCCCACGGTGTACCGACAGACCGTAGTGTTGGGGCGGCAAGGGATCGTGCTAAGCTATTCCCCTTAGATAGCCGCCCCAACGGTCCGCCCGGCGGAAGGTGGCCGCCGGGCTCCTACCTATAGAGAGACAGCTGGGTACACACCAGCTGCCTCCCCTCGTCCGCCGGACCTGTGCAATGAGGGAATGAGCCCCCCGACTACATCCCCTCAGGTCCGGCTACGGTGGCAGGAGGAGTTGGGCAAAGCGCCGCCTCCTCCTGCCGGTCCTCCGTCGGCGAAGACGGTCACTGAGAGGATCCGCCTCGCGGGCCCTCTCCGCCGCCTCCTTTTGCGAGATGACTTCCTCGCAAAAGGAGGCCACTGCTCGCCACGCCTGCTCGCTGCCGAGCATGGACGAGACCACGCTCGGCAGCGACAGGTCTTCTCCTACCACCACCGCCAGAGTGCGGCGCTCCACCTCCCACGCAGCACACTCAGAGAGAGTGTGTTGCGCGGTATCTTCCTCAGCGCCGCACTCATGGCAGGCGGCGGTTGGCTCCCTGCGAGCGATCCGGTGCAGGTACCACCCGAAACAACCGTGTCCGGTCAGCACCTGCACCAGTCTGAACGACAGGGAGCCCCATCTCCTGGCAATCCACTCACGCAAAACCGGGCGGACGGCGCTAACGGTGTGCGTTCCGAAGCGCGCGTCCGCTAGGTTCCCCATCCACCTCTCTATCGCCCCCTCCCGCAGCACTTTCCTCCTATTCTCTATCTCTCTGGGAGCCGGAGGCTCCCCACTACGTTTCCTTGCCGCCGTAAATTCGTATACGGCAGCGAGAACTCCTGCCTCCAGCTCCCAAGGAAGGGAGCCGGCGAGCGTGAAGGCCGCCGCCGAGGACACCGTCCGGTACGCCCGGATCGCCCTTAGCGCCACCGTGCGCTGCGCATTGCGAAGCGCGCGCACATTGGTGGCCCCGAGGGCGTCCGCCCAGACCGGTGCCCCGTAAGCGGCCATCGCCCGCACGACTCCCATATACAGTCGCCGGCACCCAGCCCCCGGCCCCCCAATATTGGGGAGCAACCGGCCGAGTGCCGCCGCTGCCCTAGCAATTCGCGGCCCGAGAGTCGCGAAGTGCGGCTCGAAATGCCAGCGCCCGTCCAGGGTGAGGCCCAAATACCTCATTTGGGCCCCCACCCTGACCCGGGCGCTCTCCACCATAATGTGGGCCCCAGGTGGTGGCCCCTGCCGAGGCCCATGAAAAAGTATGGCCTCGGTCTTCTCGAGGGCCACCCTGAGACCCAACCTCCTTATGCGCCTGACCACGAGGGTTGTGGCCATCGTAGCCAGGCGCTCCACCTCCTTCCAATCCCTCCCCTGGGCTACGACTAGGGTGTCATCCGCATAACAGATTAGGCGCGCTCCATATGGGAGTGCGCCGCGGAGCACCCAGTCGTAGCCCATGTTCCACAGGAGCGGACCCAAAACCGACCCCTGTGGAACCCCCCGCCTCGTCGCCCGCCGGACCATCCGCCCGTCGCCATCCACATAGGCGACCTCCCTGTCCTCGAGGTACGCCTCCAACAGCCGCCGCAGATACGGGGGCACTCCAAAATAACGGAGCGCCTCCCGAATGACCCCGTGCGGTAGGCTGTTGAAGGCGTTGGCAATGTCCAAGGACACCGCCAGCACCCTTTCCCCCTGGGAGGTCGCCTGCATGGACAGCGACTTGAGGAGGCACAGGGCGTCCACAGTTGAACGCCCTGTCCGGAAGCCGAACTGCGCGTTCGATAAATTCGGCCCCGCTCCCTCTAAGTGCTGGACGACTCGGGAAGAGACGACCCTTTCCAGCACTTTCCCGACGTCATCCAGCAGGACGAGGGGCCGATACCCGGACGCGCAGTCTGGAGGGCGGCCCTCCTTTGCCATCAGGCAGAGCCGCCCAATCTTCCAGGGCTTCGGGAACCGTCCAACTGCTAAACACCGGTCGAACAGCTCCCGAAGTCTCCCCCCAAGATGGCCCAGCGCAAGGCCGAGCACCCGACCCGGGACCCCGTCTGGGCCGGGCGCTCTCCGCCGGTTCAGGAGGCGTTCGACAGCCCTCCCCATCTCCTCCTCCGTAATTGGAGGAGGACTGTCAGACGCTTCCTCAACTTCCGCCCGTGCCGGCAGCATGGGAGGAGCCGGTAGCGGGGGAGGGTCGGGAAATAATTCTCCCACGACCCTCGCCACCACCTCTGGCTGGAGGGTAAAATCTGAAGTACTGGCTTCTCAATTACTATGGTACTATAACCAATTCTATTCAAAAACAATCACCAGTATTACACAAAGGCCACATAACACAAAGCTCAATATCTAATAATGTCTGTGTACAGTGAACCTCTGCAATTATTAATTATTGGATTAACCAACATATGTATACATGTAGATATAACTCTATAATATTATTGAATTATATTATCATAATTACCCTTATCCCACCTAAGTAGGGTCGGCACAACATGTTTTATTTTTTCACTCTCTCTTATCAAATGTCATCTCAGTATTCACACCTTTTACACACATATCATTTTTCACACAATCCATCTACACCTTTTTCGGTCTTCATACTAAACACTTTTCTAGTCACATGGTTTTCATCTCTCCTCACAGACATGCCCATACCATGCTAACCTATTACTCCTCAGCTTCTCTGTCACTAATGCTATTTTCAAACTTCCTCTGATATATTCATTCTTAATCGTATCCATGCTAGTCACACCACACATCCACCCTAACATTTGCATCTCTGCCACATGTAATTTTCTCTCATCCGTCTCTTTCGTAGCCCAACACTCAGATGCATACATCGTGACCTGTCTTATCATAGTTTTACAAACTTTCCCCTTGAATTTCATAGGCATTCATGATTCACAAGCTACTCCAGACACATTTCGCCATTTCAATATTATTGAATTATATAAACTTGATAATAATATCCATTAACTATAGAAAATTTTAAATGAATTTGTTTATTCAATTAAGTGTTACAATTTAAGTATATTAATTTTATTGATAGAGCATATATATGTTGTGGCAGAATTATAGAGTAATTATACCACAAAAGAGTTTCCGGAAGAATCCAAATCCAAAATATGTGACAACATAGGAGGCTTTTATAAGAGCCAACAAAAATAAAACATGTTGTGCCGACTAAGGGTAATAATGATGATTATGATAATATAATTCATTAATATTATAGAGTTATATCTATATGTATATATAAGTTGGTTAAACTAATAATTAATAATTGCCGAGGTTCACTGTACACAAACATTATTACTGCATCAATCAGAGCAAGACATAAAAGTTAAGAAATTTAATATTATCATCAGACTGCAAGAAACTCAATGTAGTGCCATAGGCCTCTTCCCGAAAGAAGGTATGGGCATAATAGTATTACATTAATGATGTTCATTTATTATAAATAGTATATTTTATATTATTTTACAGTTTATAGATGTTATAATTGTCACATTCATGCAAATATTTAAATCAATTTGTCTTTAAAATAAAAAAAACCTGGTTTTCATTTACAAGATAAATGCTTATAAAATATAATTATCATACTACAAGAAGGCTTTTGTTTTAGATTTATAATAAAAGATAATAAAAAAGTTTACATTCATATTTATAAAGAAGGTAAAATGAATAACTGAATCATACCTTGGCAAATGTACTCGATTTTTAGAAAAAAGTAATAAGCTCTGTGGAGCGTGATATTTTTTTATTGTGATATTATAGTTTCTATACATATTTATTATCTGTATGTAAAAAAAGCGGAATGATAAAGGTTCAATATGTACATACCCCAAATCCATAAATACTGTTTAAAATACAAAAAAACACAACTAACACTTCAGGTACTGTTATAAGGCTAATGATAAACAAATTCATTTCAAATGTTATAAGTTTTATCGTATTGTACGGTTGGTATTGATTAGAATTTTTACCAAATCAACAAGTATCAAGTCTTATCAATTATCACCACAGAAAAACATCATATTTCATAACCACACAGAGTACGTAGCATGGTAAGTTTAGGCCAGCAGTATTGCCAACTCTCCAAATATATTAACTTCTAGAGCGATATACAAAACCCTCTAAAATCGACACAATATCTCCAAAATCCCCTTAAAATAAATCTCCCCATATGCTCTTCCCAACCACAAAGTGAATGTAATATAATTGGAAAAATCTGTAAAAAGAAATAATACAAATTCTGTGTTCATGCTTGACACTAGCGACAGTTGTTTGGACTTCTCGTTCTTGTGTCTGGGTGAAAGCCTAGATGAAATATCTGAATTCGTATAAAGTGAATGTAAAATAATATGAAATATCGCAGACATTGGCGGCGGAGAGAGTCCGCGAGGGAAAGGAGACTCTTCATTCACCTCTATTAAAGCCATCAATACAATTCGAAGAAGCGCTTTATAGTAATTTGTGATATAGGAGCCCACCTTTGTGAGATGCTTATATTATTACATGCTATATATAGAATTCCGACAGATCCACCTATTATAACATTCTTTTCCACATTATTGTATTTGGATCATCTTTCTACGCTGCACACAGATGAATATTGAATGGACAAAGAAACGATATGAGCCACTGCTTCACTGCAGATATAGCGCGATAGTGAACGTTAAGTATTAAAACACTCTCTTTACGCTGCGCTTACATACATTCGGCAAACTATTTTTATTTTTTGCGATAATAAATATATGGAGGAGTTGCTGAGGCATGTATGCCTGGTACACACACACACACACATATATATATATATGAATAGTTAGCTAAGATAGGTCGTGACTTTGCATGCAACAGGCAACAGCCAAGCCGAGGTGTGCTATGCACCCTTCAGCTAGTTGTCAAAATGAAAGCGGCTGAGTGCCTTAAGCGCTCGCCTTAGTAGTCAGGTGAAGCTCTTAAAACCTTGCTAGGTCAATAGCGTAGTCAGTTTGAGAAAAAAAAACATTTTTATTTATATAGATTTCCAAAGAAATTTCGATCAACCTCAGGGTGTCAAGTTGGAGCGTGCAACCTTAGCTTTTAGTTAGAAGCACAGGATAATATTACTTCTAGCAGAGTGGTTAGAAGTAACTTCACATTATATTACATTCACGCATTTAACTTCTGTTTCAAGTTAATACTTATTTAGTAACAACTCCTCACAATGCACTAAAAAAACTTAAAGAGTATCCACCACGACGCCATCTCGAATTGTGTTCATTAAAAAAAAAATTTTTTTATACATTCATGAATACATAAATTAAACAAACGTTATAAGTAGAATTTAGTCATTGTTCTACAAATTAAAGATTTTTTATATCCCGTTGGTTTACTTATTATTGCTATAATACCGTGGTATATCGCCAAAGAGTAACTAAAATAGTAGAAAGTTTTAAGTAACTGTTCCTACAATAATTATGAAAATTATGTATTTGAGGTCATAAATGAGATAAAATATTTTGAAGTAGAACTTCTTTAGGCGCGACTTGAAGGTAATTGGACGACAATACAACGGAAGGAATCTGTGTACAACGGAAGTCCGCTACGGCATTATGGCCACGTCTCTGTTCCATCCGGTTATATAATAATAATAAACATAACTTCTATTAAATCATAATTAATTTAATTCGTTACTTATCATAGTAATCTGTTTGTACTTTTCTATATTCTATTTACTTTATAACAAAGAGTTGCTAATAATATTTCTTGCTAAGATCCGAATTTGCTGATAAATGCATTCCATTATAGATAATGAAGCTTTATTTTATTTACATTAAAACCAGATGGCAGCACGGTCGCACGCCCATGTGTACATAATTTTTCTTTGTCCAAAATTTTGATTGATTTGGTTATAAACTATTTATTGACAAAACCAAAAATATTAAAAAAAAATTACTTCAATCACGTGTGACGCTTACAAGCACTATTTTTTTTAAATGTGTGAAGTCAAATTATTTCGGTATGTTCAGAATCTAAATAATAATTACTGTAAAATATTCTTTATTGATGAAATTCTGATAATATTATGTTGACCTTTATTGTATGAGAATAATTTACTTTTGTACCTTTAAATAGGAAAAATGAAACAAATAAATGCTTTACACTAAGAAGTTTAATTAAACTTCAGATGCACTATCGAGTGCCATTATACATCAAACCGACATTTCAAGACAAGTGGAAACCAGTTTCCCTTGAATGTCGGGAAAAACACCAGAAAATACTGCCGATGTGACGCGCCACACCTCACCTTTAATCGCCATTGGCGCTTACATAATATATTATTCCCTAAACATTATTTTACACATTTGCCAAGAAAATCTGAGCCTGTTCTTGTGCCTTTTTCATTTTTTTCACCATTTTTGAGGACAACTTCTCGTTTTTACTGATCGATCCGATCATCGAATGTAGTCTTCTAACCAATTCGACTCTTGTCTTCTTGAAAGTGGAGCCAACAGGTCGTGCCCTCAATAGTCTCTGATGATAGAATACTAGTTTTTGCCTCAGAGGCATACCGTTCTGGTTACTGATAATATCATTATTAGTAGCATCGTTTTGGACATGACCGTAGGTCTGATTTGATGGAATGCTATTTCTCTTCTTTGACCAGCTCATTTTGGGATTAAAGGTCATAGGGGTGTTCTTATTTCTCTTTTTAAATGTTGTCGAGGTCTGGTAGAACTTGTTTAAAAGTTCTAAATAATCAGTCCTTGGGCTAGCAGCAAATATGCTGCAGTAATGTTGTCCGATTTCTTTCCGTTGTTCCGGGGGTATGTTTTTCTGCCTTGAATTCATGAGTTTCTCTTGGAAAGAATATAGCTCACTCAAATGCTGAGTCCCATCTGCAAGACCTGCTTGACCAAGTAGTACCATGTTCAGTTTTTTAAACATATCATTGATGGTCTTCCTGTTATTCGACACTTGTTTAGGACTAACGATCTTTTGATTGAGAAGATGTTTGTGTCGGTTTTGAAAGAAAGTTAACTCTTTGTACATTGCTTTTGGGTCTCCGATGTCTTCCTTCAAGGAATTCAGAGCTTTGCTCAGTTGACGCAGTAGGTTATTCCTATTCTTAGGTATGAGACTGAAATCTGCTTTGAGTTCGCATTCGGCGTTTTCATTCGAAATATTTGTATTGATATTTGGATTTGAAGTTACTTCATCCTGTTTACTCTTCGTCCAATCCCTAAGTTCAGTCTGAAAAGCCTCTTGGTCGGCAACTTTTCCTTTAATACTTAAAAATGAATTGATGTCTGTATATTGAACGTCAATGTTAAGTTTTGACATCATATCTTTTAACCATCCCGCTCCTTCATCTATTTTTAATTTTTCAATTATATCATTGGCAACATAAATACGTGCAGAAACAATGACGTCATTAGTATCAGACACTTCGTTATCTTGGATGATTTGTCCTTTCTTGTCATAGTTTGTGGACGTGATTGGGATGAAATCTGGCATCTTTTCCGTAGCCACTGCCTCAGTTTTTGATGTTGTTGTGGTAGTATTTTTATTTGTTTCTTTTTTATTTTTGTTACTCTCATCAGCAGTGCACTGTGACGTTCCTCTCTGGGGCGTAACGTTGGCTGTGGTAGATTTAGCATTGTTTTGAACATCAATATCATCAGAATTTGACAGATTCCTCCTTTTATTGACATGGCTTTCATGTACATTTGGAGATTTTGATTGTCGTTTATGGTTCCTTTGTTGCCTCATCGGTGTTAGGGTTGTATTTGAATCTTGGTGAATGTTCTTATTGTTTAATGGCATATTATTATTTTGGATGTTGGAGCTTGCTTTGTTTTGTAAGTCATGTTTAGAATAAATTGGCCGATAAAAATATACATAGGGACTGTTGATGGGTAGTCCTGAGAAGGGGATAGTAATTTTGCATGTGTGTATAAGATGGCCACGTCGAGTACATCCACTGCAGTACATCTGGTTGTATTTTTTGGTCTGGGTGTTCTTGGTCAGAGGCATATTTTCGTCGATCTGTAATAGAATATAATTGAATTATAATGTAGAATTCTATGTAACTATAAAATTATTAATATAAGGGCAAAATTTTGATACAGTCATTTATTTATAAGGGTTGATATAAATAACATTACCCATTATAGGCATAATACAAGACAATATCATATGCAGGGTTTGAACTAACTAATGTTAGGATTACTATTTTATCACACAGCCTCTAATATACATAGAAAAAAGATCTCCCATTGTGTGCACCTCATGCACAAGTAATAGACAGATTTCGATCATTTTATTTTAAGTTTTCATTTTTAGACACTTGGTCAATACCTAAAATAAAAGAATTATCTCAATATCATATATATTTACTTAAGCAAAGTGCATTTAGTTGCCATTGTTTTTGGACTAGTTCTAGTAGTAGCTATGAATTAATGAGGCAAGCGGTGTAGTGCGGATGCACAGGAAAAGCGAAGTAACCAGATAACATTGTTGACTAAGAATTGTTGTAAGCAAAGTATGTTCCTTGCTCTCAATATATTTTTTGTGTATTTTTTTCTGTGCATAATATATATAGTTCAATAATAAAAAACTATTAGACAAAGTGGCAGATATCAGTTCCTCCTCAACATGATAAAAATCAACTGATTTTAAAATAAATTCGATTACTATTAATAAATATAATATATTCAAGGAATATTGACTAATTCATTTCATCATTATTTTCACTCCTGTACATGTGATATTTATCTAAAAAGTTGAGATAATTAGATAATAATCAATCGACTAATTACCGTATTGTGGTATCGTCGCCAAATATCGGGGCAGTGGCTATTAGGATGTCCGTTTTGTCCGCACTCGACGCACTTTATTTTCCCCCACGAGCAACAGTTGCGACACATTGTTGAATAAATATAGTTTGGTTGACCACACTGAAATATCAATTGTATCAATTTATAATTGTGTCAATTTACAAAATTTATATCTATACTAATATTATAAAGAGGTAAACTTTGTGAGTTTGTGAGGATAAAGGGGTATTTTCAGGAAGTTCTGGTCCAATTTTAAAAAATCTATCAGTGTTATTCAACTCATTTATCGAGGAACGTTGTAGGCTATATCATCACGCTAAAACCAATAGGAGCGGAGCACAAATGAATAATGTTTTAGAATCGGAAGTTTTTTCCTCTTAAGAGCGTCTGCTACATGATAGTGTTAGCTCAAAGTAACTATTCCGAGCGAACGAAGTCGCGGGCAGAGGCTAGTATACTATAATCATTGTGTACTTGATTTACAATTATTGTATTATATCCGCAATGATTAAAAATAAATCACATATTTATCAAAAGTGAAGATCAGATTTGATTTAAAATTATATTTTGGAAGAATTCTTAACGCGACTTTCAGTAGGAGTTAAATCGTGGAAAACGTCACGTAAGGGAAAAGTGTTACGCTCTTTTCTCACGGTATCTGTCTATTGTATATGAGTAGGTGTGTGCTAGTGTATATATAAAAGTAGTTGTTATCATATGTTTATTATAGTAAGGAACAGATAATTAAAGTGTCTTACATTTACGCAGATTTTTCGCGGACACCGAGGTTCGAAGTGACCGGCCACGCCGCACATGTAACACACGGGCGGTTTCAAACGACAGGTATCGTCACGGTGGCCCGTTCGGTTGCAGTAGTTACAACTGTAAAAAAACAGACTATGTTGTACACATACATTATCGAAGTGAAAGTTTCGCATTCCATGGAAACTTCAGTTACGAAAGGCAATAAAAAGCCAACGTCATACGTCACTCTCATGCGACCACCCATCCAAGAACTGACTGCACCCAACATTGTTGAACTTAGTTGACTAAACGAGAAACTATGTTTTCCATATTTTACCCGACACAGTGTTTACTCCCACCAATTTTCGTAACACAAAAAGGTTGCCGATTAGAATTTGAAGGCCTTTCTTAAAAAAGTTTCAGTTAAAAAGTGGAAAGTATATAATAATAAATGTCATATTCAAGAACAAATTTAAAGGCCATAATGAATTTAGAAGTGATCAAAAATTAATTTTCTCTTGCAAAACTTCAATCCAAATTATAATACTAGAAATATGGGTAGCAAGATACTTTTTTAAAAAGTATACAAGGATATTTTCTTGAGATATTACATAAGTCCATAATATGAATGTGTTATGAACTGCAGTTCTTCAAGATTTCGAATGCTCTGAATATAGTTGTAGAGAACACAAATCTATACTAATATTGTAAAGCTGAGTAGTTTGTTTGCTTGAATGCTATATTCCAGGAACAACTGGTCTGATTTGAAAAATTCCACTGTTAGATAGCTCGTTCGAGGAAGCTTATAGCCTATAACTTTGAGAAAATCTATAGGCTATATATAATTATGCAAACACCAACATACGTATTACTTACAAATATTTTCATCTTCTAATAAACAAAGTCTTTTGGGGTGTAAGGGGTGTCGAGTAACATCTTAAGACTTGAGACATCCAAGCCAACCTCACCTGCACGTGGTGCACCCTTCTGAATAACGAACGAGGCAATGGCGAAAGCGGGGTGGTAGGGTTTTACAGCCCGACTGGGTCGCAACCACCATGCATATAGCGAAAAAGCCCGTCATAGTGACTCGCTTCTGCGCTTCGCACTTCGGGATCAGCCTGTGTATATCCAGTACCGGGTGACTTTCGTCATTATGGCCGGCATGACAGCGGCGACCGGCGATGGATAATCTGTCTCTCGGTGGTTGCCGATGTTTTTGGATTGTACTATGCTTAACATCAGGCATAGTGCAGTCACTATGTCGTGCTTCGATAAAAAAAAGTCTCGAGTTAAAGTTTGTGTTAGCCCAAAGTAACTATTCCATGCAGACGAAGTCACGGGCAGAAGCTAATGTACTTATAAATACATATTGAGTTTTTGGCGGGATCGTAGTCTGTCATGTAGTAGATTTTACATTTTATTCAGTAGTCCGGTGAAGCTGTTAAGACCTTGCTGGGTCAATAGCGTAGACATTTCGAAAAAAAAAATATTTTATTCATAATCTTGTGTTATTGGATTCTATGTTTTGTAAGTTTGGTGGAGTTTTGCGTAATATAGTTGGTTTATTGTGCATAAGTGAAGTGAATAGACAATAATACCACGGAGCATGAAATTCTGAGATGCCACAAAAACCCCCAGGAATGTTCTAACAAGTGATCCACCATCTTGTTAGAATATTGACTCACACGACGCCTAATACTGAAATGATCGCACGACGCTTGTAATGTTATTGACTACGTGACAATGGCAGTAATAATCTGAAAGATTGATTGCCAAAAATAAGGTGAAAAAAAAAATACATATTATATTATATGTTTAACGTTGAGATAATTTAAGAATAAATAACAGACATTTTAAGATTCCTATAATAATATTTTAACTTTGTTTTGTATACTACTTAGTACAACTACTTACACACTACTTAGTACGCTCTTGACTATATTACAAACAAATTCGAACTTAGGACCATATTTAGTGCTGCCAAAATAATTAACAAGCACTGTATCAGATATGAAAACAATACAATGGACAGTACTACTGATACCCAGTGTAGTGTACCAATGTTTGTGCTATCAGGAATTTGCTATTGATACTATCCTAGCAAACTATTGTGTTAGTCCGGTCATTTTAGACAATTGAAATAAAGAAAATTCCGACAGAGCCAAATCTTCGTAGAGACCTTAGGTTTACCACAAGGAATAAAGTGTCAAAAGTCCCCATCAGTCCCATGTGAGCTTAGGGACTTATTCGGGGCCCAAGGTAAAAATTTTAGGTTTTATGGATTTTTCTCGAAAACGGTAAGTTTTATCGAAAAAGTACCTCAGAGCAAAGTTGTAGATCTTAAAATTCTCTATAAAAATAGTCCCTATGATTTTTTCTCTAAGACCCACTATTTCCCAGATATTACGCTTGTAAGAATCACGTTCTACATAGTATGCACACCTATGCCACGTATATACATATTTAGGTACTCAAGCAAGCAAAAATGCCTACTCGTGTCTCTTTTATGTATACATTATACTATTCTAAGAAAATTTACTTTAAAATCACCGCCGGTCCCTTACCGAATCCCCTCTACTTGAATAACATCTGGCCTTGAAAAACATCTGCCTATTCTTTTGTCCATGTGGTGTCGTTCACGTATACCTGCTTCTTTTAGTGTTGAACGAGCAGTTCGAATGACTATACGTATTTATTACAAGCGTCTACTATTGAAGTTAGTGCTGATTAATATTTAAAAAAAAGGCAATGAACTGAACCCTGAAGACTGGGGTTGGAAATTGATAAATAATACTTTGGAACCGATTCGAACTTTACTGCCCCCTGTTCCAGAAAAACTTCTTAACACTATTTTTTGCAATTGCAAGAAAGGTTGTAGTGCCAAATGTGGCTGTAAAAAAGTAGGGTTGCAGTGTTCTCCAGCGTGTACCAATTGCCAAGGTGTCTCTTGCTCAAATGTTCAATTAAATACAAGAGAGGAAAATTCATGTGATTTTGATGAAGAGACAACTGATTCATCTTCATTTGAACAATTTCTAAGCGTTCATCAACAGGAAGGAGAAGAAGAAGAACAAGAAGAAATTGAAGAAAACATGATTGTTGAAGTTGAATATGAAGAGTATGAGTCAGATTAAAGTAATAAAAAAAAGTTAGAACGACAGTTAAACTCAGTAACCCATATCAATAATCTTCATACTATTAAATAATTATTGTTCCTGAAAATAACGTCATAAAAGTTCGTGGAATAGGCCTACCGGGGATACCACGTTAAAAAAAACGCGCCGAGTACACTACCTCACAGGTGGTGTGGAAATGTGTGCATATTATGTAGAACGTGATTCTTACAAGCGTAATATCTGGGAAATAGTGGGTCTTAGAGAAAAAATCATAGGGACCATTTTTATAGAGAATTTTAAGATCTACAACTTTGCTCTGAGGTACTTTTTTGATAAAACTTACCGTTTTCGAGAAAAATCCAAAAAACCTAAAATTTTTACCTTGGGCCCCGAATAAGTCCCTAAGCTCACATGGGACTGATGGGGACTTTTGACACTTTATTCCTTGTGGTAAACCTAAGGTCTCTACGAAGATTTGGCTTTGTCGGAATTTTCTTTATTTGATCACTATTTTTATGTCTAAAATGACCGGACTATGTTAGTCAATGACAGTTTGCTTTATTGATATTGTTCAGCATAAATTAATAGAAACAACATGTTTACGTATTTTGCAATTCTTGATATTCTCAATATCTTTATAGTTAAAGTATGGCCCAATGTAGTGGGTTGGGACTTTTGGTTGTAATATAAAATATTAAAAAAAAAACAGGCTGATAAATGTGAAGGTATAATTATTAACAAAATTGTTCATTTTTATTGCAAAATATTATTTCAAAAATTCTATAGAAATGATTTGTATTATAAATATTGACATTACTAAATTGGCCTATAGCTATGTGTTCAAACTTATTCATTAAATATGTAGATTAAACGGTGTGTAACAGGTGAAAATTTAAACACTCGTAGTATTCAAGGCTACGACACTTCATGGTCACATTTAAGATATAAAATAATAATATCAAAACAAATACTAATAAACAACCAAGAAAACCTAAGTTTCAAGTTTGTTCTAAGATAATGACAGATGTCGAAAGCCACAATGGGCGACCCTGAGTTAATAACTTTTAATAATAAAACGGACAATAGACCCTTTTGTTTTATCCCTGATGTTCCCACATTCCTTTTCAAGTCAAAGTGAAATCACCCGACCGTCATTGACAATGTGTTTTAACATAGACGCTTAGAGGGTTGTGTATGATCTTTGTATTTTTCTAGATAATTAGGTCAAATATTAAGCACATTTTTGAAGTTATACTGTTTTTAGCACGTTAAGGAATATTGATGAGAGAAAATTATACGATGAGCGCGCACACCGTCACGAAAAAACGACACCCTGAATTTAACTATGGTCAACATTTTATTTCTTTGCATTAAAACTTTCAATGTATTAAGTACCTTTTGTCTATTTTTAGTGTCGTTTTTTTTTACAAACGTAGAATAAGGCGAAGGATAAAGTTTTTGAAAAGATTTTTATTTTATTACGTCAAAGAAGTATAAATTCTAAAGCGTGTACATAAGTACACACACACACACACTTTTTTTTATTGGTATAGAACGAGAATCGAGTGCAGAGTATCTTTCAAAAATATTGCTACTGCCTAAACATTCATATACATGGTATATTATAAACAGGTATATTAAAAATGTGGAAATGTAACAATATACATACGTAACTCTCCTTCTAACTATAGACGGCATCCTGTCCTTAGGATCGATTGCCCATAAACTTTTATCACCTGAAAAAAAAAAAAAAAACAAAAGTGAATGTTGTATTAATGTTGCTAGAGGTTTAGAAATAGTTCTACTCGATTAGGCCTCCCACGGCAGCGGCTCAGGCCTAGGTTCGATCCCTCGGTAGGGAGCCCTTGAGTGCGTTGCTTGCGCGATACGGTGACACACAAATATACATCACCGCTACAACACTACACGATCCACCCCTACACACGTGCACGCCTACACGCTTACACATGAAAGTGGAAGGGTTTACTTTTTTTCCCTTATCGAACTGAAAAACTCTCAATTTTCCGATAATAAATATATGGAGGAGTTGTTGAGACGTGTATGCTTGGTACACATATACGTTTCAACAACTCATACATATATGAATAGTTAGCTAAGACAGGTTGCGATGTTGCATGCAACAGCCAAGCCGAGGTGTGAAGTGCACCCTTGAGCTGGTTGCCAAAATAAAATCGGCCGAGTGCCTTAAGTGGTCGCCTTAGTAGTCCGGTGAAGCTGTTAAGACATTGCTGGGTTAATAGACTAGTCATTTCGAAAAAAAAAAAGTTCTATATACGGAATATATATAGAAAAATAATGTTAATTCAGAACACTGAAAAAAATTGTATTAAGATGTCTGTTAAATAAAAAAAAGTTAGGTAAATATGACTTTCTCTTTAATATTTCTACAAACACAAATAACTAAAGTAATAAGCAATGTTAACAAAATAATTTGCAGATGTGCAAATAGAAGTTAGATACTATTTAAATGCCAAATGTTTTTTTTTTTTTTCGAAGTGACTACGCTATTGACCCAGCAAGGTCTTAACAGCTTCACCGGACTACTAAGGCGAGCGCTTAAGGCACTCAGCCGATTTTATTTTGGCAACCAGCTCAAGGGTGCACCGCACACCTCCGGCTTGGCTGTTGCCTGTTGCTTGCAAAATCGCGACCTATCTTAGAATGCCAAATGTACAAAATACAAATGCTGCAATATTAACTGAGTCAGGTAAATTGATAATGTGCTAACTGTACAACTTTGTCATAATTTTGCTTTTTAGTATTTTATTTTGTACTTCTGTAATTTTATTTAATTTTTGAAATACTATTTACTATTCTAATTTATATTAATACTAGCTTCTGCCCGCGACTTCATTCACGACGAATAGTTACTCTAATGCTAACCTGCAGCGGAAACTCTCAGAAAAAAAAAAAAAACGATTTTGAATGAAACATTCTTCCTTATTAATTGGGCCCCACTCTTATTAATCCTAGCATGATGATATATAACCTATAGCATTCTTTGATAAATGATTATCTAACAATGAAAGAATTTCTAAAATCAGACCAATAGTTACCGAGATTAGTGTGTTCAACCTACTAAACAAACAAACCCTGTAGCTTCATATTAGTATAGATTGCAACTCATCTCTCGTACTTAACTCAGTCGTCATTCAAATTAACTTTTAATAGAGTGGACCGATTTTAATGAAACAAAAAATTAGTTATTCCTTAGGATATGCTTTATGATTTGCTTGCTGAGGTTTTATTGTGAATTCTGTACTTTAGCAATGATGTGTGATCATAGAAATAGACAGACAGATATTTTTGATAATGATTGAAATGTATTCTATTACTTACTTATAGACACCTGCAACAATTTTTTTCATGAAAATAGAAAAGTACAGACCCCTTACAATCATATGTATAGATAGTTTTAAGATTTCTAACTTTGTTAACTTATTATCATTTTTACGTTTTATTTACTATTTAAAATTTTGTTCTAAGGCTCAGTTCTGCAGGGCAGCAACTTTGTTAGGTTATTATTATCAGAAAACTTTTCTTCATCTTACTTCCTTAAAAAGAACTATTTTCTAATTATCTTTAGTGTTGAACAGTTACTAAATTCCTGAAACTTATTTATCAGGGATTCAAAAGGTTATTATGTCTTCATGAATCTCATGATTAACTATAACACACTATAATATGAGGTATTCCATAAAAATAATATACTAAATATACTCACGCGACATATTTTTTTGTATTTCTCTGTGATTAAAATTCTCTCCTCCCCAGCTCTCATTATAAAATTTGTCCATTTCTGCTCGTAGCGTCGTCAGGGAATATCGTCGTTGTTTACATGTCTTATTTCCATTCAAGTTATTAAAATCAAGGTCCTCGTTTAGTATTGATGGTACTTTCGTTGAAATAAATTGAGATATATCATTTTGTGGTGAATTCTCATCACCGTAATCTTCTATTTCAGTGAAACCTGTTACGTTACCCATAACAATATTTTCACAAATACCCGTCTCATCCATTGTAGTAAAATTGTCATTTTCCGTCAAATCAACAATAGATATTGATTGTGTTGTGTCAGTCATTTGATTAGATTTGTTATTCTTTTTAGAGATCAATGGAGTATCCTC
Organism: Antheraea mylitta; assembly: GCA_014332785.1. Lineage (NCBI taxonomy): Eukaryota > Metazoa > Arthropoda > Insecta > Lepidoptera > Saturniidae > Antheraea > Antheraea mylitta. The sequence continues at coordinate 1,837,558 of JACEII010000053.1, read as the reverse complement.
CTGAGTTGTGTCCAGAGTTATACTACTGTCAGAGCTTTCAACATTGTTAGTTTGTTTTGAATGTTCTTTAACCTGTTCAGAGTGATTGGAATCTGATTCATACACATCTGTGCTTGGTAGGCTTTTCTCTGTCACAACGTAAGGATCTCGGCTTTTGTTTGTATCAATTATAGATTGATTGCTGTCCGAGTCATAAACATCAGCATTTGGTACAGTTTTCTGTGTGATTGTGTAAGATTTCTTTTTTCTATTTCTTGCTTTAGTCTTTGGAGTGGCAAAACATTCTTCAGTTGCTGATTTACTTTGAGATGTGCTAACAGGTGTTGAAGTGACTGCTTCTTTTGTTCTTTTCTTTTTTTTCTTTTTAGCAGGAGTACCTTGATCGAGTAAGTCAGGGCCGTGTAAACTAAAATCAAAGCTGTGATTGTTGGGATGACGAGAGGAAATATTCAATGCTATACAGTCACCACGGATGAACTCGTCCGAAACAGAAGAGACTACAGACGGGACAGGACTTGCTGATACACATCTATCTCCAGTTGGGGGTTTGCTTTGGACTTTACTAGGTGAATCTAATTTGATAACTTGTGGTTCATCTTCATCTGAACTCTCAATCATGATAGTAGGCTTTGGAGGTAATGCAACTTCGATTACCTCATCCTCATCACTTGTGTCAAGTATGACATGGTTCTCGCTTTCGTGTTCAATAATTTCGATAGTGCTCTTAACATTTTGTGGCGATGATTGGAATATTGATAAATCAACAGGCGGTGGGATTGGCGATATTTTTTTTTCTTCTTTTGGTTTAGGGTTAACGGCAGGAGCACTGTTGATTACGAATAACTCCTTTGTCTTGGGGCTGTCAACACTCGTGCGCCAATATCGACGCACGGTGCTTTTTGGTGCATTTTCCAGTATTTGTAAAGCATTTTGGTTATTTTCTTTTACGTTATCCGCAGTCTGGTCTACATGGTGTAGCATAGCATAGAATCTCTCCTCCAAATCATGCTCGTTAAGTTCCTAAAACAAATGATTGTGAAATACAAAACCACGCAATTTACACAACATAAATATGGACCTTTATAACCTACCTCTTCCATGTTTTAGCTGAGAATTAAAACTAAACGTAACATCACATGAACTTAACATAATCGTGAATGGTTTTTGGAATAACTGTTAAAGTGTTGAGAGCATTACGAATAAATAAAAAAGGTTTTTTGTTGTCACGGACACGTCCAATTCTCCATTGCGAAAAATGACACTTGTCCTGTGTTGCCAATTAACAACCAATTTTAAATGTTTTTTATTTTTCTGTAGGTAGGAAAAAACTAAAACCTACTAAAAAGGACACCGTCTGTACATTGTATACAAGCAGGTAGACATGGCATAAAAAAAGAGTTCGAATGAGTCGCATAGATTCTTAAGCTATCTTTTTAGGAAAAATATTTTTTGTTATGGGACGATGCAGCAAATTTTGAATAAACCACGTTCTATACATTTATAATCTTTTTTTATTTTAATTTATAGGTTAAAATACAGTTTATACATCAATCATCACTGCTATATTTTAGAAAAGAAACAGTTTTTCAAACCTTCCAAAAATGTGTTCAAGTGTATATACCACTCAAATGCTAACTGTTCTAGACCCATAGATTTATGTAGTCCCCAAAATCAATTGGTACTTAATCGTGCTTTAACATTACGACAGAGCCTTTGTTTGGATTCATTTTACTTGATTCAAATAAATCGTTTAATAATAGTGTATTGCCTAGTTACGAAATGTTCAAATTATAATAGAAATAAAAATAAGCTAATGAGGGCTGTTATATACTATTTGCGTAGGACGTGAACTATCTCTACTGAAAGTAAAACGGAAAGTTAGGAAGTAAGCCTTGTACTTGAAAAGGATTCTAATCAGCGAGACTTATTTTTATCATAGTAAATTGCAGTGGATATCGATTGTATTCATATTACAATTCAGGAAACCATAGGTAATCCTGACGAACATATCATTAAAAATGTCTATCTACCTATTTATTAATATTTTCGGATTGGACTTAAAAACGGCTTAATTGACTAATATGAAATTTGTGGTGTTTAATTATGGTATTATTTCATATATTCCTATTTTTTGTATTGTAATTTTGTTTTCATTATTTGTAGGAGTAAGTGCTCAAAAAAGGAAATATATTGATACGTTAAAGTTTTACCTTATCTTTATAGAAATCATAATAGGTAGTGTTTAGTTTCTGTGTAATATAAACACGTGTCAATATATTTATAAAGTTTGTGTTAAAAAATGACCTCAAACCCCATTCAATAAATACGTAATTTTTCTAACTCTTTGTTTGCTCAATTACAAATACGATATTACATAAAGAAACAAAGATGCTTCATAAACCTATCTATATCAATTAGTGTGTGCGTATGATCGTTGTGTATGAAATAAGATGAGGACGTTACTTTGCACTTCCTGCCAGACGGAAGTGCCAAGTAACGACCTTATAATACTATAATATAATATTAAAAATAAATAACTTCATTCAGTTGCGTGCTTTTAAAACTTATAGAAGATTATGTAAAGAATATTTTTCTTTTCTGACAAAACTTGATACTCTGTATTTAAAAATATAAAAAAATGGAGCCGTAACAGGACGCCTGGCAGATGTGAAACATCAATTTTATATACGAATACGAGATAGATACTTAATTAAGGTAAGAACCAAGTGTCTGTGAAATAAAACACGAATAGGCTGCCATTAAGCGTTGGAATATTTAATTGTTATATCTAAATTATTTTACTACAACAAATATTACGTTTCCTCTTTATAATATTAGTGTAGAAAAACAATTTGACCGTTATATTTATGCCTATAGGGTTGCAAATGTTTTTGAGTATTTCGTTCATTATGCAAAGTTTGTGTTTTGTGTCGCCACAAATGTCGCCAAGCCAAAATCAAGTTTAGGGTGCGCCTATTGATGTTTCACATCAAATATGAAATAAAAATAAAGTCTGCCGATATATATGTATTCCATTTATATAAATACAGATTAATTGCCTTAATTTATTCCATATCACAATATTAATCATACAACTAAATTCTTAAAATTATGAAGTTCTCAATTATTTTATGAACGAACCAAAATTTATTTATTTGTGTTTGCATTTTTACATAAGAATTTATTGAGTTGGAGAACTTAGAAAATAACAGTTATGTTATAATCTTTAGCCATCTGCAAACGTATTCTCCAGCTTTGTGTGCTGCATATCTGAAATAACGAAATACAAATTACATTAAATACCATAGACATCTTAATTTTTCAAAGGTACATATTGGGGTTGCCAGGTAATGCATACTCATAAGTCTGCAGTTGTGTAACAAGGTTTTGATTTAGAATCCAGGTTGATTATTTCAGATTTTGTTTCATATTTTTTAAATGAAACATCCTGAAACAAAATAGCCTCGGACATATATTGAAGAGCAAAAACGTTTCTTTTCAAACTCCAATGGGCAGTTGAAAGAGTAGGATAATCATTTTTACTTTTTCCGTCAAATACGTGATAAACTTTCTAAACGCATTTGCAGTGTGTGTGTGCTGTATATGGTATCAGACATTGATCAGAGTATACTACGTGCAAATACTATTCTTCTGTGATGCAACGCACGTAAATTTTGTTTATATCCAGCGTGAGTTTACGATTTAATTGTAAATGCAGGAGGATCACACGGATTTTTTAATTTAATTTTTTGAGAAATCTAAAATTGATAATTTCTTAGGATTTTTAATTAATTCTAATTTTAATTCTAAGCAATGCGTTTATTTAAATTGAAAATCTATAGGAACTTGTTGTAGAACCTATGATAATAATACGATGTAAAAGAATAATTCATTTTGACTTTGGCTTTAGTAACCCATTGACTGATTAAATAGTGGCAGATTTGCTCTAAGGCCCAAGAGGCCCGGGTCTAGGGCGGCTAGATATTAAGGTGGCCACTCGTGACAAAAAATTCACCGACGATAACAAGAAATAGCTCAAAGTATGTAAATATTCTAAAGGTTAGAGCACATTATGGTGGGCACGTATGTGTGTGTACTGTCACCAGTAACTGTTCTGGAGAACGATCGTTTTTTTCTTTGAGACTAGTAAAAAAATATTTACACAGAGCAATGACGGAGCAAAGCTTAAACGATCTTACTTTACTTAACATAGAAGATGATTTTTTAAGGAAATTGGATTGGGAAGATTTAATTAATTATTTTGCTATGCTAAAGTGTCGACGAGTTTTGTATCACGTTGTAAAACACTTATTAAATGTTATCTTGTATGAGAATAAACCTGTAATTAATTAAATAAAACCGTTTTAAATGTTTTATTTAAATGTGAAATTATCCCTGAAACCTCGGAAAATATTACAAAGTAGCAGATATTATTGTTAACTAAATTTATGAATCGATTTTGATAAAATTTGGCAAAGAATTAATTCATTATGTACTCAATATGATAGGTGCTGAGAAAGGGGTGGCTGGTACTTACTACATGCCTAGAGCGACCAAGGCTGCAGCTCCGCCACTGAATAGGGCTATAGATTTTTAAGTTCAAGATAGTTAAAAGAGTAGTAATATAAATCAGATTAAATGTACCTGACAGAAAACCTGGAAGCAGTGTGTGAGTTTGTTGAATTTAGAATCTTGTCGACGACATCATCAGCTGTAGGTTGGATTCCGTTGCAACGACCAATCCAAACGGGTTCACAGTCATGCCTGCATATTTATCCTTAATATTATTATTATTGCGTGTTTGTGGTTAGGCTGCGTTAATATATAGTTGGGAACCCTCGGCAACTATCCTAACCTGACTAGATGTGTGCTAAATTTTATAATGACCGGTCGAGTAGTTAAGACGTGTAAATGTAAAAACATCAGCAAATAAACTTACATGCGCCTTTATAAGTGGGGTAAGTTGTGTTTCAGTTTTAGTTAAAAAGATATGGAAAATAAAGACAGAGAAAGTATCTAAAAATAGTCTATAGTACTAGTCTATAGGTACTAATATTATAAAGAGATAAAGTTTGTGAGGTTGTAGGGGCTAATAATTAAATAAGCCACGTTATTTCTGAGTGTCATAAGCTCTAGGTATATTAACGTGAAAAATGAAAAGTATTGTTTGTGGTAATCGGATTTGCAAAGTAAGTCGAAGAAAAAACGGTCTAACGAAAATGTTTGTTACGAACGCTGCCTTAACGATGAGAGATACACATATAACTGTATTCTAGAGGAAAGTTGTAGAGCTTTATAATGCCTACAAAAAAGTCAACGACAGCATATCTGTAACTTTTATATTTAAGTCACAAAAGCAGTTTTCAATATTAAAAATAATATTTAAATCGTTAAGTGATGTTTATTGGTATATTATTAACAACAATTATCAATTCTTATAAAAATACATAGCAATCAGTACTAACCGTATTACACTCATAATTTCATCACAAGTAAAATTATTTACCGCCCAACGAAGTGGGCACGGGTCAGCTAGTACAAGATAAAAAAAATACAGGTCTAGGTATATTAAAGTGTTTTTTGATTCTTCATAGACGTTTTGAATTCTAATATCTATATATAAATAGCCAGTGGGGAAACGATTAAAAACGTCTCCCTCCTCTATTTCTCAGCTGAATTTTTCATTTTTTTTGTTTAGTTAGACATTAGAGAAACTTTAGTGTTACCAATAAAAAAAATGGCAAGTTTTTTTCTCTATGGTCGAAATAAGGCCACTAGACGAGCGCTCGTGATAAAAACGCTACGCTATATTTTATTGTTATTAAGTTTTATTCTATAATTTAAGTGAACGAACGACATGAGCGGATGATGGCTCAGTTGTTAATGTAGTTGTACACTACGTCTATCGGCGTAGGTTCGAAACCTTTCGAAAAGATCAGAATTTTTCGTGAAGGAAGACATTGTGACGAAACTAAGCATGATGGTAGGGTTCTTCTATGGCTGCCTGACTACCACAAGTTCAAAATTTATCGCTAGACATCTATGTGTGTTCACGAAGTTGCACTCGAGAGCCAGTATCTCTAAGTTATATAGTATTGTTAGGCCCGGCGGACGTTGTCCCGCCCTGATTATAAATAGATCTTTGACAAATGATATACCAAAACGTTCCTTTATCCACTGTCGAAAACCGCATGAAAACCCGTTCAGTAGTTTTTGAGTTTATCGCGAACAGACAGACAGACGCGGTAGGGGATTTTGTTTTATACTATGTACTTAACAATAACTCACGATAATTATTATTACATAAAAAATCATGTTATCTATACTAATAATATTATAAAGAGGTAAAGTTTATGACGTTGTAAGAACTACTGATCCGATTTGAAAAATGCTTTCAGTGTTATATAGCTCATTTATCGAGAATGGTTATAGGATATACCATCACACTAAGACCAATAGGAGCGGAGCACCAATGAAGAATGTTTCAAAATTAGGGTTGTTTTTCCTTTGAGAGCTTCCGCTGCGTGTTAGCGTTAGCCCAAAGTAATTATTCCACGCGACCGAAGTCGCGGGCAAAGGTTAGTTATAAATATGTTAATTGAAGATATTTTTACATTTTTGCAATTTGCTGTAAGCTTGCGTTAAGTACAGTGTCGTATGCAGTGCTGGGCCCGCTAAAAGATCCATTTATCATGTCAGTACCCGTGCACGCCCATGCAATGCATCCACCGCTTTTGATCTGCGGTGATAACACTTCTAATAGCTGAAACAAAACACATCAAAATTAAAGGAAATACAGAACATTTTGCAAAGTTCCAAACATATAATATTCATATTCAACACAAAATATTTATAAAATTACTGAGAACAATATTGAATTCATGTACAAATCAGATAATGCAAGTAAATTTGTTGCTTCTTTGGTTTATAATTTCTATTATCATCATCTTGCCTAATATTGTATAATTATCCTAATCTTTATGAAAATACTATATATACTTGGTTACTAGTTCCCTTTTTTATTTCACAAGACTCGACTGAGGAGTATGGCCTATATTAATATGTCGGTATGCGTAGAAACGAGTCGATAAGAGATTTTCTAAGAGTGTGGCAGATCGGGAAAGTATTCAATCCGCGTCGCCGATCTTCTAAAGACCTATTCAGTCCCAAGTTGAAGAATCATTTACTATTGTAGTCCTCTAGGAAAATCTTAGCTCAATCCTAATACTAATTACATAGTCTCATAAGTAAAAGATAAGGGACCGTAATAAGATTCTTTTATAGGTTCCAATTTATACAACTCAGTGACGGGTGTAAAAGTCTCCCGCTTGTAGGTTATTCGAATTTTGCCAGTCCTAACGACCTCAACAATTTGATATTGTTATTAATTACATTCTATCAGTCGGTGAAACGGCAACTTTATTGTTAATGCTCTGTCTACCTAATTTCACCACTCTTTTACCGATTACTATGATTATGCACTGTAATGTCGATGGGCCACTTTCTAGAATTATAAATGTGAAACATTTTAATTTCTGTAATACATAAAAAAAATTGCCCCAAATTTGGCATCCCTAAACTCTGCTGGCCTAGGTTCCAGCATACTCAACTTACTGTTAAATTCGCCACTGATCCTACTTTAAAAAATAACAATGTAACTCGAATAGTATATTGCGCTCTACAATATCATTGTGATTTTCTGTGGTTTTTTTACATAGATCCAAACTTAATATTTCTCACATATTTGTGACGCGTATGTCCAATAATTACATATTTCGATAGCAGAAATGGAAAACTATCGATTTCAAAATGGCGAATGAAGATTATGTACTCGTAATAAAGTAAAATGCACAAATATCTCTTTATAGGAAGATTTTGATCTCACGTAGATGAGATAACACTGCCGTTGCTTTGCCGAAACTTAACATGTCTGACATGATGCTAATAGTTAAGCGATTTTTTTAAATATAATATCAGTAGAATATAATCTTCGAAGTTTACAGTCTCGCTAACAGAATGATGTAGATTTCGCAGTTGAAAAGTTTAGGAGGTAGATGGTATGTACACAGTTTGCCTTCATATTTGGACGTGGCCTGGCGGCACCTTTTGCCAGGCTCACCACTGAGGCGGCATGGAGAAGCCTTGCTCGATCTCATACTACCCTGCTAAAGGCAGCGGCATATACACCGTGGGATTTTAGCCAGAGTCTCACACTACCCACTCTCTACCAAGGGAGGTTTTTCCCACGTTAATAAAAAAAAAGATGGAAAGTGTATGTAGTTCATGTACAAAATTAATTATAGGTTGATTCTATGACACTTTACCCTAAGATTATTATATACATCTTCGCTGATGACGTCCACCAAGCCGTCCAAGCCGGTTGTTTTGAGCTGTGCGCCGACTATCACAAGTGCATCGAAATGTTCGCCGTCACTCGCTCCGTTTGTCACCGTATGCACGATACAGCCTCGCCTCTCGAAACGTTCCTTCAATTGTCTCCCTAACAAGTTAGTTGTGTTCGTAACCTGTAATTATATTTTTATATAACGTTGGATCTGCGAGCCAAGGTGACTCTTTAACTTTGTTTCGAATAAATAAGTAAAGATTACAAATTGTATAAAGTTATTGTTATCGCTGTGTTCTATCTTTTGATCCGAATTTTGTTCAATCCTGATCTTGATTACATTGATGAAATTGTAACAAGATAAATATTTAGTTATTTAAATTATTAACCATTGTCGAGTTAAAAAATATCATTTTCGAGATGTCGAGTGAAATTATCATGCAACCAATACCTAAGCTCATTTTCAAATTTGCATACATGTTGCGAAGGGTACAATAAAGGCTATGATTAAATCTACATTAAAACGTGCGAATTTCTGAGGAAAATCTAGTAGCTAATAATTACGTATTGTTGTTGTTATTTGGAGTGGGTGTAATGCTCTAGAGAGTTGTCATTGTGTAGACAACAGGGTATACCAACAATAGGTAACTAACTTCGACGTTCTAGCGAGTTTGTCTTTTAATCTCTTGCCAGTTTCTCTCGATGACTGAATTGTTTGCCTGAACCGGTGGTAGCTTTAATGTTCATAAGCGCATTCTCAGGGCTTAAGCCGAATAAATTATTTTTGATTCTGATTTTAATCGAGTGGCGTTAGGTAGGGTTTATACTGTATTAACAAAGGTTATTTGAAAAGGAGTTCTCACTAGAACGGTGCGGATTGGGCGGCGTGGTAGCCTCCGCTTGAATATCTTGTCCCTCGCGGTGTAGGCGAGCAGGGCAGACGCGGCTAAGATTAGCGAGCCTCCTTCCAATGTTGCAAGTAATCGCCACGCTAAGCTGGCACCGCCTTCAACTGCATCTGACATGCTCCCTGAAAGTAAATAATCATCATCATATTCAGCCTATAAGATACCCACTACAGGGTCATATGGCTCTTCCAAAAGGTATGGGTATAATCACCACGTCAGTCCATAAACAATATTTTTTATATATAGAGGATAAAAAATTAAGGCAAAGTATATATTTTTGTCTAGATTTTTTTTCTAACCAATTCCAATTCCAAAGTTCTGTTCAGTTCCCGTCTGTGTATGCGTTCTCCACGACAAGAAAATATAAATTGGTGAATGCGTAGTGCTTACAAAAATCATAGTTTCTTAAAACTATAATAACCTTATATTAAATGAGCTTCGCCCTAGTGGAATAGACACTTTGGGCTAACGTTAACACGCAGGTGAAGCTCGCAAAAGGTAATAAATTCGATTTTGTAAAATTCTTCATTGGCGATCCGCTCCTATTGGTCTTAGCCTGATGATATACTGAATTTCAAATCGGACCAGTAGTTTCTGAGATTACCCCCTACAATTATAACATTAGTATAAATTGAGATATCATGATAACTTTTCTTTTAGATAAAATAAATTTGACCCAAATCTATCCTGTAGTTTTGTAGTCTTTGTGTTAAGAAGATGGATTAAAAATAGTTATCATAAGTGAAAATTTGATACACTTATATTAAATATCATAACCATATATTTTTAATTGCGAAGAGCGTATGATATAATAATTATTATCAATTAATCAAACATATGAGGGTTTCCATAAATTTAATCCTAAATATCGATATTTCATGAACACACGCCGTTATATTACTCGTAGTTATGTGACGCAAGTGCGTCGCGAGAATGTCGGTAACATCGGTGACGCGAACCCATTACTTTTTCACCCATCAAAATCGTTCAACGCAGCTAAAAAAGTTTCCATTTCAAAACGTTTTATCTAAATATATACAATGACGTTGGCAAACATGTGTGCTACGAATTTTATATGAGTATTAAAATACTTTATCTGTTCTATTGTACTTGGAAAATTGTGTGGGAAATAAACGAACAATGCTTATTGATATTACAATACTGAATGATTGTTTTCGAAATTCCCTTTTATTGTCCATTCATACTGTTTTTACCTTTCGTGGTAACGCAAGCATCCAATTTAAATTTCATTGAAATAAGTATAAATATTTGAATAAATAAGTTTCTCTTTTTAGTCTGTAAACCTAGTTATATCTTCGCTCTGTTTACGCTTATAGTTGAAAAAATGTTTTCATAGACTTTTAAATTTATATTAAGTAATGATTTCAAATTCATTAATTACTTTCAAATGTTTGTTTGATTTTAATACAAAATTAATAAATAGTACTTTAAAGCGATATAAGTTAAATATGGTGGTATCTTTGCACACCGTGCGACGATCGATTGACTACGAATCCTGTATTGAGTCGGAGGTTTGTTTGAAAGAAATCAACAATCCTTTATTCAATTCTTGCCATGAGAAGGCGTTTATGAACGTAAAAACTACCACAGAACGGAAAACAAACAAATCATCAAGAAGAATCGCCAAGAAACTCGATTTGGTTTATCTTTATACTAACCTCTGCCCGCAGCGGAAGGGAAAACCCTGAATTTTGGAACATTCTTCATTGGTGCTCCGCTTCTATTGGTCTTAGCATGATGATATGTACCCTAATAGCTTTCCTCGATAAATGAGCTAAATAACAATCAAATAATTTTTCAAATCGAACTAGTAGTTCCTAATATTGCTCCTTACTACTTCACAAACTTTACTTCTTTATAATATTAGTATAGTTTATACATAAAACATACTCGTAACATATTTTAAGGAACATATGTAGTTATAAACATAGATAGGTAGGTACATTCGATTTTTGGCTGATACAAAGAGATGGGTGTAATTTCCAGACTTCACCATCGTGATGAAACCTAACGCTTATCATCATTATGGTGATAGTAATTCTCTACAGCCTCATTATCACTATGTTGATAGGGCTTTTTGTAATACCCTCCTGGCTAGTCATCTCTGTGTTGATAGGGTTTTTTGTGACACCCTCCTGGCTAGTTATCATTGTGTTGATATGGTTTTTTGTAATACCCTCATGGCTAGTCATCTCTGTGTTGATAGAGCTTTTTGTAATACCCTCATGGCTAGTCATCTCTGTGTTGATAGAGCTTTTTGTAATACCCTCATGGCTAGCCATCACTATGTTAATAGGGCTTTTTGTAATAACCTCCTGGCTAGCTATCACTACCAATTTTATAATCCGTAGCCGAATAAGTATATATATATTCCAGCAAAATCTTGAACCACGTCTAAATATCAAATGAGTTTTTAAAGTACCGTCTTTGCCAACTAAAATTATCCTATGTTCTCTGATATACCCCTGACATATGCTAGTTTTCGTAATTATACAATTATAATAATAAATTCTCTTTCGCATATATATTACTAGTGTGCCCGAAGGACAATATCCCGCCCTGATAATAAAAAAAATACCTTGAAAAATTATGTAAACCTTCCTCCGATCAGTAGTTTTTGAATTTATCGCGAACAGGCAGACGTGGTAGTGAACTCTGTTTTATACTATGTAATGATTGGTTACGATAAACAAAACGTATGAATTTGAGTAATTTATACATATTAATTAGGTACATTAGGTAATATTCCGTCGAAAACAATACAATATAAAAATAATAAGTACGCGAAGAACAAAATTACGCAATAAGTTTTTGTTCTTAAAACGCTTCAAAGATAATAAATTATTTGAACATTCGAATACATTAGATAAATGCATATAATTAATTTATGCAAACTGATTATAATTATTGAGGTCAAAGTTATATCCTTTATTATATACGTTCAAAGTTAAGTTTTACTACTTGTATTCTTTTTGTTAAATAATACTGATCATAGAACTCCTACAGAAATTCAACATATCTACAAAGTATTTTCAGGTGGGTCACCTGATATTAAGTGATCAACACCGTTCATAAACACTTACAACACCAGAGGAGTCGCAAGTGTGTTGCCAGCCTGTGTTTGAAGACGGGGGCAGGAAGGGAAGAGGAGAGGGGGAAGGTTTTTTTTTAATATCATATAGGAGGCATATGGTCATATAGGATGCATATGGTAGTGGAAGAGCCAAGCTGAAGCTATTATTGTTTTCAGCACGAATGGGTCGGCTCGACCGGGGAAGCACCACCCTGTCACAGAAAACATGTGTGAAGTAACAGTGCTTGCATTGTTGCGTTTCGTTCGGTCAGTGAGAGAGCCGGAGACCCACTACCCTCCCTCCTTTCCTTCCTGCCCCTCCCCCACCCTCCTCCCAAATACAGGTTGGCAACGCACTTGCGACTCCCCTGGTGTTGCAAGTATCTATGGACGGTGGTCATCACTTAACATCAGGTGACCCATCTGTTCGTTTGCCTCCTATGATATAAAAAAAAGGCAAACGAACAGGCGGGTCACCTGTTGTTAAGCAATCACCGCCGTCCATAGACGCTAGCAACCTCAGAGGAGTCGCAAGTGTGTTGCCAGCCTGTGTTTGGGGGAATGGAGAGAAAAGGAGAAAGGTTAGAGGAGAGGGGAAGGGAGAGGAGACGGGGAGGGGAGGGAATATGCAATTCAAGCACAGTTACTTCACGTCGGTTTTCTGTGAGAGGGTGGTGCCACCCCGGACGAGCCGACCTATTCATGCTGAAACCAATAATAGTTTCAGCGTGGCTCTACCACCTACCTGAAGGTGAGGAGAGGTGGGCCTACAATCTACAAGGTTATTGGTTGGCTCTATGCATTTATTTATTTGCTAGCTCATATCCGTTGCGTTGGTTATTTTACAATATATTTTTATACATCCCTGTGTAGAATATGACAAAATTGAAAGCGAAAATAGACTTACAAAATTTCTTTGTAAACAATGATATCCGTTTACTTTCTCTCTCCTGCGCTTGCGCACCATACCGCTTTCCCCACTGCCACATTGCTCAACACGTTGTGCTTATAAAGTCGTAAAACATTAGTCAATTCTTGAAACTTTAATCAAATTATACGAAATTAATCAAATATATTTTCCGCAAAAGATAAATTTATGATTTCGCGTAATGACATGCTAGTAAGCGTGACACACATAAGTAACAGTCGTTCCTACAATTTTCTGTAAACAAATTATTTAAAGCGCCATCTGTTCGAGACTGATGAAACTCACAATGAATAACAATAATCAACATTAACAATATAACATGGGTAATAAAAAAATATTGACGTCATTAATCGAATTATAAATTACCCTATCTCTCAAATTATACATAAATGCCAACTTTCATTAAGATAGGTTGAATAGTTTCGAAGTTCATCGTTGACAAACATTGTGACACTAGATTTTATATATTTAGATATTAATCTTCTGTCCACTTTGTGTTTATAAATTGTTTAGGGTTTACTTGGTAGATATATTATGAACATTTAAATGTCTGGTAGGTTGTAACACATTTTAATCGGCTTACTTTAAGAGTCGGTTTGTGACCACGACTTATGTAAGTAGGCCGAAACTTCGAGTATTAAAATACATGTCTGCTGTTCCCAAAGCGGTAGAAATAACCTTTAAAAAAGTAATTAAATATTTATATAAACGATATATGGGTTGTAAGGGGTGTCAAATAACATCATAAGACTTGAGACACCCAAGCCAACCTCACCTGCACGTGGTGCACCCAGCTGAATAACGAACGAGGCAATGGCGATAGCGGGGTGGTAGGGTTTTACAGCCTGACTGGGTCGCAACCACCATGCATATGGCGAAAAAGCCCGTAATAGTGATTCGCTTCTGCGGGTCGCGTTTCGGGATCAGCCTGTGCATATCCAGCTTTTTGCAGGCCGGCATGATAGTGGCGACCGGCGATGGACAGTGTGTCAATCGGTGGTTGCTATTATTTTTGGATTGCACTGTGTTTATCATCAGGCATAGTGCAGTCATTTTGCCGTTGTACAATAAAAAAAAATATACGTGAAAATTTACCCACGCTATTTTTTTATATCATATGAGGCAAACGAATAGGTGGCTCACCTGATGTTCAGTGTTCACCACCGTCCATAAACACTTGCAACACCAGGGGAGTCGTAAGTGCGTTGCCAGCTTGTGTGTGGGGGGGAGGAGGCGGAATAGGGAAGGGAGAGTAGAGGAAAGGGAGGATAGGTGAGCCTCCGGCGCTCTCCTTGACCGAACGAAACGCAACAATGCAAGTACTGTTACGTACGTCGCGTTACGTCGGTTTTCTGTGAGAGGATGGTACTACCCCGGACGAGCCGATCCATTCATGCTGAAACTAGTAACAACTTCAGCGTGGCTCTACCACCTACAAAAGTACACACATGTCACATGCTATGACAACACCTAACATGCCGGAGTATTATCCTGAATGTATCCGGAAGCATATGATTTGCCTTTAATTTGGTTGGATACACTGCAGTTTGAGTTTCATGATGCAAAGAAATCAGCGTTGTTTCGAGAAAATAAATTTTGAACATAGGATTTATAGAGATCAAAATATCTAGTCCCCATACCTTCTTTAGCAAGAAGATCAACAGCTTCATTATTCTTGGTCCCACTAGGTCCTGGTATTCATACCAAAACTACATAAATAATGACATTGATATAAATGGAATTTAATAATGATGTTAACTGGGGACTTTAGAAAAAATCTGAACATGCTGAATAACTTGGAAGCAACTACTTCACCTATTAGGTGAAGGATAAAGAAGGGTATTATTTATCACCTCTAAATAATATTAATGTATATAAAAATTATATGCATATATAATGTATCACACTGACGTATAAACGGATGTATTATTGCAAGCATACGGGTACATAAATGTCATTGTCGATTGTCGCGTGATCCAATAAGAAACAATAAACCTTTTCAAACATTTATGTATACATTAATTTTTTGACCCATAACAGGAACCTTCTATGGCGTCCTCAGGACAGTTTTATAGGTGGTAGAGCCAAGCTATATCGGTGGTAGAGTCAAGCTGAAACTATTACTGGTTTCAGCATGAATGGGTACCACCTTCACACAGAAAACCTACGTGAAGTAACAGTGCTTGCATTGTTGCGTTTCGTTCGGTCAGTGAGAGCGCTGGAGACCCACCTACCCTCCCCTTCTCCACACAGGCTGGCAACTCACTTGCGACTCCCCTGGTGTTGCTAGTGTCTATGGACGATGGTGATCACTTAATATCATGTGACCAATCTGTTCGTTTCTCTCCTATGATATAAAAAACCCTACTAAATTATAATCACAATCTGATTAGTAGCTTCGGCATGCATTGAGGACAAACATACAAACACTGATTTTTATATATAAAGAAAGACTAGCGGGCCTGGCGGACTTTATGCCACGCTGATAATAAAAAAATCTTTTACAAATTACATACCTAAATGTTGCTCATGTATCGCTTTATTTACAGGTGAAAACAGCATGAAAATCTGTTCAGTAGTTTTTGAGCTTATTGCAACAGACATAGGACTTTGTTTTATCGTATGTAGTAATTTAATATATATAATTGCACTTCCTCTCAAAGAAGAAGTTTCACTTCCTCTCCCTGTACACACAGATACACACACTGTTTTTGATTCATTGAACTTCAAATCATACCGAATCTAAATAAAATTCGCGTTAAAAAAAAAGGAAAATGCGTTCTAGACACAATTCATCCCATATTTACAGGTTTGTATTGACAGTTCTTTGCCAGAAATGCGTTGCGGAAGTAGTACTAACTTATGCAATTTCTCTGACAGCTGCTAAATTATCTTAATATTTTGCTTACATCAGTTATGTCACGCACGTTGTAAACAGGTAGAAATATAAACAGATTATAATTTAAATCTCGTTATGACCGTTACGTAGTGAGTTCTTAAAGCAAATTTTTGTATTACGTCGTCGTAACGTGAATTCGGAACAGTGTTACAAGAGGTAATAATATATATTTACCTTGACACTTTTGGTCGATTTTATATTTCGAGACATTGTGTTGCGGTTCCTAAAATTAATGCGTGTAGATAGTAAGCACTACATTATCACGTATAAGACATTACTAACTTTATTTTCATATTTATTATTCGTGTTAAAATGAATATTTCATTGTTAATTATGACAGGAGGGCAATAATAGTATTTCTTAAAAAAGATCACAAATTTCGTTTTCTGTAATGGGCATTTCAACATCGTACCGTTATGTAAACACCAATATGGAGTTGGAGTTACCGTTTATGTTGTTGACGTGATAACGTCTTATAAATCGATGAACGCTGACTACACGAACGAAAAAGCATGACTCATTGTCACGTTCTGCTTGAGCCGAGCGTACAAACGAGAGCACGGAACAAGCTATGGAGAGACGCGATCGACCTAGGCGTTCGGCTTGTGATGCATCTATCTCTCTTCCACTCCATCGGGCGATGCGTCCGAGTAGAAGAGAGACAGCGGCAGCACACAATCTACACGTGAACGGTTTTATCAATTTCGATTAATCTTATGATGATAATTAAATTCATAAAAATATGCAGTTTTTCAATAGTTTCTTATTACGTTATCACGTAAAATTATCGACGGTAAACCGAGTTTACAGACAACCATTTTTTTAACTAGTTTATGCGGTTTTACTTACATTAATACAGATATTACCTATCCTTTGAGATGGTGAGTGGAACGGAAAGAGCGTGAACTGAAATGAGATTTAGAGGGTCAGACAAATCTTACGAATTCACGTGTATAATTATAGTCAATGATGATATAAATATGTGATCCAATTTCTGTTTATGGCCAAAATGATTTTTAAATAAGTAGAAATATAGAAGTAATATGAATGAAATGAATTTTTAATTCTTAGTAATATAAAATCTTAACGCAAAACGCACGACCCATCTCTCGATATTTTATCTCATATACATTTATGACATAGACAGTCCATTCACCGCCCCGTCTCGCCGCTCGCCTATGGCGCGGTACTGCGGTTGCGGTCAGGACATAAACTACGGAACTGATGGTCATGAAATTTTGTTTACACGTTTTTATAAGTATATAGCTTACCTATCATCCAGAAGAAAATGTACTGTTCGAGGGATCAATGAAATCTACATTAAAGCGAGCGAAGCTGCGCGCAAAAGCTGTAATTTCTAAAGATACTGTTTAAATTATCTACAATATAATAAGTGCCAAATAATCGATGATGGCTTAGTTGATAGCGTGTTCGGACACCACGTCAATGGACGTAGGGTTGAATCTTAGCAACTATGTCGGAGCTTTCAGTGAAGGAAAACATCGTGTGGTAAAACATGATGGTAGTGTTTTTTCTAAGTCCACCTGGCTAGCTACCACTCTTAAATGTTAACCTTAAGTTAATACTTTTAGAGGTGGTAGAGCCACGCTGAAGCTATAACTAGTGTAAGCATGAATGGCTCCGCTCGCCCTCGGCACTACCACCCGACCCACAGCAACACCCACGTAAAGTAACAGTGCTCGCATTGTTGCATTTTTTTCTGTCAGTGAGAGCGCTGGAGACCCACTTCCATCCCTCTCTTTTGGCTCCCTCCACTTTCTTCCTTCCCCCCTCCCTACTAACACAGGCTGGTAACGCACTTGCGACTTTTCTGGTGTTGTTGGTGTCTATGGACGGTAGTGATCACTTTAAATCAGGTGACCCACCTGTTTGTTGGCTTGTCGGTATAAAAAGACAAAAAAATTGAAAATCTGTCTACAAGCACCTGTTAGTTTGTTCACATCGTTATATGTTGATTTATGTATTAAAAACTTTGAAGTATAAAAAATTAAAAAGTCATGGAATTCTGAAGACGTCTTGGTGTGCACTAAAACTCATTAGAGATACATGAAGATAATATATTGTGGCATCTTTGTAAAGATATATTCGCGATGAAAGTAGCGAGCGGCTGCTAGTATTGTAATATTTATTTAATACGAACATGAGGTTATACAATAACGGTAGCGCTAAATGCAATATAACTATTCTTATCTATTGATCTACAAAAAAATGTATTATAGTGAATTGTTAAATTAAGCGAGAAATATTTTGAGCATATCATATCTTTACGAATATTCCTAAGAGTTCTATTAATGACATAGATTAATAAAAATTGTATATTAGGGTGGTCCATATTTGAGATATTTTCAAATTTTTCTTTCCTGAATGGGTTCCAAATGTTTTAAAAAAACTGTGCCAAATTGCAGATATTAATAATAATAACCTGTGCTCCACTACAGCCAAAGGTTTAAATAGAAATAACATGGCAAAAGTTATTTTATTACTATGGATTTTTTAATTCTTTAAGATTATATCTGCACATGAATATTCTTGTAGAAATCTGAACGCTCTACAAAAAGTTAAGTTGTCATTTTTGTGTGTCATATTCGAGGTCAATTCCATAGCTTTCCCGTATTTATCATGGCTTAATGAATATTTATATTTAAATTAAACTGTACTTAGCTATACATCCTTGGGTATTTTATAAGCATATAAGTATCGAACATAAGGCAAACTCACACTTAGAATGATCAATCGTGTATGGAACAAATAATTTCCTTGAATGAGATTCCGAACACAACAATTAATACGGTAGTTATAGTGAGACGACAGTTTAACCGTTACACCGGTCGTGCATTACTATTATAATAGAACCTATTCAGTGTTACTTATGCACAACTTACTTAGTACCAAATATTGTCATGAAAAGTATTATTTTGCACAAAGATGAATTTATAATTCTTTAGTAGTTGTTAAAAGCATAGGTACTTAAAAGAAGTTTTAATAAAAAAGTACACCTTCCTAGTTTAAGAAGAAGTACCAGGGCGACCGAGCCTAGCTCGGTTCTTTAAAAAACATTTTTAAATTAAAATAAACTGTTAGGTTTGCCTTCCAAAATTAACATTATTTTACAAATATATATATATATATATATATATATATGTATTAAAAATATCTCTTCTGGTATTGCTCGGATTCGAACTGGGGTTACACGGATTTTTGAAGCAACCGATTTCCATCTGAGCTATTTTTATTTTAACAGCGGCGGCGAAATGTACTATATTAGCTATATATTTTTATTGCCTGAAAATTCAGTTAAAAAAGTTTTCTACCAATAAAATTTACAAATATAAAAATATACAAGAATTACTCGTTTAAAGGTATTAGATTATGAGCTCGGACTTAATCGAGAAATAATACACTAGGTGAAAGATTAGACACTCGCAGTATTCTAGGATATGATACTTTATGGTTAAATTTAATATATAACATAATAATATCAAAATAAATACTAATAGACACAAAGAGAACTTTAGGTAAAGGCTGTTTTAAGAAATTCAAAATTAAGGATAATAACTCAAATAAATCTAGGTTGAATGATCGGTGATAAAATTTCCGAGCGGCGACCCGGAGTTAATAACTCTCTATAATAAAACAGACAGTAAATCCATTTGTTTGTTCAAACGTTGAAAAAAATATCCGTTGGTAGTTCGTTCGCTTCACTTTCACTTCATCCAACGGTCATTGTCGCTGTGCCTTAATGTAAACGCTTAGAGGATTTAGTATAATTGTTGTATGTTTCTAGATAATTAGGTCAAATATTAAGCATTTATTTTTTAAATTGATTTAGAACGAGAATCGAGTGCAGAGTGTCCTCCATAAATATTACTACTGTCTTAACATTCAACTGGTGTAACCATAATATTGCCCATCAAATATTAGAAAAAAAAATCTCACGTCTTGGTTTCGAAATATTTTGTGCATGATTTAGAATAGGGATGTTATGGATATGATATCTCGGTTACGGATACGGATACGGATATAGGACTATAATTATATCGGTAACGGTGACGGTTACGGATATGTAATTATTTCGGATTATCCGTTAGTTTTGGATAGTTTCAGTTACGGATATTAGATTGAAGTAAAATATAAACAATATTATTATGCAATAATTTGGTTAGTCTCACTCCACGTTATCATTTGGTATTATAAATCCCTTATATTAGGCAAGTAATTAATATATCTACTCAATTTTAAGTCTTATCTAATTACTAAGACTAGAGGGCGCCCAGTGGTCGACATTGGACCATAGTTATTTGTTTTTTTAAAGTTTGAACTTTATTAGGGTTCTTTTGTCAAAGGGTATATTATACTTCTATAATCAAAGGTTTCATCATGGCTACTCAGTTATTTGCAATTTGTCATGATCTTTAATTATATAAACATTAAAAAAAATCTATGTGTAAATGAAAATTGAAATTAATTATAAATTTGAAATAAAAATCCCGTGGTAAAGCTCTCAAATTTTATGCAAACATAACTCTACCAAAATTAAGAAATTTATCGCAATCCATGACACAATTTTCAATCAATTTTACACGACACCTTGGGTGGGTGGTATTTCTGGGTGATATTGAATTAAATGTAGTCTGTTCATTATGAGAATAGTGATATACCCAGTATCATCTTTGGAAAACTAATGGATCCATAATAAAATCAAATGGTGAATCCAAGACAAAGATGTTTTTAATACTACCATTTGCTTTTGAAAATGAATTCTTTTTTGTTGCTACATGAGGTTAAATTGCAACGTTGTAACCGCGGAGGTGTAAGTCATGGATTACTTTTATGAACAAAATTCTTATTTTGATTATACAAAGTATTATGTGGCTCATTTTTTTAATAAATCGTCATTTGAAGTGAGTTCACCATAAAAAATAATAAACATTACAATAATAGTAATATTTTATAATATCATTGTTGAATGTACGATGAAAAATGGTAATTGGAACGTAAAAGTAAAAAAATACATACAGACGAGCATAGTAACCTCCTTCACAACCTTTTTTGAAGTTCGTAATTATTGACGGCTGTCAAAATATCTTTTTTATTTACATGCGTGTAAATGTTGTGTAAAATTCAAGCAGTAGTGTGAGTAGTGCATATTTTAATAAATTTAATATACTTCTAATGCATTTTATCTATACTATAATAAAACAAGTCGAAATCTGTACATTAAATATTTTTTGAAAATTTTAATCAGGGTAGACTATGTTGTCGATATAGAAGCCAAAAATAATCTTTTTACAATTTTTGTCTGTCTGTCTGTCTGCCTGTCCCTATGAACACGCATGACTCTTGAACTACTGAACCAATCTTGACGAAACTTGACATAGTGATAACTAATACTACGAGATTACATCAAATATACTTTTTGTCCCATAAAACGCAAAGGGTTCTCCAGAATAAAGGATTAAAGCCTAGAACCTAAACCCGTATTACTCTGAAAGTACTAAACCCATTTTAACGAAACTTAACACAGTAATAACTGATATTACAAGGCTACATCCAGGATACTTTTCGTCCCATAAAACGCAAGAGGTTCTCCAGGATAACGGAAAACAAAAAATTGTATTTTTTTCGGATATCCGATAGTTTCGGTTACGGTTATGGAGCTCAATAACATCCCTGATTTAGAAAATTTATAGGAGACAGATTTATATCTAAAAGTAAGCGAACCTGTTTTATAAATTTCTATTCAACATAAAGATATATAGTTTTAATGTTGTTTACTTCTTCATTGTTGCATCTAGTGTTATTTATTAGTATAAACTAATTTGTATTAGTTAATAAAAGATATCAACGCGTTTAAGCATCAAGTGTGCAATGGAAATGTTAAGTCTTTGGTTCAGTAATGAGATACGATATAAATAAGGGATATATATGATTATAATATAAATTAATATTATAAAAGTTATATAATCTACTGAAATAAATTTAGTAAGCGTGCATATACCACATATAAAGTATTCTGTCATACTACAAAACATTTTGTATTAAACCAATTAAATTGTGTTTACGACATTACAAAATTTATTATAGTTGAACAGGTAGTAAAGTGTCTTTAGAGTAATGTTCGCTGATGTCCCCGAGATAAATGCAATGGTGTTTTGAAACTGTTTACATTAGAACCAACTGAAACACGGAAAACCAAGGTAGCTATGATTACAAAGCGCTACTTACGTATAAGCTTCCGCCTTGTTATAGCTGAAATACATTACAACACTGACCATCAGTAAATGTTAGTTTTGCACTTATCACGACGAGGACAAGAATTTTCGTGCAGCCTTTCTATAAAAATTAATTAGCAATTCACTTGATACTGTTAAACGTCGAATACTTTCATTATAGAAGCTCTATTTATTTTAGTAAGCTAAAAGAAACCTTCAATAAAACCAGAGATATAATTAAAAACAATGATTCTGTTTCTGTGTCTGTTTATATGTTTAAACACGCAATTATTGGATCTATGTATATAATTTTATTTTCTATATCTTTGAAACAACTGGATTTGGATCAAATTTTGCATTTTTGTTTTACTTGATAAGTTTATCTACATAATAAAAACACACATACATATAAAAGTCTCTGAAAAAACGCAATTTTAGACAAAAAATATAATAATTCAACAATAAAACAAATTATCAATAATTTGTGTTAATGTTATATAGCGTCATTTAGTAATTTATTTTGTCTTTTTTTCAGTTGTTAATTATATATTTAAGCATGTAGTCTTCAAATTAATAGGAGTTAGAATATATGTATGTTACTTAGGCATTCCTAAATTCTATCCTAACGGTATGTTCAAAAAGAATTCAGTGTTTTTGTAGCCCTATTTTTATTTTCATTTATTAACCTAAAATTTATCTCCTTAAACTTATTCGAGTACCGCAGTCGTGACGTCAAATTGACAAATATGGAGAATGAGTAACATAAGGCTGTTTGGTTTTATGTGACTTGACACATTTCCTATCGTAAAATCCGTGTACAATATTAAGTAAATATATTTGGCGTATTACCCATTACCACAATTCCATGTAATATGTTACATATTTAATAACAGCAAAATACCTAAAATAATGTAATGTTACAATTTATCATGCTTTGTAAAATTTCATATTTGATGACAGTATTATCTGGTGTTATATAAAAATGTGGTTTAAGATAGTAAACAAGTTAAACCTATAGGTCACACATCAGGCACACTGACACCTGTGTCTACTATACCGACGTGACTGACGATGCGGTTAGTAGGTTCATCCGTCGAGCCATGAACTCTCCGGCGCGGGACATTGTGTTAAAAAATCCACTCTAAATTGTAAATAGTAAATTCAAATAAAAATAAATAGTTACGTTAAAATAATACTAAATAAATAAAAAACACCCAATACTTGCTCATAGATACGCTCACAGATATTTCACGCAGACAATAAAAAAAATGCGAAAGCAAACAAAAGGTGCGGATCAAGAGTCTGCAGAACAAAAGAATAAGAAAATAAAGACTAGAGGACTTATTGCTTTCAAGTATAGTTGCCGGAGTACACTAACCGGTGCTTAACGACATAGCAACAAGTTATAGCTCTATTCGACATGCATGGAACAAATTTATTTACATATGAATATGTGAAAAAATTGCACGTTTAAAGTAATGAGCTAATAACATTCAACATGGTGGTGATTCTTTCCCGACCCGCCCGATGAAATAACGATCAGTACCAGCCTGTCTTTCCAAACAGCGGAACAAACAGATAGAGAGACCGACAAAAATTTAAAAAATTGCATATTTGTTATCAGAATCATGTATACTTTCATACTTTTTATTTTTACTTTGATATTATATACAAAAACTTCATTTTTATTTTATGTATAGATTCCAAATTATCTATTTGTGAAAACAAGTTTGGAAAAAAGACTATACTGACGTAATTGACGAAGCAATTAGTAGGTTCATCCTGATGGACGCTCCGATGATCAAAATAGAGCTCCGATATAGCAAAATGGCTATAAACGATGAGAAAGAAAGCCACCTTAGAGGCAACAGTTTCAAATAAAAATCAGATATGTTAAGTAAAATAATAACAACAGTTGCTCACATTTAAAACGAGTTTTAACAAGGTGAATAAAATAAACATAAGCAGAAGAAAGATACGTATCAAAAGTCTGCAGAATTTAAGAAGAGAAAGTAATGAGCTTTAAAACTGATATAATAGAAGATTCAAGTTACCTAGTGTAGTCCGGTGAAGCTGTTAAGACCTTGCTAGGTCAATAGCGTAGTCAGTTCGAGAAAAAAAAAAGTTACCTAGTTGTGCATTCACGAGCCATAATTCCCGTGCAAGACGTATTTCGCCATCGTGTTTCCGCGGCTATTAAATAGGGCAGCGGAATGAAACTGCTAGTTAGACAATCGTTTACACCGTTATTATATTTGTAAAGAATGTCCCGTAATACAAGGTTTCTATATTTGATACCTATCTGATGAGAACGTAGAATCACTCTAGAGTTAAAATGTTATAAAAGAAGCAAATTTATTAATAACGGAAATTTTAATTTAATAGTCCAATTTTTAATAATGCAATAAATTTATATAGTGTACAAAATAATTTATTGTGACCTTATTATTGTTAACAGAGCTCTCACTTCACAAGGCTGAAAGGTTCGCCGACTCCTTTCCGAAATTAGATATCTGCAAGGTGCGGAACCGATCTACATGTCCAAGGTCCGTTTCCAACCGAAGGTTTCCAATCACGTATACAGTTTTGATGGTTTATTATCCTTAGATATCTAACAGAGTATTTTCGTCTCTACCTTAGATATACGTGTACGATTTACTCGTTTTTTTTATTTTATTTATTTATTAGCGGGCCCGGTGGGCGTTGTAGAAGAAAAGCCTAAAAGTCAAACGCAACGCTATCTACCGCATCCAATTGTGAATATAAATCATTCTTGATTCCACCTGAATACACACAAAATATTTCATCAGAATATGTCCAGACGCTTAGGAGGAGTTTAATCACATAGACACGGATAGAAGAAGTATATATATCTATACTAATATATAAAGCTGAAGAGTTTGTTTGTTTGTTTGTTTGGTTGGTTGAACGCGATAATCTCAAGAACTACAGATCCGATTTAAAAGTTTCTTTTAGTGTTAGATAGCTCATTTATCGAGGATGGCTCTATGCTACATATCATCACGTTAAAACCAAAAGGAGCTGAGCACTAATGAAGAATATCTCAAAATCGGGCTATTTTGGAAGCTTCCGCTGCGTGTTAATGTCAGTATTATATGCGTTGCCATGGTAACGCGATAACATTCTATCAAAAATATTTTCATGGTTTATTTTGTATTCCTATTAAAAAAGTTTATTCTACGTTAGTTTTGTTTTCGATTTTTAATTATACGTGTTACGTTTATATCGCAAATATTTCTTAAGTTTATTTTATGTTGTTATTCAGAAAGTTTAGTAGTAATAATATTCGTTCATTAAGACAGTCGAAGGAATTAATCCATACAGCCAATTCTGAAGTTGTTAATATAATTAGTTTTCTTCTATGTCCAAATTAATGTAAAGGTATAAGCGCCGAATCCTCTACATAATATAACGTAATTTTTTATCTTCTTAATCTTCAAGACCATAGAATTAATGCTTCGTGGTTTTATTTTTCATTCATTTCACTTATGCAAAATATACGAAAGATATTATATAATACGCAACCAATTTCTACACGATATAGAATCATGTAACACAATATTATGAAAAAAATATAAAATCCACTACATGACAGACTGAAATCCCGCCAAACACTCTTGAAAAACTCTATTCTACATTAGTTTTGTTGCCAATTTTTTATTTGTGATATATTACGTATTTTAAAAGTAATGTGAGTGTAATTTATATTAAAATAAATTATTTTTGGTGAATACAATCTGTGATGCTACAAACATCAACATTTTTTTTAACTCTGTCGTATGTCTGTTTTTTTTATTTGTTCCGGGTAATCTCCGAAACGACTGGACCTATTTGAATGTTTTTTTTCTTCTTAGAAATGACTACGCTTAACAGCTTCACCGGATTACAAGTAATATTTGAACGGGAATTTTACGGGCAAATAAGTAGCTAATTAGCTGTTTTATTTAATATTGTTCGATAATGTGTAGCTTCATATTTTCATTATTTTCTTATACAGTGTGAGCACTGAGGGTGATATATAGTTTAAAATTCCATTTATGTGGCTGATCATAATTCCATCCCATTCGATACACTATTAGTATTCACATACATAATATACACGATACCTTTTACAGTAGATGATGTGCGTGTGATACAAATATTTTTGAAATAGTATTATTATAATTTACACTAGATGTGTAATCACAATTTTAAATTTATTTAATATATTAAAAAAACGCGCGCGAAGCCGCGGGTAACAGCTAGTACTAAATATAACAAAATAAAATAATAAATAAAATAATCTAAAATTCAACCGCAACGCCACCTACCTAGTCCATTTGTGAATATAAACTATTCTCGGATACACTGGAATACGCACACAAAGTTTAATCAAAATTGGTCCAGCCGTTTAGGAGGAATTCAGTGATATACACATGTACGGAAGAAATTTGTAAAGAAATTTAAAAATATATACTTATAATATATAGCGTATAAGGATATAAAAATAAATAACTACCAGCCCCGACTTCGCATGTATATACTAATGAAGAAGATGAATCCAATTCTTCCCTTTACATCACAACATTGTGATGTAATAAATTGACACCTGAACATCAATCTGTAAATATTTTGAAAATCTCACTATTATTGTCTTTTGTCTCGCTTACCCTTTTTGATGTGAAGATTTTGTAATTCAAATTTTTGTTTTCCATACTATAAAACCTTTTTATTCATAGACTCCTTGTGCTGAGGATTAGATACACAACAACAACAAATATTGACAAATAGTTGCAATGGTTCTGTAGTGATTTTGCACTTAAAGAAGTTTGTACTTTAAAAAACTCAATGCTAATTTAAATGTAATGCTCATCGGTCCAACTGAACTATATTTTCAGGTTATAATAGCTATGTTCATTTTTTGTATTTCTTTGGTTATTATAGTAAATAGATGCTCAGTTCTTTTTATGCTAAGTGGTCACTACAATTGATTGGCAAAACAAATCTCAGACAAGACCGGACGCCACAAGCAAGGTCAATAAGCGATAAATTGTTGACCCTGAGTACTAAATTTGTTCATATGCACATGTTGCGAAGATTAATGGGTTTGTCTTTCAACTGAAATACATATAAATTGATAATTTAAGTAGACAGAAATGGAACACTGAGCTGCAGAGATTCTTTTTGAGAAGACGTGACAACACCACGTGGTAGCATTTATTATATAGTTGCTTAAAGGACTTGTATTCAATGGTCCTAATAAATTAATGCTTTATTGTACACACCATAGTATATATTCATCTGCCGTTATGTTTATGGTATGGAGCCATAACATGTTTAAAAAGTGTCCAGTTCTAAGAACTAAATAACCTCATGACCCTCCAAAATAGCACTAGCATAGACAAAGGTCATGTATGATTTAAATAATCTTGTATATATTTCGCCTAAACTAACGGAGCATGGATTTTGACTTGCCATAAAAACTCCCTAGAAAATTCTAACAAGACGGCCACCATCTTGTTAGGTCATTGAAATGATCGCAAGAAACTAGTAATATCGTTCTCTACTCGACAATGACAGTAATAATGTACTAGAAAATTGGTTACGAAAATTAAAGAAAAACCTCTGCTATCAAAAAAATGGAGAGTAATACTTTTTGTGATCTTTAATAAATATGTTTAGTCATTTTTGAGTATTTACTCTTATAAAACTAGTTGAAATAATTGAACAATAATGAACCCTGTTACTGCTGTAGCGCCACACGAATATATCGCATTTTATTGCATCTATACACCATAGTTTATGGCCTAATGAGACAGCGACGATTCACATAGATAGTCTTATTGATGGTCACTGCTGCCTTTACCATCAGAATACAAGACTATATCGTGCTACAATAAAAATAGGGTATTATGATAGATGGATATCAGAACAATAGCCTCATTAAAATAAATGTTCAGCAAAGCACGCAATAGTAGAGTTAAAAAAATTAAAACAAGAAATCCTATAACTAACTCAAAGTTTTTAATTACCCACTCAAACATTGTATTGACTAAGAATAAAATGGTGAAAGGCGAAGACCCGATTAGGCCTCCCACGGCAGCGGCTCAAGCCTAGGTTCGATCCCTCGGTAGGGAGCCCTTGAGTGTGTTGCTTGCGCGATACGGTGACACACAAATATACATCACCGCTACAACACTACACGATCACCCCCACACACGTGCACGCCTACACGCTTACACATGAAAGTGGAAGGGTTTACTTTTTTCCCCTTATCGAACAGAAAAACTCTCAAATTTTCCGATAATAAATATATGGAGGAGTTTATGAGGCGTGTATGCTTGGTACACATATACGTTTCAACAACTCATACACATATGAATAGTTAGCTAGGCTAGTTAAGATAGGTCGCGATTTTGCAAGCAACAGACAATAGCCAAGCCGAGGTGTGCCGTGCACCCTTGAGCTGGTTGCCATAATAAAATCGGCTGAGTGCCTTAAGCGCTCGCCTTAGTAGTCCGGTGAAGCTGTTAAGACCTTGATGGGTCAATAGCGTAGTCATTTCGAGAAAAAAAAAAGGTGGAAGACGAAGATGGATGTGGCTATAAAAAAAACATTTGAATCGCTTCCAATCGAAGAAAGTTCGAGCAATCCGATTAAATAATATAAATAAATAATATACACAAATTATTTCACAGAATATTTATAACAAACGATTTTTTTTATTATTGTTTAAATAAGACTGTTTATCAAAAAATATTTTTTCATTTCAATTAAGTTTATAGTGTGTTACATAAGCACGTGTAACCTTCAAGGAAAAAAAACTCAACTTTTTTTTTCATTTTAATTGCAATATAATTATAAATTACAACACAACGCGTAAGTAAAACCACCTTATGAATTCAATATGAATGTTTCACGACCAATCAGGCTCAAATTTCATAAGAGTTGTTAACCGTGTATAGCGAACCTTACGCGCTTCTGAGGACTCCTTTCTCACAAGGTCACATAAGAAAATTAAAGGTATATTTATGAAACAGGATATGCAAGCTCGCTGCGGCCTTTACTTAGGGTTCTCAACTTAGTGATCTTCCCCCCAAATTTAGGGGGTAAATGAGCGGGATTTTTATGAGTTCTATAATTTTAGGAATTTTTTACAAGTAAATAACCTAAGATAATCCAATCTAGCTAATTTCCTGGAACTACTTTAATGAACAAATTATAACTAAGATAGATATTAAAAAATTGCACACGTAAGAATAAAAAAGTAATTGGTGCATTTCTTAAAATATTTGTAGTACGTAGTAATTTATTAAAAAAAAACTATACACTTGTAAACATTTGTGAACTAAGGTTTCATAAGTATTCAGTTGTATTTTAGGGGGATTTTCAATTCATGTTGGATATTTTAAATGTTTTTGATTTTAGCTTCAGGGGTAAATGTTATTTGAAAGTTGGTAACTCTGCCTTCATTTCTTTTCTTTTTTATACTGAACATTGCATACTTGGTACGCGTTGGCCAGTGATCGCACTATACTTGTACAAAGTAATTTCACGATTATCTTATGCACCGAGAGTCGAAGATTCGTCAACAAACGTCAACTACAATAAAAACCGTTATTAATTTAATAAGCTACCAGT
This sequence comes from Antheraea mylitta, assembly GCA_014332785.1. Taxonomy (NCBI): domain Eukaryota; kingdom Metazoa; phylum Arthropoda; class Insecta; order Lepidoptera; family Saturniidae; genus Antheraea; species Antheraea mylitta. The sequence continues at coordinate 1,807,511 of JACEII010000053.1, read as the reverse complement.
TTTGCGTGTTTTTATCCTCTTTCTTGTCTCAAGCTGAGCATTCGTAATGGATGTAACAATGGTGTTTTTTTATATCATGAGAGGCAAACGAAAAGGTGGGTCATCTGGTGTTAAGTGATCACCACCGTCCATACACACTTGCAACGCCAGGAATCGCAAGTGCGTTGCCAGCCTATGTTAGAGGAGGGGGGAGGAAGGGAAGAAGAGAGGTGGGTCTCCGGCGCTCTCACTGACCGAACGAAGTGCAACAATGCAAGCACTGTTACTTCACGTCGGTTTTCTGCGAGAGGGTGGTAGTACCCCGGACGAGCCGACCCATTCATGCTGAAACTAGTTATAGCATTAGCGTAGCTCTACCACCTTGGCTCTGCTGTAAATAAGAAGGAATTGACTTAGCTAATATTATGTGACAATGTGGTCAAAACACAAAACAAAAAACAGGATTGTCTTAGTAAACAAAATAGAAGTGTAATTTTCAAATATCAGGGAAATATTTCAGTTGATAAAACACAACAGAAAGCCAATGTCATGCGTTGTTCCCAGGTGGTCACCCATCCAATTACTGATCGCGTCTGACATTGCTTAACTTCGGTGATTGGACGAAAACCGGTGTTTTCAACACTCTACGCGACACAGTGTTTACATCATTGATTTTTTATAGTACAAAAAAGCTGCCGATAAGAATTTCAATAATACAAACGCAGACGAAGCTGCAGACGGGTGTTAATTACATATTTAATTAAATAAAATTAGAGTGTCTGTGTTTGTTCAGCCAATTCTCGGAAACGGTTTAATGGATTTTAACGAAAATTTTACTAGTATATACAGGACTTTTCAGAATAATATTTATGCTATTCATTATGCTTATCCATATTGTTGACAAAATACCATAAAAAATTAGTTATAACTAATCCAGCTACCAAGGCTAACTAAAAATTAGGCGTAGTTAAGTCAATCTTGAATTTGATTTTTTGATGTTTTTGAAAATGTTATTACGTACATTCTAATCAAACTAAACATATACATAGTACATGTAATAAAAAAGAAAGAAAGAAAATACATTTATACAACACACAGATTAATATGAGGCATGTACAATGAAATACATACATATAAACCACGAAGTACGAGTATAAATACCATCGGTTTCGTATATGTGTGTGGCTAATGGGCCTCGAGTCAGCATATTTGCTGAAGGAGATTGTCCTTTAGCGTTGATTTTCACTCGGGACTCAGAGTGTTATGTGTACGCTGATTGATTATGTGGATATTAGGTGTCGTGTACAGTAAATATTTAGTGTTTGGTGTAGTGGAGTTATATAACTTTGAATCTATCTATCTAATACCTTTAAACGAGCAGTTCTTGTATATTTGTATATATTCAGGATCTCGGAAACGTCGTTATCTATTTCCGGGAAACTTGGCATGTAGATAGTTTCGGTGACGATAAATCGATTTAGCTAGATTTTATTCATAGAAAACTTTTTAAACTGTTTTCAAGCAATGAAAAAATATAGCTAGAATATAAAGGTAAATTTCGCCGTCGCTGTCAAAACAAAAATAGCTCAGATGTGAATCGGTTGCTTCGAAAATCCGTGTAATCCCAGTTCGAATCCGAGTGACAGCAGAAGAGATATATTTTTTTAATTATTTTTTTGTAAATAAAATGTTCTTTCATTTGAAAATGTTTATTAATACCGAGCTAGGCTCGGTCGCCCAGGTACTAATAATAATAGTACAAGAGTTGAGCATGAGATAGTAGGTAATAAATACATATATATAATAATAATAATAGGAAGCAATATATACATACGTACACACTTATATAAAAAAATAAAATGTTGTAGCAGAACAGGCTATGTTGTTTGCGTAGAAAGAAGAAAGTTGTATTGTTGTGTTGTGAAAGTTGTAAGAAGAATACATGTACATATAAACATATATACATCCTAACCAATGTCCAAACTAAATATGTAATCCTGTGCATCAACAACAGGATCTAGACTAAATATTTAATCCGGTACGCCCAAACAATTTTCCAGATTAAATATGTAATCATGTATATCCTAACCAATATCGGACTAAGCATATATTCATGTACATCTTAACCAATATTCAGATTAAACATATAATCAATTACATCCTGGCTAATATCCAGACTTTGTAGCTGGTAGAGCCACGCTGATGCTATAACTAGTTTCAGCATGAATGGGTCGGCTCATACGGGGTAGTACCACCCTTTCACTAAAAACCGACGTGAAGTAACAGTGTTTGCATTGTTGCGTTTCGTTCGGTAAGTGAGAGCACCGGAGACTCACCTGCCTTACTTCTCTTCTCATTCCCCCTCCCTTACCACACTAACACAGGCTGGCAATGCACTTGCGACAGCTCTTGTGTTGCTGGTGTCTATAGACGGTAGTGATCACTTAAGATCAGATAACCCACCTGATCGTTTGCCTCCTATGATATAAAAAATGTATATAAAATTAAAAAAAAAAACATATAAAAAAGACTGAACCTGTAATTATGTACATCCTAACCAAAAGTATATTTACGAATGTAATTTTGTTTCTTAGTTACGCTTTAACACATTCAGTTCTCAATTGATCTTTATTAAATTTTGCACTCACATTCTTAGGGGAACAGACAAGAATACAAAATTCCATTATCTAAAAAAAAGTACTGTTCGTCTGGGATACGTCTAATCTGTATTAAGGCGGGAGATGCCGCGGACAAATGCTAGTTGACAATCAGTCAAATAAACTAATCTTACACTAAATTACTGGTACTCTAGAATAAACGATGAATAAAAGTCGGCAAATATTATAATAAAAAAGTCGTAAATTACTTAACCCAAGGTCAGACAAGATAAATTTTGGAAGACTATAAACTAGCATATGCCTGTGGTGTCGCTAGCGTTTTTTAAGCTTTAATTATTTTCGACTGTTATTTTTCTGATATTATTAAAATATGAGGAAATAGTATTGTTCAAATCCGATTCTATAACTATCGGTTAAGCCGTTTCTGAATTAAATTATTATTTACAAACGTACAAAAAGACATTTTTTTAACATCATATTCGTGACAAAAAAGTGTACAAACAACACTGTAGAGTTATGAGTACAGTCAATGATTATCTTCATAGTTCCGAGATCATTACGTGACCGGAAAAAAAATTGACGTGTAAATACAAAGACGTATTCAACTGACAGCAATTCTAAAGTATCTTTTTTATCATTTTTTCCTAGAATCAGTCTTATGTTTTTGTTTCGCACTATTAAAAACTTAATAATAAGTTGTGATTATTATGCGTTTACCATTATATATTACTAGCCTCTGTCCGCGACTTCGTTCGCGTGTATCTATACACAAACACTAACACGCAGCAGTTCTCAAAAGGAAAAAACATCCCGATTATGAAACATTTTTATTCTGTGCTCCACTCCTATTCGTTTTAGCATGATGAAATATAGCCTATAACCATTCTGGAGAATGAGTTATATAACACTGAAAGAATTGTTCAAATCGGACCAGTAGTTCCTGAGATTACCCCCTACAACGTCACAACATCACAAACTCACAAACTTTACCTCTTTATAATATTAGTATAGATAAAACAAAGTCCTCTACCACGTCTGTCTGTTTGTTAGTTGGCGAAAAGCTCAAAAACTACTGAAAGGATCCATATGCGGTTTTTTTACTATCTGGATGAGACAACTTCTGCAAGTCTCGCTAGTTACTAATCCATTAACGATACCAGTCCATAGAACTACCGCTTTCAGAGGGTCTTTCAAATATGCCGCCACTTGTTGTTGGAACAATATTCCACCACCTTATCGATCCAAAAATAGTAAAGTTACCTTTAAACGCTCATATAAGCTTTATCTATTGCAACTACAACTTCAATAATTATACTAACGTTAAATCTATTCTCGCAGGTCTATTTATGTTCTGTTTCATTGGTGTGTATTTGTCTTCCGAAAATTATATTAGTTTATTCTTGATATTTGTAGTTACAGTAGCTATACCTATATCTATTTAATGTGAATATCTGTGACATGTTATGTATGCCTGTGTTACTTGTTATTATGGTACTTATTAGATTTGGTCTTTAATTATTTTTCTAATACTAATCATAACCGACTGAACGTCCGCTTATCATCACAATGGCTTCCATCGAAAATCAGCGCTGCGGTACTACTGCTGTACTGCACATATAGCTGAATGGGCTTGCCAATTGTTGGGCTTTATTTTTTCTTAATTTTTTCACATGTATTTCACTATATTTTGTCTAATTAGTTTGTTTCATTTAAGGTCATTGTAGGGTTTATGAGACCTACTAACGGGCTGGTAGGCTACGTGCCTTCGAAGGACCTAGGATGATAGAGATTACACTCAGTATTCGTGTACCCAAGCTAGAAAAGGTCTGCAATGAATAATGAAGAAACCACTTACCGGTCATCTGGAACGTCCAGGTTCCCTTTAGTAGTTCAGTTGACGTGATGGGGCCTTACGAAGTCTCCAGCACTTAATAAAACTTTAATTAAGGCGCACGGCGTTGAGACACTTAACTATACTGCTTGCAGTCGAACACTTAGACGCGTAATGTCCGTTTTAAATTCGACCGTTTTGTTTGTCGAATAGGGATGTGCCCAGTGGTGTTGCGTCGATGTTAATGTCGACGTTTCTCCGGTACTTCCGTCGGCCCCGTCAGTTAGGCTTGTGATTTTACATTATTACAACCTAACCAACAAGGAGTACCGAATACTGAACAGTCATTGTGTGGTTGTTCCAACAATAAACAATTTCTTTCTTTCTTCTAGTTTAAAATATAAATATATTTTGTTCCACATATTCTAATTTGGAGTCAGTTAAAAAAAAATTTGAAGTATTTTTTTTTTCTATAAGCGTTAACTTTGTAAGGACTTATTTATTTTACATTTGTAACTCTAATTTAGGTAACACAGGATCTAAAACTTTGTAATTGGAATATCTTCTTTATGTATAACCTTCTTCTGTACGTGTGTATGTCACTGAACTCCGCCTAAACGGTTGGACCGATTTTGATGAAGTTTTGTTTGCATGTTCCAGTGGATTCGAGAATGATTTAGATTTAAACCGGTAGGTGGCACTGCGGTAGTTTTAGGATTTATTTTATTACCTAAGCAGGACAACGTAATATAATCCAAAACACTTCAGATAAATCTAAATTTCTTTAATACAAACTCTTTTGGATCCCTTTTAAAGTTTGATGTACCGAGATTCTTCTATAATGTTTTTACCTTTAGTTTTAGAGCAATATAAATAATTATTATCAACTCATCTTGTTTTGGTGTAAAAATATTAATAGTTCTTTAAAATTAATAATGATAAACCAGTAGGGTACTAAGCGTGTGTGCACGTCTCCAGATTTCGAAACGCGTGCTACTGTTACGCACCCTTCTTGAGCCTGCATAGTATATCAAGTAGTATAGCATAGTATAAAACAGTCCTCCGCCGCGCCTGTTTGTCTGTTTGCGATAAACTCAGAATAAATCAACGGACTTTTATGCCGTTTGTATTAGTAAATAGAGTATTCGCGAGGAAGGTCTAAGGTTTTTTGGAGATTGGTTGAAATATAATGTTTTTTTTTTTCGAACTGACTACGCTATTGACTCAGCAAGATCTTAATTGCTTCACGTCCGGTGAAGCGACTAAGACGAGTGCTTGCGGCACTCAGCCGATTCTATTTGGGCAACTAGCTCAAGGGTGCACGGCACACCTCGACTTAAATATAATGATGATTGTTGTATGTGTCGGAACTAGTCAAGCCGGCTGGGAGCTTCAGTCGACAACGCTGCCTAACCTCTTTGAGATATAACAAAATTATTGAAATAATAGATGACGCAGACAGAGCTGCGGGTGTCAGCTAGTATTTACATATAGGAAAAATTAGTGAGTGTGTACTCGTTTTTGTCGTAATGAAATTTGACTGTACAAAATCGATTGTGTCTTTTTCCAATGCTTTTAGAGAAATGCGGTGAAACTAAGATTTAAAATAATCGATACTTGAATCATAAATTATACTATTGATATCTTAATGTGGTTTTTCCATTAATCCGTTACAATACTAGCAGATCATATCAAATGATTATTGTACAGTAACCCTGGTCTTATGAAGCACTACTTAAATATTATTTATCCGTTTGTTCCGCCATCACATTCAGTTTTTACAGCAATGTGTATTTCCATTATATTAAGTCATACGTCGGCCGTAATTACACCACTTTATGACCCTGAGGATCGTAATTATTTACGCGGAAAATCACTATCAAGAAGACGCAATTAACTTAGTCGTATGAATTGAAAAATATACCTAAAATACATCATAATTTATAGACATCAATCATTCTTCTCTTATTATATATTCATTCAATGATGTAGTTTTAGACATATTTTGGCTGTTTATACAAAATTATAAAAAATAAACTCTATATATATACATATATATGTCTGGGCAGCGATAAAGTAGCTTCCATGTAGAAGGGTGACGTCATTCATAGTGATGTCATGCAAATTTGATCGATCAATCGACTAAGAACAGTCGAATAAAACGTTAACCGATTACAGAAACACAATATTGAATATAGTTCCGACTAATTATCCATAGGTGTGACTAACCCAACTGTCTGTGCGAGGATGCCCATTATCTAGTCTTCGGTTGCCTTTTAAGGAATCAAGATACATTAATAGCCAATACTTTCAACCAATGGCGTCTCACACCGGAGTAAATAATGAATAGCCGATAACTTCAACCAATAGCGTTTGAGGTCATTAGTAATATCACCGATATAGTCAATAGCGCGGTATCGCAGGTCAATAGTGGCTCCTTCGATATATACATTATCTTTAGACCGCGGCACCACTCGCTTTAACGTTAACGACTAAAAATATAATATTCTCTGTCGCAATTGTTTATTTAAATATTAAATTTTGACCAACAAAATACAACAAAAAGCCAACGTCACACGGTGTCACATCCAAAAATCCGACCGCGCCCTTCATTTAACTTCGGTGATCGGACGAAAACCGTTTTTTTTTCTTTTTCGAACTGACTACGCTATTGGCCTTACTAGGCCTTCACAGCTTCACCGGAATACAATGGATGAAAACCGATGTTTTAAACACTCACCCGATACAGTGTGTACCCTACCACATTATGTCACACAAAAAGGTTGCCGGTCAGAATTTCAAAACCTTTCCATAATTTTAACTTACAAAATTTAATCTAATATCAAATTACACCGCAGAACCTGATGCACTACAGCGCCGCCTAGTGGTGATTAATTTATAAAAAGATATATCTATAATTATTACTCCGAGTGCCTAATAAATATGAAGACCACACTGATGTTAATGATTTCAATAAACAAATCCTAAAATTTGAATATCGTACTTGTTGACGCTATATTTAATGAAAATTCAAGGGAGGATTATGTAAATTACTAGCCTCTGCCCGCGACTTCTTCGCGTGGAATTAAGATATTCTTTATTTCTAACACGCAGCGGAAGCTCTCAAGAGGAAAAAAAATCCCGATTTTGAAACATTCTTCATTGGTGCTCCGCTCCTATTGGTCTTAGTGTGATGATACAACCTATAACCATTCTCGATAAATGAGCTATATAACACTGAAAGACGAGTAGTTCCTGAGATTACCCCTACAACGTTACAAACACGTAAATTTTACTTCTTTATAACATTAGTATAGATATAATAGATTGTATAAATCCATTTACAATTAATTTGTATTTTATAAACTTGACATTAAAGTATAAAAAATGAAAGGCGGTATTTTTGACGAGCTCTTGGAATGTATATAGTGCTTTTTTTATTCTTATTCTTGTGTTATGTGGTTCTATAACTTGTAACATTGGTGGTATTTTACCTAATATAATTTGCTTATTGTGCACAAGTGAAGTGAATGGCAAAAATTGATATTATTTAACAACTAAAATATTTCAATCAATCGCCTATACAAATTTAATGGAACCTTTGTCATTTTTTTGCGGAACCGAATTTATAAATCGTCGGTACAACGCACGAAGTCTGAGCTTTTTACGTTACATCTTTTTTATCGCTCCGTTAAAATTACTAGTAATACTGACTTAAGTTTAAAGTTATATATGTATATACAAACTTGATTGTAATGCCTCGGCCAGTTATTAACAAGGTTGTAAAATAAGATCCCGCTGTTCAAGAAACAGTACAGTCCTTGTGCGAACTTTTAAGCCGCTCTGAATATGGCGTTAAGTTGGCTTGCGTAAAATACAGTTAAGAGTTTAATACAAGACAAAATTAAAATATTATTATAGGAATTTGCATATGGTGTATATTTATCATCCAGTTGTCTCAATGTTATCATCATGATCAGCCTACTACAAGTCTATGGGCCTCTTCCTGACGAAAGGTGTGGGGCATAATCAACACGCCAGTCCACGACGTATTGGGCTGAGAAATACATAGTTATATGTTTTCCCACATACAGAAGTACTATAAGAACATTTATCAGGTTCAGGTTGCCTCACGATGTTTTCTGTCACCATCAGCCGATACTGTTCATCATCATCATTATCCTTATCCCACCTAAGTAGGGTCGGCACAACATGTTTTCTTTTTCCACTCTCTCCTATCAAATGTCATCTCAGTATTCACACCTTTTACGCACATATCATTTTTCACACAATCCATCCACACCTTTTTCGGTCTTCCTCTACTCGTATATCCATCCACTATCATACTCAACACTTTTCTAGTCACATGGTTTTCATCTCTTCTGATGACATGCCCATACCATGCTAACCTATTACTTCTCAACTTCTCTGTCACCGGTGCTATTTTCAAACTTCCTCTGATATACTCATTCTTAATCTTATCCATTCTAGTCACACCACACATTCACCTTAACATTCGCATCTCTGCCACATGTAATTTCCTCTCATCCGTTTCTTTCATAGCCCAGAACTCAGATGCATACAGCATGACCGGTCTTATCATGGTTTTATAAACTTTCCCCTTGAGTTTCAAAGGCATTCGTGGGTCACAAGCTACCCCAGACACATTTCGCCATTTCATCCATCCTGCATTTATCCTGTTCCTCACATCCTTCTCATGCCACCGTCGTTTTGTATCATTGAACCGAGATACCGAAAATTGGAGCAAGCTTGTAAGGACACACCATTTAAGGCTATAGGAGAAAAACTAGATGTACCACCAAAGTCGCAAAACAAGTATTCAGTTTTTGTTCTACTAATTTTTAAACCGACAATCTCCAGGTTTTCTCGCCATTTTTCCAGCCTGCTCTGGACATCGTTAGCGTCCTCTCCGATAAGAACAATGTCGTCAGCAAACAGCATACACCAAGTTGTATCCTCCTGTATGTCTGATGTTAATGTAATGTTATGTTACAGCCGATACTGTTACCAAATTAAATTAGTAAATATATACGAAATCCGAAAAATTAGTTGGTTGGCCGGAGTTCAAACATGCGGACATCGGATTGATATTGCTCCGGTCAGACCATTCGATCTCTACGAATTATAATATCTCGATGCTATATCTATACATATAAGGCTGTAAATCTAACATGTTTACGTTGATTTTCTTAAAAAAAATTGCAGGTGTCTAAAAACAAGTAATAAAATACGTTTCAATCAATTTTTAGAAATGTGTCTCTATTTCTACGAACACGCATCACTGCGAAAGTACTTGGTTCATAATAAAATCACACAAGATATGCTTTATGATTTTCTTGAAGCTTTATCATTAACCTATTGCTTTAGCTGTGATGTGTGTCCAAAGAAACGAACAGACAGACATTGCTAAAAATCATTGAAATATATATTATTATTATTTTATCCTAGACACCTGCAATAATTTGTTTCACAAAAATCTTTTCTCTTTTTTCGAAATGACTACACTATTGACCCAGTAAGGTCTTAACAGCTTCACCGGACTACTAAGGCGAGCGCTTAAGGCACTCAGCCGATTTTATTTTGGCATCCAGCTCAAGAGTGCACGTCACACCTCGGCTTGGCTGTTGCATGTAAAATCGCGACCTATCTTAGCTAACCTATATCATATATGTATGAGATGTTGAAACGTATATGTGTACCAACAATATACGCCTCAACAATTCCTCCATATATTTATCATCGGAAATTTGAGAGTTTTTCTGTTCGATAAGGGAAAAAAAGTAAGCCCTTCCACTTTCATGTGTAAGCGTGTAGGCGTGCACGTGTGTGGGGGTGATCGTGTAGACAAAAATCTAAAAAGTACTTGCTTGTTAGAGTTACATTCCTTTTACATGCATAGAAGATACATACTTTGTAAACTAAAATTAACTGTTAACTTTAGGGAACTTGACGACTATGGAACATTGTTGACGTTAATTAGCTAGTCAAGGACCGTCAACAAACTACATTTATGTTTATCGGCTTATTAGACGGGGTGTCGCTTACTGTGATGTGACATTGAGGTCGGTGGGTTTGTAAATTATTCTCTAGATATATATTTTTTTCTATTAACTTTATTTTTGGCAACCAATCTTTTAGATTATTACTATAAAAAATATTACAATAAAAAGTCATATTGCTTACTTGAGAATTGATGAATATATTTTCGCCATAATGGCTTAGTAACATGTTATATTTACTAATGTTTTGTATTTTCTTTTTCTTTTCGAAAATATAAACATTTGTGCCCTATTAATTGTCACATATGATATATGAGGCGGGGTCTATAATTAGTATTCGTATATTCACGTAGTATTCACAGAGTGTCGCAGAAAAATGATACAGCGTGACGAAACGAGGAAAAGGGTCTAACAAGGTAAAATTGTGACCTATTTGATGAGTGGTTAAATACTTGTATGGATTTGAATGTATATTTGAATGGTTTTAACCTAAGATACATGTGTTAATTTTTGATTAAACTGTTGAAAACGTTCTCTGTCAGAGTTTTTGTAGTGTTAATTATTTAATTTACCGCTACCGGCGGACATTACCTGTCTTCAATTAAAATTAAGGTTTCATGTTGGAGCACGCATCACTTCAAAACTATTGACCTATTTAATTATAGTTTTTAGATTAACCGTTCGGCTGATTTTTTAAGATCCAAAATCTCAAAATTGCGTGTCATGTATTTAATTTCACGACATTGTAAATTTCACGCTTTGGTAAAAAAAAACGTTCGTGCAAACAAAAAAATAGCGTAGAATTTTTTTAATACAAGTTATAATTTGAAATTGCATAATCAGATATTTTTTTTATTTGGTCTGTTCCCCATGAGGTCTACATTCGTTTGCATGCAGCTCAAATGTTTATGGTTTTGGACAGTCCAGGGGCTAATACAGATCTAAACTCGAGGAAGTAATATTATTTCCTTTCATTGCGTTTTTCTATAGATTTTTTTGAACTTTATTTTTGGTAATCAATCTTCCAGATTATTACTGCCATTGTCGCGTAGTCAATAATATTACAAGCGTCGTACGATCACTTCAGTATTAAGCGTCATGTAAGTAAATATTGTAACAAGATGGTGGATCCCTTGTTAGAACCTTCCAGGGAGTTTTTGTGGCATCTCAGAATTGCATGCTCCGTGGTATTGTTTTCCATTCACTTCACTTATGCACAATAAACTAACTATATTACGTAAAACACCACCAAATTTACAAAATATAGAGTAAAATAACAAAAGATTATGAATAAAATATAAAATCCACTAAATGATAGACTAAAATCTCGCCAAAAACTCAACTATAAAGAGTTAAACAGTAGAATTTCAGATTTAAAGAAAATCTAAAACCACTTTTTAAAATAAGGAAAGCAGTTCACGTGAATTAAGTCAGGATATCAACGATTTTAAATATATATGTTATTTTGTTATATTTTAAATTTAATACTAAAGAAAAATATAAACATGAAAAAAATCGAGTCAGTTTATTTTTGTCAAATATAATAATCGATTAATATACGACCGAATTTAATTTCAATTGAAATATTCATTTTATGTATTTATAAAAAAATTAAAAGAAACAAACCTTCGTTATCGAAATCCTTTCCGTATATCATCACACACTGACTAATATAATTTGGACTATTTTACTGTAAATAGTCATCTTAATGAGAAAACAATAAAAAAAATATTAACGAGACTTCACTTCTGCGTTGGAAACTTATAAATTCGATTTTATGTAACAATTGTTTGAAAATAAAACCAATTAAATTCTGTCGAGACTGGTGCGTTCACTTTAACGGTTGTTTTGTGAATGCGCGCTTCATTCCTATTTCATTAAGCGCCTGCAACCTGTGAACAACTACTCACCTTGATTTTCCAGTATTCAGATCATTTTCGGAACGCAGTGTCGGCTGGGTGTATTATTTAACTGTGGCCTTCACTTTGTCCGCTTGTAAGCTGAAGTACAAAACAGTCACTTTTCTCCCGTACTTAAATCGCGTCGTCATTAAAATTACAATAACTTTTGATAGCGTGAACCGATTTTAATGAAACCAAGACTAAATTTTACTCGAGGATATACTTTATTATTCTCTTGAAAAGGTTTTATCAAGAACACAGTACTTTAGCAGTGATCCGTGCTGAAACAAACAGACAGACCCATACTTCTAAAAATTATTGAAATTTATTTTATTTCTTATAATTTGATTTACACAGACAGAGAGATTATTTATATTAGTATTTTATATTTAGTATTTATGTGGGATAAAGATCACAAGACGATTAGGATTTGTAAGCGATTGATGCGATGATGGTTTAATTGATAGTAGGGATGATCGATATCCATTTAGGTTTTAGGCTTATTTCAATAGATTTTTCACATACCAACTTAGTATATGTTAGAGTGAGTCCCTGTATAGTTTGGATTTACAATTGAAAACGGTAGATTTCGCTATAATCGGGTTTTAGGTTTGTTAAGATTTTTCGCGTTTAAAAATACAGTTGAAACAGGTAATAACCGATTTGTTCCAGACGAAGTTGTACGGGTCAGCTAGTATCTATACTAATATATAAAGCTAAAGAGTTTGTTTGTTTGTTTGTTTGGTTGAACGCGATAATCTCAAGAACTACAGATCTGATTTGAAAGTTTCTTTTAGTGTTAGATAGTTCATTTATCGAGGATGGCTATAGGCTACATATCATAACGTTTAAACCGATAGGAGCTGAGCACTAATGAAGAATGTCTCAAAATCGGGCTATTTTGGAAGCTTTCGATGCGTGTTAATGTCAGTACTATATGCGTTGCCATGGTAACGCGATAACAATCTCTCGCAAATATTTTCATGGTTTATTTTGTGTTACTATTAAAACAGTTAATTCTACGTTATTTTTGTTTCCAATTTTTAATTATACGTGGTACGTTTATATCGCAAACATTTCTAAAGTTTATTTTGTGTCGCTATTCAAAAAGTTTAGTAGTAATAATATTCATCCAATAAGATAGTCAAAGGAATTAATCCATACTGCCAATTCTGAAGTAGTTAATATAGGTAGTTTTTTTCTATATCCAAGATAATGTAAAGGTATAAGCGCCAAATCCTCTATGTAATATTTCGTAAATTTTTATCTTCTTAATTTTCAAGACAACAGAATTCATGCTTCGCGGTATTATATTTATCTTTCATTTCATTTATGCACAATAAACGAACCATATTACATAAAACTCTACCAATTTAACACAATATACAGATAAGTAAGACAAGATTATGAATAAAATATAAAATCCACTACATGACAGACTAAAATCCCGCCAAAAACTCCTCAAAAACTTTATTCTACGTTAGTTTTGTACCCAATTTTTGATTTGTGATATATTACGTATAATAAAAGTAAAGTGAGTGTATTTTATATTAAAAATATCCGTGATGCTACAAATATCAACATTTTTTTTAATTCTGTGGATATGTCTGTTTTTTTTATTTGTTACGGGTAATCTCCGAAACGGCTGGACCTATTTGAACGGTTTTTTTTTTCTTAGAAATGACTACGCTATTGATCTAGCAAGGTCTTAATAGCTTCACCGGACTACAAGTAATATTTGAACGGGAATTTTACGGACAAATAAGTAACTAATTAGCTGTTTTATTTTAAGCTAGCGGGTTCAGCAGACGTTGCCCGCCCTGATAATAAGACAAACTATACCTATACCTTGCCCAATAATCATTTTATATATTGGTGAAAACGGCATGAAGATGCGTTCTGTAGTTTTTGATCTTATCGCGAACAGACATATAGACAGACGTGGAACAGGACTTTTTCTTACACTATGTAGTGATAAGCTGTTATCCGTGCCTTCGTCCATGTGAAATTAATCAAAAATATGTTGTTCACTGTAAACATACACGAGCTGTACTGGACTCCAAGATTTTTTTATACCAAAAGGCAGCAAACAGGCTGACGGCCCACCTGATGGTAAGTGGTTAACGTCGCCTATGAACAACTGTAACACCAAGGGTATCGCTGTTGTAATTGAAAGTCATATGTTTATATGTGATTTAAATTATAGCAAGGTATGATAATAACTTAATTATATCGACACTATGGACATATTATATCTATATAATAAAAGATTTAACACATATTGTTCGAAAATGTATAGCTTAATATTTTCATTACTTTCTTATATAGTGTAAGTGGGCACTAAGGGTCATATATAGCAGTTTAAAGTTCCAGTTATGTGGCTGATGATAAATCTCTTCCCATTCGATTCACTATTTGTATTCACATATATAATGTACAAGTACATGTTACCTGTTACAGTAGATGATGTGCGTGTGATACTTACAAATATTTTTGAAAGAGTATTATTGTAATTTACACTAGATATGTGATCAAAATTTTACATTTATTTAATATATTAAAAAAAAAACGCGTGCGGAGCCGCGGGCAACAGCTAGTATATATATATATATATATATATATATATGTATATACATATGTATATATGAAATTACGTTCATGTGCAGAACCAGTAAATAAAAAAAATAATACTACTAATTAATTCATAATACTGTACAAATCGTCCATCATATATCACTTATATGACAGTTAGTAATGTTGAGGTCGTAATCACGATCTTGCAGTGTGTCTCTTTATTTAATAAAAAAGGAACTTGAAATTGATATTCCATTTTATGCAATAATTCAAATCAATACTACCTGTCCAAATAAATTATAAATTGGCGAAATCCATGAAACAAACAGACTTCAATCGAAACTCAATAATTAGTGTAAATGTATAACTTACAAGTTATCGTAAAGTTTATCTTATATAGTATGTATACATAATTTTTTTTCTGTACGTGCGTATGTCACTGAACTTCTCCTAAACGGCCGGACCGATTTTGATAAGATTTTATGTGTGTGTGCCAGTGGATCCGAAATTAGTTTAGATTCTCAGTTAGACCCGTTAGGTGGCGCTGCGGTCGGATAATTCGCTTTTCTATCATCAATGTATCGCACATATATGTATAAAATGAGGCCTGCGCTTGTGCACGCATTATGAAAACCTACAAGTTAGATTACGAACTATTTTTAAAGTGCAACTTCTTATAGCACGGTATGGAAAATTTGAATCCGATGGTCTCCTGCGAGGCGGTCATCTCGCAGAAGGAGGCAGCGGCGAAGGCCCGCGAGGTAAACCCTCTAAGTGATCTTCTTCGCCAATGGAGGACTGGTGGGAGGAGGCAGCGATTTGTCCAACTGGGAGATGCCCAAGGGGATGGCTCGGGGATTGCACGGATCCGGCTGACGAGGGGAGGCAGCTGGTGTATACCCAGCCTGTCTTTCTATTAGGTAGGAACCCGGCAGCCTCCTTTCGCTTGGTGGACCGATGGTGCAGTTTTCCAAGGTGATTAGCATAGAACGATCCCTTGCTGCCCCAATAATACGGTCTGTCTATACACCGATCTAAAGAAAAAATATCACGGTGTATTTGTTTAATATGAAGATTTACAAGTATAAAGCCTTCAACGATGTGTAGTTCCTAGCAGAGGAGAAGTGGGACAAGCGGTGTGGAGTGCGTGCGCTGGAGTAGGGAAGTGAACGGATGATATTATTTACAAGGAAATACAAAGTAGTATATTATTGTTTTCGTTTTCCTTGTTACTTGTTAATAAAATGTAGCTAGATCGATTTATCGTCCCCGAAACTACCTACATACTAAGTTTCACGGAAATAGATGACGCCGTTTCCGAGATCCTGAATATATAAAAATCAAAATAAAAAATTTTTTATTTAGTTTAGGGCCTAATAAGGCGCTTATGAACGTCAAAAATTACCACCGGTTCGGACAACAACCCAGCTATCGAAAAGAACCGGCAAGAAACTCGATCGGGTAAATTTTTTTTACATACATTTCCAATACATCATACAGCTTATAGTGGATGCACAGAGAGGAGTCAATTCCAGACATCACTATCGTTCACATACTGATCCACTCTACAATATCCTTTTGACACTAACATCCGCTTGACTTGGCGCTTAAATTTGCAGTCCGGCAAATCGGTAACATGTTTTGAGACTTTATTGTAAAACCTAACATGTTATCTAAGAAACGATTACTGGTTTTACTAAGTCTGAAACATGGGATGAACAGTTTATTACAGTTTCTAATATTTACACTATGCCGGTCTTTTACTAAATTCAGTTTTTCAAAGTTTTTACGGACATACATAACATTTTCAAGAATGTACAAGAAGTTACGGGCATTAGTTAACCTTCTATATATTAATAAAGAAATTAATTGTATTTAAAGAAAATTATATCAATTTAAGTGATTACATTTTAAAATGAGCTAAACCCAGTTTTAATAGTTCAAATAACATGTTTATACTTTTTTTCAATATTTCCAGTTTTTAAACCTCAAGAACGGCAAAATTCAAATTTTGCCCTCCAAAAGGTTTTTAATTTTTTATATTACCTCCATATCTTATACGTACGAAATTTGAAAAATAACGTAAAATATTAGGAACGGCTAAAATTAGATTTAGCTAATTTATTCTCTTTGATTTAGTGAAGTTATTTACATAGCCTGTATAATCGAATACAGAATACATTTAAAAAATGAAACTACACACATAGAGTATTATTAAAAAAACAAGTTGGTAGTAGAGAAAACCAAAGTATCGTAAAATTTTCTAATTGTATAAAAAACAAGGTCGTATTGCGTTCAGTAAGGAGTTTTCTAGTGATGAAACGTTGCCGATTCTAGCTTCTATATATTTTTAACATGCAGTACTGTTGAGTACATTTCAGGTTAATAAAATTTATAATTCGAAAGATGGTTATATATTTGAAGCATTACTTTAGACTTATGACGTATATGGATCTGGTTTTTAAAATAAACTATGGGCTAGTAAGAAAAAATACCTCAATATTGCGAATGTAAGTTGTTTTACTAAGCCTTATTGAGCTTTGGTAAGTGTTCACACACAGATCACTCCCACATACGCACACACGCAAAGGCAAGTACACATATAGTGTAAGGGTTTTGTTCTTATTCCCCGTGTTCTCCGAACTTGGTTAGTTTAGTTTAACCTAGTTGACAGATACAAAGTACATATTTGAGTTCGTAAGGCACACATGCACACATTGATATTATAACAAAAAAGCTGTAAATACGTCATAAGCGCTTCGACAGCGTCTTATTAAAACTAGCTAGCTTATTTTTGACGGCGTCTCCTTCAACTCGTCTGTATCTAAGTAACATATAACTATTTCTCTTTCACCTCCGATATTGAGAATATGCTATTCGTTTTGTCAAAATATCATGTAGATAACGTATCCACAGCTTTTTGGTCATCATTAGCTTCACTAATTTGCATATGTACGAATAGCTTGGCTAATTTAGCTTACTAAGATTCACCTTATTGAATTCTATTCAACATTTCAAATCGAGGTTTGAACCAACCGTAGTTGCCAAACGGTTGAGCATTATAGGCGCTTGCTCCATTAGTCCGGTGAAGCTGTGGAGGCCGATCAAGCCAATAGCGTATAGTCGGTTAAAAAAGGCAAGAGAGTCATAGAGATGATAACGACAGAAGTGAAGAATCAAAACAATGAAATAAATGTGTTTTAATTTTCATGCTATTATAGTGTGAATGACTATTTAAATTTCAGTATCTATCTATTGAAATAGATTAGTGTGGTGTTCTTATCAATTGGCACTTGGACCTATAATTATATATACACATTTTTGTAAAGTTTATTAATCAATCAAAGATATGCTCAGCTAGATAATATCAATATTATATATACACAGACCCCTGTACTACGCGTCCCTAATTTGACACAAGCCGCGCAAGCTCAATAATCTCGGTCACGCTTACTAGCATGTCATGAGGTGAAATTATAAATTTATCTCCTGCCAAAAATACCGCTCAATGCGCCTTAAAATGTTTACACTTGAAAAATTATTGGTGGGTCAAAAATTTATTTGTAACACTTTCGCCCGTTTCATTTTTACAAACTGCAGGTTTGAATCTTACTTAAGCTATATCATTCCTACAATTCCGATGATCCTAATGACACCTCATATGTTATAATCTATCAAGGGGCTTCGGACAAAGAATGTGTTAAAGAAATAGACATATATGCGCTCGGAAGCCAATACCTCCTTCGGCTTAGTTTGGTAATAGTCGCGTCATTTGTTTGTGTTTATTCCTAGATATAAAATTATACCAATTGCTTAAAATCCTTAAGTTTTACAATTAATAGCGAAGCATACATTCAAATGTATAATTGAAATATAGATAGGATCTTGAATTTTGATGATTTGCCTTGTAATCACGGTCGACGAGATTGAAAAGTTAGTGTCAGTTAAAAGTAAAAGGTTAGATTCTTATAGAATTAGTAAAAGTGTCTAAGCACAGTCTCGATAAAGCACAACAATATATATGTTTAGAAATGGATATATTAAAGAAGATGCTAAATAATTAGGCACGTTGTGTCGTATCTTACGATCTACCAAGAAAAGTTAAAATCATTGAAAAAATACTTCAATCAATTTTAGTTTAAAGCCCCGAGAAGGCGCTTATGAATGTCAAAACTACCACCAGTTCGGAAAACAACCCTGCCATCAAAGAGAACAGCCACCAAAACCTCTTTTTCTTTCCTCGATCTGACTACGCTATTGACCCAGCAAGGTCTTAACAGCTTCACCGGACTACAAGGTAACAAACTCGGTCTGATTTATCTGTTCATTTATATATATACATATTTATACTATCTATAGTATACTGAAGTCGTGATTGCATTGTTGCGTTTCGTTCGGTCACTGAGACCGCCAGAAAACATTCGGTGTTAGTGGACGCACAGACAGTAGTGTTATTTCGAGACGTTACCATCTTTGATATCCTGATCTACCCTATAATAAATAAATAGCATTTAGATATTAAAACCCGCTTTACATGGTGCTTGAACTCACTATCCCACAAATCGGTAATGTGCTTTTGGACTTAGTTTACAACCTATCATTACCTAAAAAAGTGGTTTTGGTCTTAGACTGGGTGAAACATGCAATAACCAATTTGTTGCTGTTTCTAGTATTTAAATTATATTGTCTTTTACTAAATCTAGCTTATCTAAGTTTTTGCGGACATACATTAAATTATTAAGAATATATTGGTAGGGCAAAGTTAAGATACCGAATTCCTGAAGCTTAGCCTTCAATTACTTACACACACCTACAAAAAAGTCCTATCACTGTATTATGGTCTTATTACGATGGCCGTCACAGAAAGCTCTGACCCATTAATAAGGATTTGAACTTGCGTCAATCGAGACAGTGTCCAAATATACCAACTACAGAATCATCTTCGCTTAAAAAAATGTTTGGTACTTCTCTTTCGTGGGACCAGTCACTGGGTATTGCTTTATTAAAAAATATTGCCGAAGTAACTATTTCGTATTTGACCTTCGTACATGTCATGGGCAGTCGAATATTTGATTTTATACCCTTCACATCTATAAGCAGTATGTCGCAAAAGTTATTTTTTCGACTTAACTAACGTTATGGGCCTGATGGACCTTCACGTTCTCACCAAATTAAAGGGGCGAGCGCTTATGGCGCATAGCCACTTCGCAACAATCTCAAGGGTGCCAAAGCGGACGAATCTCAGCTTGGGTTATTATAATGGATGTTAAGCCGGCTAAGTTAATCATAAACATAAGCATTAGTGAGACATACATATTCCTAAAATGGAGAACAAAATGTAAAACTACTAGAAATGAACAGCACAATAGTAAAAAATATTGTGTTATTCGTTAAAGTTTTACAATAAAATGTTCAAGCAGATGATGTGGGTATCCAACCGTAACCGTGTTTAACAAGCCGACAACCACACAACAATGTCACGTCACAATTCACCGGTTAATTTGCGAGGCATGTACCGTAACATAAGTTACCTTTGCATACCAGAATTAGCACTCCTGAGCAACACATATATCAGCTATAAGCAATGATATAGATTTACTGAATGAAATGAAAAACAACAGATAACCTATTATATTTTTATACAGTCTTATTTTAATGTATCTTGTGTTTTTTAGGGGCGTTAATAATCAAGGATAAATTAAAACTTATTAGGAGGCGGATGATTACTATTGAATTTTTTCATGTGCTTCATTCTGCTTTCCATGTGTATCCCTAGGTAAATCTAAGAACACTATTGTTATTTTCATTTCCTGTATTTCATCTTGTGTTCCTTATTAATAAGAATTTGGGATTATAAGTGAAATTTTACAATGTTTTCTCGAGCTTTAGGATTTTATTTAAAACAAAAGATTTTAAATATAGATATGGTCGTCATAAAGTGTTTTTAGGTTAGCTTATTACGTGAAAACTTAGACAGAACGTCCTTTAAGTAGGGAATTAATAAGGTAACCGACTTCGTATTATATGGATCTCATAACTTACTAGGTAGGTAGAACTGACTTGCGAGACTTGGATTTTTACAAGTTTTGTTTTTTATGCCATGTTTTTGTTTACAAAGTATAAAACTCTTATTAAAACTCTCTCATAGAAATAGGGTTGACTCGCGAGTGTTACTTACTATCGAAGTATTTAGTACCTTTGTATAAACATAACCCTTGACGAC
This sequence comes from Antheraea mylitta, assembly GCA_014332785.1. Classification (NCBI taxonomy): domain Eukaryota; kingdom Metazoa; phylum Arthropoda; class Insecta; order Lepidoptera; family Saturniidae; genus Antheraea; species Antheraea mylitta. Next base: position 1,786,365 of record JACEII010000053.1, on the reverse strand, counting down.
CAATTATTAATAATTCTTGTAAAAGGTATAATGATATGCTAGAAAACTGCACCACAATAATTTCCTTACGCTAGTTCGATGCAATTACACTTGTTTCCGTTAGGTTCTGGTGCAATTGCTTGTTAAGCATTTTGCAATTTTTCCTTTTTTGTACAGTTTTTCTGTAATCTTATCTTTGTCAAAAATCATCATTTTAAGACTCGAATTCGTTTTTTTTTCATACTATTTGCTGTTGATCTGACGGGCCTACATAGCTAGACTGGGCTCTTTAGGAGAGTGTCTAAGGCACTCACCCGAAATGGCATCTAGCGCAATGGTACCGGAGTGGCTGGAAATAGGTTTGGGCTGTTACTTTGCATGCAATAGCGCGTATCGAGCTAAAGTATCCATATGAACTAAGCTAATTATGCATGTATATGTTGGTAAGAGATATAACATTTTCGTATCTTCATATATGCAGTATAAACGACTACAATGTTAATGACTACGTCCGGTACAGCTGCGACACATCCGAGAAGCGAGACAATAACGCCACCGGAACATTACTAGATCCACCATATTAGAGATACATAATTGATATACCTACATAAATAAGAACGATTATATAGATTGATGTGTTACTTATTGTAGGTGGTAGAGCACTGTAGGTGGTAGAGCACAGCTGATGCTATTTTTGGTTTCAGCATGAATGGGTCGGCTCCTCCGGGGTAGTACCACCCCTTTCACAGATAACCGACGTGAAATAACAGTGCTTGCATTGTTGTGTTTCGTTCGGTCAGTGAGAGAGCCGGAAGCCCAACGTCCCTTCCTCTTTCCTTCTTTCCCTTTCCTTACCCTTCCCCTTCTCCCATATACAGGCTGGCAACGCACTTGCGACGTCCCTGATGTCGCTAGTGTCTATGGACAGTGGTGATCACTTAACATCACGTGACCCACCAGTTCGTTTGCCGCCTTTGATATAAAAAACAAAAAAAAAACAATGATTTGCTACTTAATATTATCTTTGTGTTACTAATTATTTTGGGGAAATGTGAGTAAATAGTAATTGCTTGGACTTCCACAGTTCGGCATATAAAATTCAAGATACCGTCGATCTACACGCATTCCTATGTGTAAGTTACTGGAAGGTCAAGCTCTGACCGGATAAATAGTCACAGTCTACAGTGTGTTAATGGTTTCCCTGACCGACGTGTTGACATATACGTAGTTTCTAACAACATGTATTTTTAATCTGGAAATTTATGTTCTAGAATATACGGGGAAAGGTTATATGTGTCGTTAAATTTTATAATAATCTAAATTCTATTTTAACCGTTTCTAATATTTTACGTTATTTTTCAAAATCTTATTTTTTTTTTTACATGTAAAATATGAAGATTATAAAAAAGAGACTAAAAACCTTATGAACGGAAAAAATTGAGCTTCGTACTCGGTGTATAAAAACAGGACATCTTAAAAAATATTATATGAACAATTAACGTTGGATTTAGCTCATATTGGAATGCAGCGATACATATAGACTATTAAATAGCATGTTATAACTGTTAGGAGAGGAGCAATCATGATTCTAAATGGTGATAAATAAAGAACGTTACATGAGCAAGACGTAAGTGCAGGTGGACCGTGACTTGTGGTGCTAAGTATCGGGAGCTTAGAGCAGCTAAATAAACCCGATTACTCACTTAAGAATAGGGTTGCCAACCGTACTAAAATATATATAATTGTACTATATTTCGGGTCGGCGTACTATACTGTTGAAGAAATGTATATATAGTACGCAAAAATACTATATTTTCAACACCGAATGAACTTTAACAAACAAATATTTATTTTTAAGAATAATCAACGCTCCTTTTCATAAAATTTAGAGTGAGGCGAGTTCCTGTAACCAAATTCTGGACTTCGAACCAATCTACAATCTCTTGTCTTCGGCTCCGACTGATCTCTGTTCTCTATACTAACTGGAGGCGCTGGCAGCATGTTGAAGTTGTCAATATCAATTTAAAAATTGATTGCAATAAAGCTTATGAAATTTTTATTGCGGACAAAACATTGTTAAAAATGCAAGAAGTGCAAATAAATGTAGTTTTTTATAAAAATAACTAAGTAGTAAATATATCTTTGTCTATTTTTTTTTCCATAAAATACTATATTCTTTGAAAGTGTACTATATTTTTTATAACTTATTTTGAAAAATACTGTATAATGTAATTAATAGTGCAAATTTGTACGTCATTGCGTTACCAACTTCTAATCTGTATTCAGACTTTATGCTCATTAACTAATCAAATAACACGTACAAGGGGTAAAATTATTTGTACAAACTTGTAAGTACTTGCTTAATAATTTACATACATTCTGACATAACTCTAGATAAACTTGACCTGGATTATCGAAGGCTTTTTCGAAGTCAAACATGTGTTGACATGTTGTAGAGTTTTTTCGGATGTTTATTTACAAGGTGTGACTTCTTTATACTTCATCTATATGGGGTCATGTCCATGTAGGATTTATAATTTAACCATCAAGTTCAGTGGCGTAACTATTTAGCCCAGCGCAGATTCATTGAATAGAATACTCCCTCAATGTAGATAAGGTTTCTTGAGAAAGTGCCTTTCTTTCATGGCCCTCCTTGAACCTGGTATCTTGTTAAACAGACGGGTTCTTATATTTTTGTAGGTGGTAGAGCCACGCCGAAGCTATTACTGTTTTCAGCATGAATGGATCGGCTTGCTCGAGGTATTACCACCCTCTTACAAAAACCGACGTGAAGTAGCAGTGCTTGCATTGTTCCGCTTCGTTCGGTCAGTGAGAGTGCCGGAGGGCCATAATTTTTCTACATGAAAAGCCTGTTATATGATATAGAAATTTCAATTATATTATTAAAATAACAAATACTACTTTTACTATACTAATAATACAAATTTTTTGTTGCAGTGAGACGTAGTAGTGGCCAATCAATTCCTGATGGATTGCAACAGTTCTTACAATCAAATACTATGATATTATTATAGTTTCTTCTCCTTGTTCTACCAATATGTTAGGTTGGCACAATATAATTGTGTAAATTAAGTTTGATTTATCATTTTAAGAATAATCACTCAGCCAGACATCAAACTTCATTGACGTCTCCTTTTTTGTGTCTATCTAATGGGAGCTAACAAGGCCTTCAATTACTGCCCTATAAGTTTAAGACTCGTAACAAATTGAAACGTATTTCATGAATCTTCAATTCTCGCCGTTTTCTCGTTCTATCATGAATATTCACCTAATTTTTTTTTTTTAATATAAGGACAGTAATATCTATTATAAATATTGTTAAATTATTAAATTGGTAATTGCCAACGGCTTTACACGCGTTTTTTATACAGTAATTATTTTGTATTCGTTATTTATTTTTTTTATATTTTGTCCATAATCTCACCTGATGGTAAAACATATGGTCTAAGATGATGACCAGGCTAAACTTAAAAGAAGATTTTAATTTTGGAAATAGGTCAATGTCCATACCACTTTGAAAACACCGGTTCTCGTCCGATCACCGAAGTCAAGTAACGTCGGGCGCGGTCAGTACTTGGATGGGTGACCGCCTGGGGACATCGAGTGACGTTGGCTTTTTGTAGTTCGGTGAAGCTGTTAAGACCTGTCTAGGTCAATAGCGTAGTCAGCTCAAAAAAAAAAATCGAAAATAGAACCACCTAGAATATAAATTATAAACTTTTTACATTTTTGAAGCATTAAATTTTTTGTAGATTTAGGATTGACTAGAATTTTGACTTTGATCTCGAATAACTAACACTAGGTGACCCACCCGTTCATTTGTCTCCTATGATATAATAAAAAAAAATAGCCATGTCATGTCAAGGTAAATTATGAAATATTAAAGAAAAATTTTAGGAAATAGTAATTTAAAAGATAAACTTGTAATATCTTGTTATAATGTAAACGTAATTGAAACTTTTAGGGCCGGCAATCACTTAATCACTTACCATCAGGTGACACGCATGTTCGTTTGCCGCCACTAGTATAAAAAAAAATAAAGAAACTCCATGTAATATTTAAGAAATACGTTTTTTTTTACATATATAATGGAGTATACGTCTGTACAATTTTTGAACTATACCTATGAGGTTTGGTTTCATAATAGAAACAGTTCATTCAACTAAAAAGGTTATGCATCAAACTATAAAGTTATTGGTTTACTTTTTACACAGAATTATCACTTTACGATGGTAAAAGAACGGAGAATATAAAAAAAAGTTAAAAAAATGAGTGAACGTAGCCTAGTTAAGTCGATTTTATATAACGCCTTATATAAGAATGAAAAATGCTATCGGTTGAATGAAAATAAAAGAGAAAGAAATAGCCGAACGACTTCTTAAGGTTAGGCCTCCATATTTTATTATCGAACTAGCTAACCCGTGCCCACTTCGTTGGCATTTATAAAAAAATTATGGCCCAAGAGCCCGTGAGTGCCAGACCTTCGGATTTTAATAAAAGCTGAAAATTTTTCTATGTTTGTCCCTAGTACAGGTAAGAATGATCCCCACCCATGAAGCTGAGGCAACGGTGGCTTTGGCAGGTAACAGGTAACAAAGGTGTATAAAATTCCATCTCAAATTTATCATAAAATAAAACTGAACTTTTTTATATTTGATTCATAATAATATCAAAACTCGCGTTGCTCATTGCCAGACAGTTAGTATGGTTGCAACCCTCTGCCGGACACCCTTGAATTATTATAATTTATAATTATACTTACGTTATATTATAAAACCTAAATTTTATGTATATATTTTTTGGGGGCCTATTAACCAATGTTTACATAATAGCCGGACAGTTTCAACGGTTCTATCATCTTGCCAGACGCATTCAAAGTGAGCAGTAGTTAGGAGAGCAAGGAGCCTATACAGTAACTAGTGCGAGTGACGTAGAGCGCTTGGTCTTTGGTTACCTGTACGGTTGGGGTGTAAGGGGTGTCGAGTAACATCTTAAGACTTGAGACGCCCAAGCCAACCTCACCTGCACGTGGTGCACCCTGCTGATCAACGAACGAGGCAATGGCGATAGCGGGGTGGTAGAGTTATACAGCCCGACTGGGTCGCAACCACCATGTACATGGCGAAAAAGCCCGTCATAGTGACTCACTTTTGCGCGTCGCGTTTCGGGATCAGCCTGTGCATATCCAGTACCAGGTGACTTTCGTCATTTTGGCCGGTATGACAGCGGCGACCGACGATGGATGATCTGTCTCTCGGTGGTCTCCACTGTTTTTGGATTGTACTATGCTTACCATCAGGTATAGTGCAGTCACTTTATCGTGCTACAATAAAAAAAAAAAAAAAAAAAAAACCTGTACTAGGGACACACATAGAAAAATTTTCAGCTTTTATTAAAAAACGAAGGTCTGGCACTCACGGGCTCTTGCTCTATTACGTTTTGTGACTTAAATATAAAAGTCAGGTATACGCTGTCAGTGACTTTTTTGTAGGTATTATCAAGCTCTACAACTTTTCTTTAGAACTCAATATATATCTCTCACTGTTAAGGCAGCGTTCATAAGAAATGTGTTAATTCGACCGTTTTGTCTCCGACTTACCATGCAAATCCGACTACCACAACAAGTCTTTTAATTTTTCGGGTTAATATATAACCTATAACACTCACAAATAATGTGGCCATCTATTGGTAAAAGAATTTTCAAAATCGGTTTAGTATTTCCTGAGAATACCTACAACCTACAACCCCATAAACTTTATCATCACCCTAAGATCAACGGCAACAGAGCACCAATGAAAAATATTTCAAAATCGGGGTCTTTTTCTTTTTGAGAGCTTTCGCTGCGTGTTAGTTAGCCCAAAATAACTATTACACGCGAACGCAGTCGCGGGCAGATCCTAGTAAATAATATATATATTTTGTGAAGGTATCGTCATAGTTTAAAATGTTCAAATGTTAAGGAATTCAACTAATGGGTTTTTGTATTTGCTAATCATTTTTTATTTACAGTACATAATTAATGTAATATCACTGTGTTATTACGCAGACTAAGTAATACAGATTGTTTGAGAAAATAGCCTTTAGTGAATGTGATCGTTTGTAAATACAGTTTGCATGTTGAAGTATTTATTCTAATGGTGGTCTAGCGGTCGCAATTTGACCATAGTTTCTCTTAAGTTTACATATTATTTGTCTGTGAAGCCAGCCACGGCATTACGATAAGCGCAGTCTATGTGCCATGTTCTATTGATTCAATTGTATAAATAACTTAGTCTTACTATGATTTAAGAAGATAAACGCTCTGAAACATATTTTTAAAGTCCTCCACCTTGCGCACACCATGACTAACACTTAAAAAAAATGAATATCTGTTCCCAAATAGAAGAGAAAAATATACTGTATCTGACTGTATCTAGATACGAGTAGCTTAATCTAAATAAAATGTTACGACCCATTCCGAAAAAATCGTTATTTTCGAATACTGAACAAAAATCTAGAATTTTCTACAAACATACCGTATAATCTCATAGACACATGTAAAAAGCTATGACGTGAGAAAAATAACTAAAGTGTTCTTTTTCTTTTTTAATAATATATTTAATTTACAGGCTTTAAATAATGTTTACTTAATAAATGATCAATAATATGATGACAATAACCATTGATGGTTATTATGGAACTTTATTCATAGTATTGATGACAACAGCGTGGCGAAGAACCTTCTGGATGAATGGCAAAGTGTTGACATGGACGACGAATGTTCTGTCGAGGTTGATCTTCTAAAGCAAACAATATATCGTTTACTATCTCCCAGACGAACACCTGACTATATACGTAATATATAAAAAATATTGCACAGCTATATACATATATGCTATATAATATTTAAGATATCCGTAAGAGTTGCCTCTACTTTACTGGCGTCAATACACGAAGCGCACGGAACAACCGATCTCTAAGAACAACGTGCCTTGAAAATGTCTACTAATATAAAATTTCATAGAAGCGTACTAACATGTATATATATATATATATATATATATAATCAATTTAAATTACCATTTATTTAATCTCGCCAATAAAAATAAATAATTCAACAATAATTATTAGTGCAAAATTGACGCTATTGATTGAGACATCAGTGGAACACTGCCTTTAGAGTATTTATTTTTCGATTACTCGGTACCGAGGTGGTTGTGATAAAATCAGTTATTAACAGTGACAGATATTACAGCTTCATGATAATATAATTAAAGTGTACGGTTGGAAGTTTGCCTAACTAATTTAAACTCTTTTCAATGCGTACTAATATACAGAGCGATTGGTTAGTCTCGAGCAATATTTTTACAGGATAATCATTTGTCGATTCTCGTTCTAAATCAATTAAAATTGGTGCTTAATATTTGACCTAATTATCTCGAGAATCGGTAAAATATATAGATATATTATATAAGTATATAAAATATATATCGGTAAAATATATATACTCAATATCAGGTGATTTTATTAAAAAATAGATGCTTAATATTTGACCTAATTATTTTGAGAAACGCAAAACTGATATATACTCAATATCAGATGATTTACGCAAAAATGAACTAGTGTAATAATAAGGAAATCAATGAATCACACCGTGCCGTGCAGTTCCGCCCACCTCCAACATTTCGGCTCGCGCCCCGGTTCCCATTGTTCGACCGTGCGGTGTTCCCACAATAAGCTGTTACATAATAATTAATCTCGAAAAGGTACTTTAAAGTTATTTGTTGAACCTTGGCTTGATTTTTTTACATTTAAAAGTATAGTTCCCATACTTTTAAAAGTTTAAGAACAAACTAAGGTTTTCATTGTTGTTTATTAGTATTCGTTGTTTCGATACTATTATCTAAACTTTTAAATGTGACTATGAACTATAACAGGATTGAAGGATGTGACCCTTTAAACATTCACCTGGTATTTATCTCCTCTTACCTCAAAGGACGTCGACAACATATTAAGGTTGATGAATTGTATTCTGATTGGTGCGATGTGGTTGCTGGAGTACCTCAGGGTGGTGTGTTGACTCCTTTACTCTTTTCTATTTTAATTAATACCTTGGTTTCTAAAATAAATCTTAGTAGTTATCATCTATATGCAAATAATGTTCAGCTTTATCAGCACTTCGAACCTGATGCCGTCTCTGAATGCGTACAAAATATGAACGTTGAACTGAACCTTGTTCACTCATGGAGTGAAGAATACGGTCTATTAATTAACCCGGAGAAGACACAGGTCATAATTATAGGTTGTCGAGCCGCGTTAAGCAGATTCAATATCGAATCTCTGCCCAAAGTCACCTATAATAACTTTGGATTAGAGTATCATACCCAGGTTAAGAATTTAGGTCTGTATATTTCCCAAGACTTGTCATGGGCTCAAAATATTAATACGATTAGTATAAAGATTTATGGTGTAATGCACTCTCTCAAACGATTCCAAAAGTTTTTACCTACATCAACCAAGAAAACACTTGTCAACTCTCTTTTGCTCCCTATCATTGACTATGCAGACGTAACCTATCCAGATCTGACAGAGGAGTTGCTTAATAAACTTGATCGTCTGTTAAATTTGTGCATCCGTTACATCTTCGGACTTCGTAAATACGATCATATTTCTAAATTTCGTTTGCAACTACACTGGCTTGATATTCGTGCACGTCCAAATGCTCACATATTGCATTTTCTTTATGGTATTTTATTCGACCCTCGTTCTCCACGGTATCTCCAAGAACGTTTCATATTCTTAAGGGCTTATGGTCGTGATCTCCGTTCGGCATACACCAAAACTCTTGAGATCCCTCAGCACAGATCTACATTATATTCAAACTCCTTCACAGTAACTGCCATACGATTATGGAACGCGTTACCGCGTCGACTTCAAGATATTGAAACGATCAATAACTTTAAAATCCAACTACACCACTATTTATTTGAGAAACAGGCGACAGAGTGTTCGTGATTTTACAATTTGTATTTATAATCAATATTTGCTGTGTATATATATATATGTATATTTATTATATCTTTGTTATGGTTATATATTTGTATGTATCTTTATTTATGTATGTATATGGGTATATTTATATTATTATTTATTTATTTTTATTTGTATATATATTTCACCTCTATACATATGCACCTACAAAACTATTTGCTTGTTAATACCGCTGGTTAGCTGGAAGAGAATGCTATATAGCATTAAGCTCGCCAGTGTACAAAAAAAAAGTGTGCAATAAAATATTCATTCATTCATTATTTACAGTATATATGCAAAATAACAGTAGGTACCTTTTTTTTTTCGAAATGACTACGCTATTGACCCAGCAAGGCCTTAACAGCTTCACCGGACTACAAGTAGGTACCTATGTTACGTTAGTTGCACTAGAGTGCCAGTCTTTCTACGATATATTTTCTTCAGACTATTCATCCACACCTTTTTTTAATCTAGTGCAGCTTAAATAAAATATTAAAGTGAGCAAGAGTTTTGGATATGCGTTGGTATGTCTGTCAGTTAAGTTTTTGTTATATATATGTCTGACGAATGCTTCGCAAGGAAATAAGTAGGCTTTGTAGGTGGTAGAGCCAAGCTGGAGTTATAACTGGTATCCGCCCGAATGTGTCGGTTCGCCCGGGGTAGTACCACCCCCTCATAGAAAACCGGTGTGAAGTAACAGTGCTTGCATTGTTGAGTTTCGTTCGGTCAGTGAGAGCGCCGGAGACCCATCTCCACTTACATCTCTTCTCCCCTCCCCTTCTCTCCCGCTTCCCCCTTTCCCCGAAACACAGGATGGCAACGCACTTGCGACTCCCCAGGTGTTGCTAGTGTCTATGGATGATCTATATATGGGTGATCACTTAACATCAGGTGACCCGCCTGTTCGTTTGCTTCCTATACAATAAAAAAAACAATAGCATTTTATTCGAATTACAAAGTCTAAATAATGTATGGGTTCAACGAAAGGGAATGCCATTTTTGTCGACTTACTGAGGATTACGACTTAACGAGGTACCTCCACACACGTGCACGCCTACACGCTACACATTTTGGTGGAAGGGTTATTTTTGATAAATTTTTTTCCCTTATCGAACTGAAAAACTCTCAATTTTTCCGACAAAAATATATGGAGGAGTTGTTGAGGCGGATATGCTTGGTTTTTTTTTTTTTTTCTCGATCTGACTACGCTATTGACCTAGCAAGGTCTTAACAGCTTCACCGGACTACTAAGGCGAGCGCTTAAGGCACTCAGCCGATTTTATAATGGCAACCAGCTCAAGAGTGCACGGCACACCTCGGCTTGGCTGTTGCCCGTTGCATGCAAAAATCGCGACCTAACTTAGCTAACCTAGCTAACTATTCATATACGTTTGAGTTGTTGAAACGTATATGAGTACCAGCATATCCGCCTCAACAACTCCTCCATACATTTTTATCGGAAACTTTGGAAGGTTTTTCAGTTCGATAAGGGAAAAAAAAATTAACAAAAATAACCCTTCCACCAAGATGTGTAGCGTGTAGGCGTGCACGTGTGTGGAGGTGATCGTGTAGTGTTGCAGCAGTGATGTATGGGTGTGTCACCGTATCGCGCAAGCAACGCACTCAAGGGCTCCCTACCGAGGGATCGAACCTAGGCTTGAGCCGCTGCCGTGGGAGCCCTAATCGGGTGGATATGCTTGGTACTCATATACGTTTCAACAACTCAAACATATATGAATAGTTAGCTAGGTTAGCTAAGATAGGTCGCGATTTTGCATGCAACGGGCAACAGCCAAACCGAGGTGTGTCGTGCACCCTTGAGCTGGTTGCCAATATAAAATCGGCTGAGTGCCTTAAGCGCTCGCCTTAGTAGTCCGGTGAAGCTGTTAAGACCTTGCTAGGTCAATAACGTAGTCAGTTCGAGAAAAAAAAAAGACTTAACGAGGTTCAAGTAAAATAGATTCCAATGTATTATTGTGTGTAAACAAAACAGATCGCCTTAAGAATATAGGAACTAGGCATTAATTCCGTAGTTTCATAGCGAAACTACTCCGAATTTTAAATGCCGCACTATTTCGTTTAATTGACCTTAAAACTAGCTATATTTATAATTACCTGTGCCCGCGACTCCGTCCACGTGCAACCTAATGTAAAAAAACAGTGACTAAAAAACCATCTGAATGTATTAAGTCTATTTACTTATCTAATTTCCTATCGTACTTAAGTCGCGCCCTCATTAAAATTACAATAACTTTTGATAGCGTGAACCGATTTTAATGAAACCTAGACTAAATGTTACTCGAGGATCTGCTTTATGATTTATCGTTAACGCAGTATTTTAGCAGTAACGCGAGTTCAAACAAGCAGACAGACAGAGATTTCTAAAAGTGTTTAGTATATATTTTATTAATTATTGCAAGACGCAACAATTTTTTTCATAAAAATCGAAAAGTACAGACACTTTAGATTTATTCTTATGTAAATAGATATAGAAGAGGATAACAATCTACACCACACTTTTTGCACAATTTTGGAATCCATACATGATGCATACAAAAACTGTTGTTATGAAGTGCAGTATAGTTTCAAAATTCATGCACATTGTTTTTTTTTTTTCCAAAAACACAAAAAATAAGTTTTTATTCTTGTCATCAAGATATTGTTCTACCTGCTCACAAGCGAACTATATATAAATTTTATAATTGTATCATAACTAGAAATCCAACCACTGTTCGAAATTCGTTGTACAATTCATTACATTTTAATGTTTCAACATTATTGGACTATTTGGTAAAAAGTCTACCACTGGAATCATAGGATTTTTGAAGTGATAACTTCGTTAGCCGCGTTAAAAAATAAAAAAATAAAATTGGTGGGAAACGCTTGGGTTTTCGTCACTGATGACCTCGACATGCTCATGACTTTTTTTTTTCGAACTGTATACGCTATTGACCTAGTAAGGTCTTAACAACTTCACTGAACTACTAAGGCGAGCGCTTAAGGCACTCAGCCGATTTTATTTGGCCAACTAGCTCAAGGGTGCACGGCACACCTCGGCTTGGCCGTTGCCTGTTACATGCAAACTCGCGACCTATCTTAACTAACCTAGCTAACTATTCATATATGTTTGAGTTGTTGAGTACCAAGCATACACTCCTCAACAACCCCTCCATATATTTTTTTATCGGAAAATTAGAGTTTTTCCAGTTCGATAAGGGAAAAAAATAAAACCCTTCCACTTCCATGTGTAAGCGTGTAGGCGTGCACGTGTGTGAGGGTGATCGTGTAGTGTTGTAGCAGTGACGTAAATTTTTGTGTCACTCTATCGCGCAAGTAACGCACTCAGGGGCTCCCTGCCGAGGGATCGAACTTAGACTTGAGCCGCTGCCGAGGGGTGCCTAATCTGGTGTGCGGGAGCGAAATTTACCCCCAGACCATGGCGGCGTGATCTGTGGTTACGCGGGCGTGGGCGTGAACACGCTCTGTTTGGAGAGATAGTCTGGTACTGATCGTTCACTGCCGTTATTTCATCAGGAGGGTCGATTAAAATATGTCGCGGACGTCTATAATAATGCGCAGCGTTCGGTACGGGTTCGTATTGTGCGGCGGATACCACTAACGGACTGGGATGATTCGCAGCTTTTTCAAAATAACTAGTCGTAAGTGATTTTACGTACGCCCAGATAGAAGGGATCTCTAGATCTCTATGAAGATCGACTCTCCGGATGTACCACGGGGCACCGGTCACTTTACGTAAAACACGATTTTGGAGAACCTGCAGCTTATGAAAGTTATCTTTGGACATATGCGCAAAAACGGGGCAGCTATATGTCATCACGGGACGGATACACCTCTTATACAAAGTGAGCTTGTGTCTGAGGGATATCTTACTCTTATGACAAAGCAACGGATGGAGGCGACCCAAGCCCATAGCGGCTTTGTTTCGCACTCTGTCTATATGTGAATTGAACTTTAAATGTTTATCTAATGTAACACCGAGATATTTGACCTCTTCGACCCAAGGGATATCGGTTCCGTATAGCCTGATGGGCTGAAAATTATTAGCGCGTTTCGTGGGATCGAAGAGTATTGCGGCACTCTTATCAGGATTAACTTCTATACATGCTCATGACGTATTGTACTTGCGTCATATTAGTGACGTCAGATTTGTATAGCGGCCTGCGTACAAGTAATATTGATATTTTGTATAGAGCTTGCAGCACATCATATTTTTCGTTAAATAATAAACTACATAAAATATATATAATTATTGCTTCGATTGTAAATAGATGTGAAAACCAGATAAATGTTAATAATTTCAATTCACAAATTATGAAATTTAAATAATTCAGGTCATACTTAATTGTTTTTTTTTCTTTATTATTATTCTACTGTTTTGAATTTTCACTGCTGTCGGCAATCCTTATGATTGCCTTGATGTTTATTTTATTTTATTCCTTTTTCAACTACCCCATTCGTCTTGGAAGGCCTTTACAGCTTCACTGGACTACGTGAACAAAAATTAAAGGACCGTTCTTTATATAATATGTAGTATAACCATAGTATAATAACAAATTATAATAATTTACCCAATGCTAACGTTAAAACTTAATTCAAAATATACAATTACATTTATTTAAATAATTTAATAACAACCAGTATGTAATAATGTTACGTAGTAACTATTTTTTTATATAATAATTGCAGTTGTCTTCAATTCTTAATTAATTATGCTCCGTAGAGGCGTTAGTGCGTACAGTTTTGTATTACTTCTTTCGAAATATATGCTAGTACATAAATCAAAAGAGACTATTAATTTGTCTAAATGCACTAACCTAACCACTAGTCGAATTTGTAAAATTTATTTTGTCTTTAATAATCTACTGGCGTTTACCTGCGACTTCGTTCACTTTAATCTAGATTAGATATATTCTTCGGGAATAGTATTATCCCTTGATGAGAATTACCCTTTTGTACACCTTTTTTTTTTATTAACGTGGGGAAATCCCTAACGTAAACCCACCCTCCCGGGGGAGAAGGTGGGTTATGTCCGACTCGCACGAACTAAAACCCCACGGTGTACCGTCGGCCGCATGTTAGGGGCGGCCACGGACCGTTCTGGCTCTCTTCCTGAGAAACCGCCCCTGCGGCAGCCTGGCAAGTTGGTCGCCAGGCTTCGTCCTACTATAGAGAGGCAACTGGGTACACAAGCAGTCACTTCCCCTCGTCAGCCGGACCTGTACTAATAAGCCGTGAAATCGTAACAAACAAACTCATTTTCGCATTTATAATATTATCTAGAATTTATTGCGATCTAAATGATTGTACTGCGTATGCGCCCTCACCTCTTGCCCTATTTCTGTTCGTCAAGAAAAGAGTATCTTTAAAGTTTAATGAACTTATGTTAAAAGATTGATGTCTGAATGATACTCATATATTCAATTGCATGTTCAGCTCCCTACGGAACAGTCGTGCTTAATATTTAATAATTAATAAACTCAGTATTTCGATTTTTAAATGGGGGTTAAACTTATCACCAAAATATACGAACTAAGAAATATATTCGACAGTGGCAAAAATAATATAGCTGCGATAATAATAACAGGTTAAAGGTTTTACCGCCCTTATGTAATATATGACTTGTTATGTTTGTGTAATTATGTTAGAAATCATAAATATTCTAACACCTCTCCTGGTTTTTTACGACCCAGACCTCAAAATGGCGGAATATGTTTTTCAATATTAGACCTATTTTTCTAAATTATATTTTTACCTTACATAATTTGTTATCGTTCATCTTCAAATGTTATAATAGATAGGGTTTTTTTTTATTATTTGCCAACAGTGAGTTGTCCATTTTATCACAAGGTACAGTCAGTACAGTTTTGTACCGTCCATGGGTTAACTAATTCAGATCCTGAAGATGTGCTTATAACCATAAAACTACTCCCGGTTTTGAAAAATTCAATCATCGAAAATAAACGGCAAGAAATGGGATCTAGTATATATTTTTATTGCACGATTACCTTACCTTACCTTTCCATAATATTGTTTTATTTTTTTTATATCATAGGAGGCAAACGAACAGGTGGGTCATCTGATGTTAAGTGATCATCACCGTCCATAGACACTTGCAACACCAGGGGAGTGGCAAGTGCCTTGCCAGTCTGTTTTGGCGCCGGGGGGAAGAAGGGAAGAAGAGAGGGAGATGATGAGAAGAAGTGGGCCTCCGGCGCTCTCACTGACCTAACGAAACACAACAATGCAAGCACTTTTACTTTACATCCGTGTTACTATGGGTCGGGTGGTGCTACCCCGAGCGAGCCGACCCATTCATGCTGAATGGCTTCAGGGCGGCTCTACCACCTACAAAAATTAAAAGACCGGCTTGATTTTCATTACAGAAACATTTACAGATTGGTATCATCGTGTTATCGTTATCGTGCTTAGTAATATCAGTAACAGTACGGTATATATACGGTATACGTAACGGTGTTAGATTCTACAACAAAGTTCCAAACCATGTCTGTAGTATAAATGTTCTTCTACACTTATTCCAAATATTCTTGCGTTCAGGTTATACGGAATCGATATCCCTTGGGTCGAAGAGGTCAAATATCTCGGTGTTACATTAGATAAACATTTAAAGTTCAATTCACATATAGACAGAGTGCGAAACAAAGCCGCTATGGTCTTGGGTCGCCTCCATCCGTTGTTTTGTCGTAAGAGTAAGATGTCCCTCAGACACAAGCTCACTTTGTATAAGACGTGTATCCGTCCCGTGATGACATATAGCTGCCCCGTTTTTGCGCATATGTCCAAAGATAACGTTAATAAGCTGCAGGTTCTCCAAAACCGTGTTTTACGTAAAGTGACCGGTGCCCCGTGGTACATCCGGAGAGTCGATCTCATAGAGACCTAGAGATCCCTTCTATCTGGGCGTACGTAAAATCACTTACGATTAGCTATTTTGAAAAAGCCACGAATCATCCCAGTCCGTTAGTGGTATCCGCCGCAAACTATGAACCCGTACCTAACGCTGCGCGTTATAAAAGACGTCCGCGACACATTTTTACCGACCCTCCTGATCCAATTACGTCAGCGAACGATCAGTACCAGCCTGTCCTTCGAAACAGAGCGTGTTTACGCCCACACCCGCGTAACCACAGATCACGCCGCCGTGGTCTGGGGGTTAATTTCACTCCCGCACACCCGATTAGGCCTCCCACGGCAGCGGCTCAAGCCTAGGTTTGATCCCTCGGTAGGGAGCCCTTGAGTGCGTTGCTTGGGCGATACGGTGACACACATATACATCACCGCTACAAAACTATACGATCACCCCCGCACACGTGCGTGTAGGCACGCTTACACATGAAAGTGGAAGGGTTTACTTTTTTTTCCCTAATCGAACTGAAAAACTCAATTTTTCGATAATAAATATATCGAAGAGTTGTTGAGGCGTGTATGCTTGGTACACATATACGGTTCAACAACTCATACATATATGAATAGTTAGCTAGGCTAGCTAAGATAGGTCGCGATTTTGCATGCAACAGGCAACAGCCAAGCCGAGGTGTGCCGTGCACCCTTGAGCTGGTTGCCATAATAAAATCGGCTGAGTGCCTTAAGCGCTCGTCTTAGTAGTCCGGTGAAGCTGTTAAGATCTTGATGGGTCAATAGCGTAGTCATTTCGGGAAAAAAAAATCTTGCGTTCAGTTCAGAGTTTTAACCATGAAAATGTAACGTACAGACAAACATAATTAGTTTTTGCATACAGACAATTATTAATGATGGTATATTTACGTGTAATCAATATAAAGCAAAATTTAATAATGATATTACATTATAAATCGTGTCCATTAGTACGAAGGTCGTGGCATTGTACTCGAAGTGAAACGAATTGTGGCCTCCAATTCACACTTCAGTGACAAGTATTTGTACAAATATTATTGCAGAGATCTCCACTTGTATCTAAAAGCGCAAATGTTAAAAGTTAGTCCATATTATATAAGATACTTTAAACAATTACAGACTAGATTATGTTAGGACTCAGAGGACGTAATTTTAGATAAATGGTTCTTGTGTTCACGAGGCTTCGCTTCAGAAGAGTAGCTTGTGATTTAGCCAGATAGTATTATACACGGGCCAGGTTACACCATCATTACATAGTATAAAGTCCCCTTTTGCGTCTGTCTGTCTGATCGCCGTTACCTCGAAAACTACTGAACGGATTTTAATGCGGTTTTCACAATACATAAAATGATTCATGCGGAACAGTTAGGTATATAATTTCTCAAGGTTTTTATCACCAGGGCGAGACACCCGCTAGTTTTAGGTAAAAAAAGACATAGTTTCAAAAAGATTACATTTTATTGTTAACAAAAGCCATTGGGTTAGAGAAGTGGCAAACAATTTTTATTCAGACATATGAAGGGATTTTTATAGATAAACACGTATTTTAGATAAATGGTATAACTTTTTCTTCTGGTACTGACTACGCTATTGACCTAGTAAGGTCTAACAGCTTCATCGGACTACTAAGGCGAGCGCTACGGGCACTCAGCCGATTTTATTTAACAACTAGCTCAAGGGTGCACGGCACACCTCGGCTTAGGTTGTTGACTGATACGTGCAATTCGCGACCTATCCGAGTTAACCTAAGCTAACTATTCATACGCATATGCGTTGTTGGAACATATATGTGTACCAAGCATACATACCTCAACAACTCATATATATTTCGTATCGAATAATTTTTCTATGCTAATTCAGTTGGATAAGGGATTTTTTTTTTCTAGCCATTAGTCACCACTTTAGGAAAGCGGTTTGAACCAGTACATCACTTTAGAGAAGTGGCACCTTTAGGAAACATACTTCAAAGAATTCTATCCATATACGTCAAGGGCTTACAATTTTTTGAATAAATACAGATTTTACGTAAATTATCACTTTTGTGCTAACGAGTCACCACTAAAGGAATGCGATTTGACTAGACAATTCTATAATATATAATCATGTGGAGCTTAATCATCTTTGTGACATCTTTTGTGCATAAATAAATGGCAGCTATGTTATTTATGTTTAGCGGTTTTCGTCTTAGAGAAATGGCATATTTTATGTAGCAGCTAATAATCCAAAATACACTGTAATTTCCAAACAGTTTATTTTAGTTCGAAATGCACCGTCTGATAGACGCTGATCTGTGATAATTAAAGGTGACTGTCTGAAGGTCATATGTAGGGATGTGAGTTTAATGAAAAAAATCGATTAATTAGGAATCGATTTTTCTTTTTTAAATAATAATCGATTTTTTAAAAATCGATTTTATTGAAAATAAATAATAGATTTTTTCAAAAATCGATTTTTATAATATTTAAAAATAGACATGCTTTCCATATTCCTATAATAAACCTAAAGATTTAAAATAACAATTTATCAGATTAAGAATCACATAAAATTATACGTATCAAAAATAACCAGTCCAAAACAAAATAAAAGTGAATGTTCCTTTAAACTTTCAAGGTAAAGAATATAGAAACTAAATACCATAGAAATTTTCAGTACTATTAAACATTATATCGTAATAAAAATGAAATGATAAACATCCTAACAAAATGACAACATTATTAATTCTAACTGTAAAATTCAAAACAATGAAGTTCTCTTTTAAATTTTCATATTAATCATAGTGTGACTGAGAAAATTGAAGAATTTTTTTATTGAATAATTTCAATAATAATTTATAGTTTTGTAAACTTATCGATGTCGAGTTTACCATAAGACATTTTTAGTAAACATGTTGTACTCGCATGACAGACCTTTTTAGTTTTATTGAAAGTTTTAATTTTACAGAGAGCGGTATTTGGCTGTCATAAGAACCACAACAATCATTATAAGATATAGTAACTCATGTTACTTGTAAGGCAGTGGGATGTTTTCATTCTATGTTCTTTTTAAATTTGTAGTTTCACTACAAAATTTTTCATTCTATCGAACAGGATATGCATATTACTGTGGTATTATTCTTTTTCGTTATAAAATACTTACGCCAGCCGCTTTTAGGTGTTTTGCGGCTAGAAAACATTTTAAATTTTTACAAACATATTATCTCACTATGCTCACTCTTCAATTGTAAATAATAATGAACTTATTTTGAGTTTTTTTCATCCGTCGCATAGATGTTTATAAAAATCGATTAAAATGCGTAATTTATATAATCGATTTTCAAAAAATCGATTAATATGAAAATAAACATCGACAATAAAAAATCGATTACAATAAAATAAAAATCGATTTAATTAAAAATCGATTATTTTTTAACATCCCTAGTCATATGTAACCTCATGTTTAAGTGCATATAACTATGTGAACACTTACGTACTAATTAGCCAATGATATAATAAAGATATGATATATAATATCTATACTAGTCTATACTAAAATTATAAAGAGGTAAAGTTTGTGTGTTTGTTATTTTGTAGGGGGTAATCTCAGTAATTACTGGCCGGATTTGTAAAATTCTTTTAGTCTAATATAGCTCATTTATCGAGGATGGTTAGTCATCACGCGATGACCAATGAAGAATGTTTCAAAATCGTTTTCTTTTTCCTCTTGAAAGCTTCCCCTGCCTGTTAGTATCAAGCCCTAAGTAACTTTCCACGCGAACGAATTTGCGGAAAGAGGCCAGTGATTGGATAAAAATAGTTAACTCGGGTAATAGCATAACCCTAAGTTATATATTTGTTGATGTATTCGTGATTTTGTCCTAGTCTTTACACTACAGTTTCGATATTAGATTGTTCAATTATACACTAACGTGAGATCGTTGTTTTGCCGCTAAAATATGTAAGGCGCTTTGCCGCGCTGTACTGGTGCTGCCGCTATTGAATATAAATTTATTGACTCACTAGCATTTGTCTGCGATTTCGTTCGCGTGAGATAGTTACTTCGGGCCAACTTTAACACTCAGTGGAAGTTCTTAAGAAAAAAACCCGATTTTTAAACATTCTTCATTGGTGCTCGCTCCTGTTGGTCTTAGCGTGATGATATATAGCCTATAACCTTCCACGATAAATGGGCTATATAACGCTGAAAGGATTTTTCAAATCGGACCAGTAGTTCCTGAAATTACCCCCTACAATCTTACAAACTTTACCTCTTTATAATAATTAATTAATTATATTATATTAAGTAGTGTAGATTAATTACAGTTTTTGAAATCTGTATATCTAACCGACATTAATAATCCTGTATATACTATCTTCTTAATAATGACGACTAAAATTCAAACCAACAGCGCTTTTTAAAGAATAATAATGTGTGATTTTGGATTTATTTCTTTAAATAGATTTTAATATTCCACCTTCCTTAGTAACTGCAATTTATAAAACACGTTTTAGTAATATTATCAGTTTGTTTATAATTGTTAATTTAGTTCTCCTATGATTACACAGATGTCTCTGAAATAAATAAAAAAGTTTAGATTTTATATCACTGTAGATAGAGCTGCATCTGTCTTTTTTTATTTACGAATTATTTATTGCATTTGTGACTTCAGAGTTATATTTATTTTTAAACTGACTATGCTTAGTCTTGCAAGGTCTTTACAGCTTCACCAGTAAATAATAACAATATTTTCTCATGAAAAATGATTCTTTATTTTTATAACACAACAAAGCAATCAACATTTATCATTCATGTATTTAAATAAAGAATAGATTAAATGAGTATCACAATATACATACAAAAAAAGCAATTCAAGGATTTACTTAACTAATAATATACCAAATTTAATAACACTAATTATTATAGGTATAGAGAGAAAACAAATGAAACTAGTTCTTATGCTGCGAAATAATTATTTGTATGAACACTGATAGAGCATATGCAAAGTTGAACAGCGGAGTTAACATCACCACATCTATTTTATCCGCAAACACTGTTCTCTAGTGTAATAACTTATTGTAATTGGCCTCAGGGCTGAACTCATTTTGAGATTGGTAGTAAACCTGTTTCATTTGACTTCTAAAAAAAAATTTATGGCATGCTAAGAGAGTTACTATAAGCAATTGAGATATTTGATTCATTGTCTTATTTACTCAACTTGAAGGGAAAAATATATAAATCTATTGCAGAAGCATTATTGAAAAGTTAATAAAAATTACTAGAACCTAGTTGACAAATATCAATATTTTCGGATAAATATGTATTGAATAAATCGTAAATTTATTATGTATAAAAACGATCCTTTTGCAACTCTGTTATAGAACTTTGCTTCGTGACAGCCCAAGGGTCACGACCCACACTTTGAAAAACATTGATCAGGTGTATCCCACACTTTGAAAAACACTACCCTAATGTATCTATATCACTCATATAATTACTCTTTTATTTACCATGTTTTAACTTAACACATTTTTGTATATGACTTTTCAAGCACGAACCTTGTCCTGATAAGTTCAAACACAAAAAAGCAAAAAATAACTACATAGGTCCAACCATTATAAAGTGATGCATTTACCTATATCCAGTAATTGATTTGTATTTGAATAGATTCATATTACAAGCCATTACGATAGGAGTACATAGTATAGTATACATTATTATTCACCAACTGATAGATTCATAGGATTATTAATGATAAACATTACAAAACTACATTATCCTAAGTCAGTCTTGCTCATTTTCACTGGAACTTTCTTCACTGGTTTCTTCTTCGCTTGATTCCTCAGAGTTATCACCCCTCGCAGCCTTCTTAGCCATCATCTCTTTGAATTTTCTTACAGTTATTTTCCTGGGCATTATTTCTCTCAGAAAATCAAGAGTGTCATCCTCTTGCACAACTTCAGCAATATGTTTGTACTCCAATAAATTTCCTTTGCAGTTCTTTTGAGCTCTTTTAGCCAAGTCAATGACAAACATCTCCTGTAATTGATCACAATTAAATTAATAGTAAATGACAGGTTGAGGTATAGAATTCCTAGATATCTTATTGATTGTAACAAGGTTTCTTTCTAATTCTGAAATATAAAAAATTAATCATTAACAAATGCAGGGTTTCATTGTCAGTGATTTTAAAATTAAACTGAAAATTATTGAAACTTCTATGAATGCCTTTTTGCTACGATTATGAGTCCTGTGAAATGGAAAAAGCTGCTGACAAAGTAGTAATAGATATGAAATGTTTGTTATACTGTAGTAATTCATGAGACCAGCGGAAGTGTATTATTACTTGTTTTTAAAATAACTTAGGCTCATCATCGTTATACTAAATCACCTCCAATACTCCTTAGAATATCATGATGTCTCCTCTAAATTAGATAACCTCATGAATTTCGTATCAGACTTTAAGCTGTATCCATGGGTCTTAGTTTTTGACAATGATTATTTGGTCAGTTTTTATTAACATTTAATAGTTTAAGTATTAACTATACTAATGCCCCCTCAATTTATATCTACATTTTAGTTCAAGTCTTTGCCATTATTTAAAAGATATAAATAATTAATAGTGCATTTATTTATATGCTGCAACTTCGTCTCGCATAATTTTATATCAAAGAAATAAATAACATAGTATTTTGTTTTGGTAAGATTCAATTATACACACAAAAAAAAGTGTTAGTTATGCGAGATGAGTTCTTATACTTACAGTGACTTTGGTAACCAAATAAAGAGGTTCTGGCCCTACAGCTTCGACTTCTGGTGAACTCTTCATAATTGTTTTTACTCTTGATAATGGTAAGTGTAAATCTCTTTCGCTTTTCGGTGTAGCCATTGTGCTTTGTGAATTCAAATTTATTATAATTTATTGAATAAATTAAATTATATAATTTTATTTATTCAAATTTTCATATAGGTACACTTTGTTTACATAATTAGGTTATGGAAACGTCAAATATGTTATGGTTGGATACCGTGTTGCCATGGCATGAAAGCTAAAAGTTACTTTTCGATTTCTGATAGGTTACATTCTTTCTGCAAAATTGATATATTCGTCTTTTTACTTTTCAGTTTTTTAATTAACGGAGTAAATAAAGTCATTGTTTTGCGACATACCAAAATAAGAAGATTCTCAATTCAAATGTATAACTTTTTTTCGTTGTGTACGTAAAACTTTAAAGGTAGGCTTTTTAGTGAAAAGGGATTATATTCAGCAAGAGTTATTCTTATTATTGCAAATTTTGGGGATATTCATTTTACAATCAAGGAAATCTTGTTGATCGTCGTAATCTTGAGCCTGAACGTTTTGATGGTAGGTTTATGGTGATCAAGTCTAATTAATTATCAATTTAATTGAATCAATCTCTAGAAAAATCAAACAGTGAACGCTTAACTTTACTATTTACAATGCGTTCTGTATTTTACACATCACACTTTACAGCTATCTTGATAGCGAAGAATGAATTATTCAAATTAGACAATTTTGGTATCCGTAGTGATTTCAAAATTTTGGTATATACATTAATAAATTATTTTTTTTTATTTTTTTATTGTAGCACGGCAAAGTGACTGCACTATGCCTGATGGTCAGCATAGTACAATCCAAAAATAATAGCGACCACCGATTGACACACATCCATCGCCGGTCACCACTATCATGCCGGCTTGTAAAAAGCTGGATATGCACAGGCTGATCCCGAAACGCGACCCGTAGAAGCGAATCACTATTACGGGCTTTTTCGCCATATACATGGTGGTTGCGACCCAGTCGGGCTGTAAAACCCTACCACCCTGCTTGCGCCATTGCCTCGTTCGTTATTCAGCAGGGTGCACCACGTGCAGGTGAGGTTGGCTTGGGTGTCTCAAGTCTTATGATGTTATTTGACACCCCTTACACCCCAAAATATGTATCTCTGTATGTACATGTTTTAAATTTTATATAATATGCCTCATAAAAAATTGAATTTGTTGTTACAAATGTTGTCGGTCTATCTAATAGTTTGCATATCCAGATAGAGAACTTTAAAAAACTTTTATATTCTGAACTTAGAATTGTCAAAAATAATTAACTGTAAAAAATTCATTAGATATTTTCAATTATTTTTTTAATTTCTGCTCCAGAAATATATGTCATTATGAAATTAATAATTCTGAAAATTATACATAACATTCTTTTTAAATTCTACAATAAATGTTAAAAAAAGAAAAAGTAATTTGTCAACCCAACCACAATGGATTTTAATTAAATTTTGGTAGCTAATTAAGATATCAAAATATTAACTTTATGATCATAATAAATATATATTAACTTTATGATCATATTAAAATATCGATAGCTAATTCGTAAAAAAAGTTAAATTTCTATATCCTTCTTGCCAATGACAACTGCAACGATAATGGAACTCGATCTGTAATGCTTTAAACAGTATTTGTGAAGTGTTTGATTACGGTAAAACCTTCAACGAAAAATGTATTATATTGGTTTTACGCAGAATAAAATGAAAGGTTATGTCCAAAGAAGACAACTTAATTTATATGCGAATATTAGAAAACTGCGTTTGTTTTATAATATTATATTATATTTATTTATAATAAAATATAATTGTTGTTTCATTAGCTCTTATACATTGTGTATTTCATGTGTCAACACCATACTTTTTGTTTTTATTATTTATTTAACATTTTACGTATATAGGTAACCGCAATTACAAGTTTAATGTGATTTATTTAAAAAATGCAATATTTTGTTTCATTATAAAAATATCATCGTTATCATAATTTCACGTAAAACAAGGCAGGAGTTACTATGATTGTACGAATTCGGATAAGCTGGCAATGCTAGATTGATATTTCTAAGTTTCATTTGTAACTGATTTCCGTATTATCATTTGTAATTTTTGTGTTATATAATAAATATAGCTTATGGCGATTATTACGAATTATTTCAATTTTATGTTCACAAGTATTATAAAAGACTTATACACAACCGCATAGATGGGTTGTTTTTATTAAATAATATATAAACTATGCAATATCTTTTGATTTTTTTAATCCAACTAACGCTATTGCCTTTATTGCCCGTTTATAAATAAAATTAATCGGCAATAATTATACCTATATATTTAGCTTATATGTACCTTTCATAATGTAGTCCGGTGAAGCTGTTAAGACCTTGATGGGTCAATAGCGTAGTCATTTCGGGGAAAAAAAACCTTTCATAGTACCGCATAATTATAAAATACTTGATACTACGTGTAGGCTTTTCAGTGCGTTGATACAATTCTAGTAAATTGAAGGCTGCTCTCAAAAATTCTTAGGTTCAAATTCGAGAATAACTAAAAAATTTACAAATTATTGTGATAAAATCAGATGATTCAGCAGTAACTTGACTTGCTACCATCACCTTTAAATGAAGTATCAGTCGTCAAGGACATATCTGAAGTTAATAATATCAAGTCAGTTCTTGAGGTCAGTTTTCATTTGATAGATCCAATAAAGGTTTTGTGTAAAGAAAACAAAATAATAGTCTTAACGCTAGCTGTCTTTATTTTCCATTTCCTTATAGAAAATATTTTTAGGAAAAACAGTAACATTGGGCGGTGAGCGAGCCCGCGCGTCGGACGCCCTTACGTATGCGGAGCGCCGCTGAATAGTGCAGCCGCCCTCGGCCCACCCGGCCCAACCGATCCGACATCCAATCATTACTTATGAAAAAACGATAAATAATACAAAAAATACTGATAGCGCGAGATCGTTATACATTTTACAGGGTCTTCTCGATCTTAATCAGCTCGGCGATGCCGTCGTACATCTCCTTGACGGCGTCGTACTCAGTGAGACCCATGCGCCTCTTGTTGGAGATGTCGTAGACACCGCCTTCAGCCTCGGTGTGCTCGCCGCGGGTACCACGCACTTGCAAGTGGTACTTCGACGCGATCTCTTCCAGCTTGGCCTTGTCCGCGGCCAACTTCGGCAGCTTGATGTGCACGGAGGCACGAACAGTCGTACCCAAGTTGGTCGGGCAGAAAGTCAGGAAACCGAGACGGTCGTGGTGCGAGAAGGGGATCCTCTTCTCGATGTCGTTCACAGCGGTCACTAGCCTCTTGTAAACTTCCTTCAGGTCACCGCCCATCTGCATGGAGATGAGACGGAGGTGGTCCTCTTCATTGCACCAGACGAGGAATGTCTTGTTCTCGTTGTGGTAGATACCACGGCCGGAAGGCCAGAATCGGCACGCGTTGGCGGCTTGGAGGAAACGGTCACCCTCCTTGAAGAGGAAGTGGTCGTCGATCAGCTGCTGTTGGGTCTCCTTGGACATGCCAGTGAGGGGGTAGAAGGTACCCTTAAGTTCGCCCTCGAGGCCGGAGAGCGTGCTGGAAACTTTCTCCTCCATCTCCTTGTACTGGGCCTCGGTCAGGCAGGGGTTGAAGGGGTATCCCTCCATGGAGCGGCCGCAGCGCACACGGGTGGAGACTACGAACTCGCCGGCGGGGTCGAGGTTGCCGAGGGTCTCGACATCGCCCCAGTTTTTGGCGGGGTGCTTATCGGTTTTCTTGAAACCGTTGTGGTAGTCCTCGATGATGGGGTCGAACAGGTCGGCGAAGACAGAGTACGCCTCCGCGTCAGGGGCGTAGATTCCGACACCAGAGTCCAAGTTTTCTACACCTGTAGTAAAATTTTAGCTTTTAAACTATTTATTTACAAAAATTGACTGTCATTCATACAATGAATAATAGTTGAGGATCTGGATCAGTGGTTGTCATACTTTTCTAGCCAAGGGCAACATAGATCCATGTGGGGTATAACTGCAGGCCGTAAATTCATATTGCTCTGTAGATTTTATAAGGCGATGGCAACCAGCATTCTATTTCGCATTTTATAATTACATGCAAGGTATGTAAAATCAGTTTTGATGAATCTCCTAAAATATCGGCTATGTAGCGGGCACATAAATACGAGCTGCGGGTCATATGCGGCCTACGGGCTACAGTTTGATAACCATGATCCTAGATTCTACGTAAATGAGATTACTTGAAACATGTTACAGAGCCCCTATTATATGATGAAATTTTTATTATATTTTTTATCGAATTGTCATATAGTATAGTATACTAAATATTCGTTAGTCACTAGGTTGTGTACTTCATGAAAATAATACTCAGAAATGTCGATCAATGTAAAGACGCAAATGTTATGTAACGAAAAACATAAGACTTAATATAACTTTGTAACTTCGTGAAGCCGCGCCTTAGAACCGACCCACTTTGCAATTTTATGGGTTTCTGTACTCATTTCACTGATTAAACTGTAAGTAGATGAAGTTAGGTGGAACATAAAGTAAAAAGGTTTTGCATCACAAATGATTTCGTACATAATATGACGTAATATATCGTGTGTGGTCAAATTGATATAGAATTTTGAAGCAGTTTTTAAATTATTTTCTTATACGGGATAGTCACTTAATATAACAGTGACATGGATCACCATTAAATATTATGGCTCATTTATAACTGTCGTATAAGAGGATATTAGGGACAAAATGATTTATTGTATTATATTTTGTATGTGGTAGAGCCCCACTGAAGCTATTTTTGGTTTCAGCATGAATGGGTCGGCTCCTCCGGGGTAGTACCACCCCTCTCACAGATAACCGACGTGAAATAACAGTGCTTGCATTGTTGTGTTTCGTTCGGCCAGTGAGAGAGCCGGAGGCCCACGTCCCTTCCTCTTTCCTGCTTTCCCTTTCCTTCCCCTCCCGCTTCTCCCATATAGTCTGGCAACGCACTTGCGACGTTCCTGATTTCGCTAGTGTCTATGGACGGTGGTGATCACTTAACATCACGTGACCCACCAGTTCGTTTGCCTCCTTTGATATAAAAAAAATAAATATATAACAGTGACATGGTTCACTATTAAATATTATGGCTCGTTTATAACTGTCGTATAAAAGGATATTAGGGACAAAATTATTTATGTAAGATTCTTAAATACAGTGGGCAAGATCCAGCTAGGCCGGATTTACTTTCCATTCCATTAACTAAACTATGTTTTAAACGATTTTTACTGTGTAAAAGTGAAAATCCATGACAAAAATATTACAAAAGAGAAATACGGAATATAGAAAATTAATGAGAATCATGAGTGTTCAAAAATTACTTAGTATCTAAGCTAAATAGTTATAATTCCACGTACATATATTTTTATAAAATTTAAAATATAGAAAATAACGCCATCTCTTGTCTTTGCATTTAAACATGTAGTTCTTAATATGCGTAAAGGCTATAATTTCAATTATTTTATTATTCGTTCGGTGAAGCTGTAAATACCTTTCCATGGCAACAGCGTATTCATTTAAAAAATATATATATTTAATCATTAAAAATACTTCATTACACATATAATACAAAATCCTCATGTTTTCTTTAGGAAAAATTGGTTTAGTAGTCCACACGGTAAGAACGAATTCTAATGCTTTCATTTAAATTATGCTTTGTGGAACAGGCAATTAACAATATGTTGTGAATGTCGTCTCAATGAAAAAAAGCACTTTTCTGTAGGAGAAGGCATAGAATAATATATATACTTATACTGACATTTATTCTATGGTTTATCGACTTTTTTTAAACTTTATTTTTGGCAATCAATCTTTCAGATTATTACTGCCATTGTCGCGTAGTCAAAATAATATTACAAGCGTCGTGTGATCATTTCAATATTAAGCGTCGTGTGAATCAATATCCTAACAATATGGTGGATCCCTTGTTAGAACCTTCCAGGGAGTTTTTGTGGCATCTCAGAATTTCATGCTCCGTAGTATTATTTTCCATTCACTTATGCACAATAAACTAACTATATTACGTAAAACACCACCAAATTTACAGAATATACAGTCAAATAACACAAGATTATGAATAAAATATAAAAGCCACTTCATGACAGACTAAAATCCCGCCAAAAACTACCTAAAATCGACTATTTAAATAAATAAATAAATGTAGTATTTATTTGTTTCACTAGATGGCACTAGTACGTAAATGTTTAGAATAATCTAACGATATCTTTTCTCAACGGTGTTAAAAATTCAATTGTTACGAGTGTATCGACATTCCATTGCTATTTGTTCTATCTTATCGAAGTTCTATGGGTCTAATACTTCTATAGCCTAATACTGTAGACGATTTCATCTTTGAAATCCGTAAACGGAAAGATATTGTTTTTTCTTAATCATTATTGAAGGTAGTTTGATCGCAATTACTACGCTATGTCTTCGAAAATGATAATACATATAGTACCTCAGAATATTCTCTTCGGGTGGTGGCACGTATTCGGAGGAGAATTTAAAAATGTTATGTCATTACTTTGGTTACCTAACGATGGTTTTTGAAGGTATTGCGATTGAAACATTATCGCGTAGAGTTTAAAAAATGTCGCACAATTAGCTACAACAAACTAATACTTCGTTACAAATAATATACCATAAGCTAGGGCATGAATGAGAAAGAATTTACAAAGTTACAATTTACACAAGGGCTGCGGTTTAAAACGCGAGGTTATTGACCTAAAATTCAATGCATTTTAAAGATTAACTTAGTGCTTGGTTATTTTTTACTTCAACGCCTAATATGAGCGTCATTTTTATATACGTAACGATTCCTGGTTATTATTTTTTTTGTTCGATAAAGCCATCGTTTACTTTAGTGTTAGTAACCCTGATAAGGTCGTATTTATCGGATAATAATGTAATCGATATCGTTATTCCTGTTGTAGTGAGTGAAAATAACTTGCATAACGTATCTGTAAAAAAATATGAAAGATTTTCAACTATCCCATTTCAATTAGTAATCAAGTCAACGCGGATATACCGGGAATTATTTATTACTCCAAGATTATGAACCAATTTAAAGGGAACTATTGCACAATCATGTATTTATATCAATTACACGCCTTTAATAAACATTTGTTAACACTATCATTTTATAATCAGATGATAGCTTATCTACCGGCCGGTGTTACGGACCTGTAGGTTAATGATTAACGTCAAGAAATCAAGTATAATATGGATAAACATGGAATGCATATTGGAAAATACTTAGAAATAATTAATTAGAATGGTTATATTACGTAAACACGTGTTCAAAGTACCTTATTGCGGTAAATGCACCGACAGCATTTTTTCTACCTACCGTGATAAAGTGTGTAAATGTTAATATACAAGTCCAAAGAATTAATTCTTAATTATGCTATTATTAAAATTGATACGAAAGAAAATAAGAAGTTACCTGATTGGATGCAGTCCAATAGGGTAGATCCAAAGGATGTCTTCTTGTTCTTCAGGGCTTCGAAGACCTCCTTGGTGAGGTATTTCTTCAACAGCGACTTAGAGTCAGAGGCCTGGAGCTTGCTGAAGCCAGCCTCCAATTTCTCGATGGTTGCGGCGTCCACCATTGCTGCGGCTTTTCTGTAAAAACTATTTTAATTACTATCAAAAGATTTCTATACGATCTCCCGTTACATATAAAGAAAAATAAATGCTAACGCTTTCAAAACCGCACACGTAGCTCGAGTACACATTGTAAATATATTATTATTTTTAATTAAAAATCACAAATAAATAATAATGGCGTCTGACGTTAATAACTTTTTGATTTAAAAAAAACAGTGACGTACCCGTTTATCGTCGACTCAACAGTTTCCATAGTTAACCTAATTTCGAGTAAAGAGTTTCGTTAATAAAATGAGTATTTAATCATCGTAAATTATATCGGATCTCTAAGTGTTTAATTCTGTTGCGAACACACTAAATCGTTCGTAAATGGGACGGTAACAATTCTATTATGTTGTAAAAATTTACAAACCGCCTGATGAGGTAATACGCGAGGACCGCGCCACCGCAAACCACCACCGGTATTGTGACTTTCAGCTTATAATTCATCGTTAGAGGAGTTTAACTAGTCACTAAGGGGATGCTGTAGTTACTAGTAGGGAAGCGTTACGCGGACTGTCGACCTGGGGTTGATTTCGAACACACCCTGGATTCACTAAGTCTGGTGGAGTTACGTAACGGTAGAGGTCGCCGTAGCGAGTACGCGCAAGTCGGACGTATGTATCGGCCCACTGCGCATCGGTGGTTCTTACCAGCGCGCAACCCTACCCCGCTAGCGTCCGAGAATTCATATTATCGCCTTGCCCACACGGTTTCCTATTACTTTGCATTCATTTCTATACGAGACCACTTCAATAATAAGACGTAGTCGGTTTACAAAATGCATTTATCGTTCTGAGTATTATATCCCATACATGTAGGTACATTCGACATTGTTACGTGCAATATAAAATATGTCACTTTTAATTTAAAAAAAAAAACAAAATTGCAACCCATTCAAAATAATTTTCATTTTATTTAATCGTTATTTAAATTATCTATATGTAATATTATATAATAATCTGTAGAATAAACGTTATATATATAGTATTTAATGTTATGTTAATTAAAAATGAATAATTTATTCTATTTGTCTTTTAAGGGACACAGAAATTATAATAAAATTGAACTTATTTGTATCAAAGATATAATTTAGGTAATATATATGAAAATACCGAAAATTATTGAAACAATTATGTAATACAAATGTTAGGAATTAATGGAGGAAATTATTAATTCCACTCGTCGGGTCAGTTTACTGCATGTTCCACGGCTGCAATAGAAACATAAACTACCTACATTGTTCGCATTAATCACTACGAGAAAAGTGCAAATCTAATGAAAACTACAAAATATAATCTTTTTAATACGTACTTTTATATAAATTTCATAGGAAAGCTTACGATATTATCATACGTACCCGGTAGATTCGTCCGTCGGTTTGTTGGACTTATTCTCTTTAGTTGCACAGCCACCCATTTTCACTAACAATTAATATACAAACTAGCCGCTAATACATGCACTAAATCACATAAAACTACAGCTAATAAATAATAAAAGGAACGGAGGATACTAAATGCAGTGATGGAATGATATTTTTGTCGAAATGGACGTATCAGAGCCCGGGAGCGGCGAGGGGTCGACAGATCGATGCGCGACACGCACCACGCACCCAACTACCCAACACTTCCCGCCCTTAACGTACCGCTTCAAAACTTTACAAAAGGGTAAACTTCCCTTGTCCGTGTCACCGTTTACCTTAACGTGTGATATTTAAATGCAATTCCCACTTCATGAATTTCCATCTTATCGAAGATATAATACACTCGAATTTATCTGTACACATCTTGATGGGTTTTATATTGTCACGAGATAGACGCGTTTGTTTCAGCCGCGATATGAGTTAGACACAGGCGATGAAGAATCGAAGGGTACACAGATATTTTTTTTTAAAGTGTCCACGGCTTACCTGGCACTTGAACAACCGTCAGAGTCGACTGCGAGGTGCAGAATGTGGGCTGTGGGAGCGCGCGGAGCGTTAAGCCAGCGGTAACGTCCCGCGCCCCCCCTTCCCTGTTAGTGCCAGCCTTGGCCTTCGGTGGTGTTAGCCTGGGCGGCAGATCGCGCCACCAGATCCCTCATTTCATATACCATCCGCCCGTTATTAACTTTCATAAGCGGTTCGGAATATCGAGGTATCGAAATCTACTTAGACCTATATTTTATTACCTGATAGAGATGTTATCATGTACTTATTTGGAAGAATAATATACCTACATCTATAAGTTTTTTTTTATAAACTTGTATGATTTTTCATGGATAAATATAAAAAAGGGTAGCGACCTAAGATTTTGATTACATAAGTGCAATAATTCATTGTACTAATTACATTTGTATGAAAAGAACACACGAATAAAATAAAATAAGTATTTATTTAAAAAAAAGGTTATTTTTAATTTCAAAATTTTTATATGAGGTCACAAACGAAAAAGTTTATATTATTATCATGTATTAGTCGATTGAAGTGTTTTTTACCAACCGATTAGTTCGGGCAATTTAAATTTAGAACGCTGCCGCTTCTTTTTCGTGTCTGGATCGTATCCAACGATACAGTATGTACATGAGCCAATGTCAAGTATGTTTTTTTATTTGCGTTGCATAATTTTGTCGTCGAGGGCTTCTTAATTTGATACCCGATTATGAAATAAAAAGATGAACATATCTATTTTCTCAAATACAGATGGAATATCAATGAGTTGTTCGCAGCTTTAGAGCTCGAGAATATACTAATGAATTTTTCAGAATTCACGTATATTTACTAAATTCAGTTAGTAATACTAATGACTACGCTGAAGGAAAAACGTCACGAGGAAACCTGGACCTTAAAATGTTCTTGCAGTGGGAATATATAGAATTGAATTTCTGAGAATTTGAAATTGCCAATACGTCGTGATTAAGCGTGGTGATTATGCCCATATCTTCTTCCGACAAGTAGCCTATGGTCTTGCAGTGGGTCTCTCATAGGCTGATGATGATGTATTTAGCACCAATTATGCTATAGCACAAAGTCAGTCATGCAGGGGGATTGTACTCGCAAACTGTCTGCTCAATAGAGCTTACTACCAATGTGTCGCTGTTGGAATTTTTCCAATGCTTAAATATTTTCATTAATATAATTGTTAAGACTGGTTGACAGACTAAGCTAATGAGTAAAGGAGCGTGCTATTTTTCACCAGAGTTCCATACATAAGGCACAATAGTAAAATTAACTGATTTTTTTAATTCATCTCCGAGAGGCGTTGAATAGTATTTCATAATAATTCCACAGATGACAAGTACCAAATAATTTTCAAGGAAATTCTATAACTAATAAGTCACTTTTTGCTATGTTAATTTTTTTATTGTAGCACGATATAGTGGCAGCACTGTGCCTGATAAGGCACAATGTAATCCAAATACAATGGCGATCGCTGAGAGTGTACAGTTCATCGTTGATGTCATTTTAACTTGTGAGCATCTTGGTAGCTTAATATACACAGGTTTATTTGGAAACGTCATAGAATAAAACAGAGTCACTATGACGGATCTATTATACCTATTATACTTTTTGGGGTATAAAGGGTGTCGAGTAACATCTTAAGACTTGAGACACCCAAGCCAACCTCACCTGCACGTGGTGCACCTTGCTGAATAACGAACGAGGCAATGGTGAAAGCGGGGTGATAGGGTTTTACAGCCCGACTGGGTCGCAACCACCACGCATATAGCGAAAAAGCCCGTCATAGTGACTTGCTTCTGCGCGTCGCGTTTCGGGATCAGCCTGTGCATATCCAGTACCGGGTGACTTTCGTCATTATGGCCGACATGACAGCGGCGACCGGCGATGGATAATCTGTCTTTCGGTGGTTGCCGATGTTTTTGGATTGTACTATGCTTAACATCAGGCATAGTGCAGTCACTTTGCCGTGCTTCAATAAAAAAAAATAAAAAAACCTACACATACTGCTACCAATCCTGTTTGATTACTGGATATAAGACAACTGATTTCTTAACGCGACAGGCCTGCACGCGCAGCTATGGCGGAAGATGCACGCTCGATCCTGTCTGACACAGCTGCCGAATCGTTAATCCGGACAATTTCAAAATGGTTGACAATTGTATTATTCACTGTGGAAATATGGGATGTGTTATAATTATGACCTCATCAGGCTACGTGAAATCAGTCACGACTAAGTTAGACGTTAAAAATGCGTCACTGCTCTGAGAAATTTATTTTATATTTTTTCCTGATCTCTGACATATGTTTTCTTTGCAACTAGTTATGAAGCTGCACTTGTAACGGTAAGTGTCGTTGGTTTTAAAAGATTAACTCAGGAATTATATAGAATATTTCTTGCAAAATTTCAATTTTAGCTATACAGATATATATATTGATTCTAACAAGACCTATACAGGTAGGTCGAGATTTTTTTGTAGTGTTATCTAATTAACATATTATCACGTCTAATATAGAGGGTAAGCAGTAAAGATAACATTTTACAGAGATAACTTAGATAGGTAAAAAGTTTTTTCTCTCTAACTGACTATGCTATTGTCCTAGCAAGATATTAACAGCTTCACCGGATTACTCGATAAAAAGAGTCTATGAATTAAGTGTTAATGAAAAGTCTCTATTGTGAGTTTTTGGTAAGGTCTTTGTTTGTAATGTAGTGGCTTTTAGATTTTATTCATAATCTTGTGTTATTTGACTCTATATTTTGTAATATTGTTGGCATTTCACGTAACATAGTTCGGTTAATGTGTGTAAGTGAAGTGGATTGAAAATAATACCATGAAGTATGAATTCTGAGATGACACAAAGTCTCCCTGAAAAACTCTAACAAGGGAGCCACCATCTTGTTAGAACATTAAATATATTGTAAGACCCGTAATCTTTATATATAAATTTCCTCTGTACGTGTATATGTGTCACTGAACTCTTCCTAAACGGCTGGACCGATTTTGATGAAATTTTGTGTGCGTGTTCCAGTGGATCCGAGAATGGTTTAGATTCACAATTAGACCCAGTAGGTGGCGCTGCGGTTGACTTTAGGATTCATTTTATTATCAAAACAGAACAATATATATACCATATATCATTACCTATTCGACTATGGCAGTAGTAATCTGGAAGATTGGTTGCCAAAATCAAATATAAAAAAGTTTCTATTGACAGTTAAAATTCTATAATTCTGTAGAACAAAACTAACCTTTACCGACGGTTTTACTCATATTAATGTACTTTCATAACTATTGAAATAATTGGCGGTATTCTCACCCAAACAGTGATTTAAAGGCGTTTATGGAATAAATATACCTATTGCTGAAAAGGGTTCAAGATTTAACTCTGTAACCTTACAGTGAATGCATTACGTAACAAAGTCAGGGTAAGGGCCTTGACCTAATAAATTAGCATACGGGTCGCGTGGCTCTGTGTTGTGTTTTTTCACCCGCATTGCGGAAGCCATAGGAACGCCCCCGTCCTTCAAGTCTTTTTTAAACACACAATTGATTCTTGAATGATTACACGAGCGTTATTTTGCGTCTTTTATTTGGCGATAAATCTTCCAAATTCCTGTCATTTTTAAGTAGGTAATAGTATTACAAATGTCTTGTAATAGTCAATGTTCTAAAAAGATGGCTGCACCTTTGTTAGAACTTTTCGAAGAGTTTTTGTGCCATCTCAGAATTCGTGCTCCGTGATATTATTTTCCATCAAGTTCACTTGTAAGTAATAACCGAACAATAATATTACAAGAGTCAAATAACACAATATTATGAATAAAATATAAAATTCACATGATAAAGACCCCGCAAAAAATGCGGTTATTCATAGTGACTTATTGCTCTGAAGAATATATTTTGTTCAGTTTCAAATTGAATGCGCTATTGGTCTGATATACATTTACAGTTCCTACGAATTACTAAGGCGAGCGCTTAACGCACTCAACCGAGTTTTGGCAACAAACACAAGAACTCATTTTTTTCTCGAAATGACTTTATTTACCTAGTTAGGTCTTAACAACTTCACCTGACTACGAAACGACTCACGGGCCGCCTTGGTATGGAATGTAAATCTTAATAAAATACATATTCATCATTTTTAGAAATGTCTGTCTGTTTATATGATCACGCATCACTGCTAAAGTACTGGGTTTACAATGAAAACTCATCATAAAACATATCCTCAAGTAACATTTAATCTTAATTTCAGTAAAATTGGTTCTCTCTATCAAAAAATATTGTAATTTGAATGACGGCTCGAGTTAAATACGAGAGAAAAATACATAAGTAATACATTGAGATGATTTTATTCGTTTTTTAAATATAGTTCCACGCGGATTAAGTAGCAATCATCAGCTAGTACTAAATAAGTCTTAGCGTTAGACCACGATAACAGCTGGGGGTCTAGCCAAGTTGCTTATCTACAATCACTAACACAAATAGAAAATGGAAAAATGTATGAAGATGACATGTCTGAACGCTATATCACGTGGTTATCACGTGTTAAAAGCTAGGCCCTCTGATGTAAAATGACGACGTGGGCTAAAATGGTAAACATGTTAAACTTAGAGAGCCCTTAAGTGTAGATGATAGAACTGATCCACAGATGCTCGATGACAGACTTTCAAGAGTGGTAACTATCCAGGCTGGTTTTAAAAAGCAATACTACAGCAACTTCTGGCTCCAATATTTTTACTAGATTATTGTTACTTCTATAACCAAACCAAAATAATGTTTTACGTAACTTGGATCGAGTATTCTGGCTGCGATACCACTAAAACTGTCGATGAAGATATTGTTGCCAACTCTTAAACAACATCGTTAGACATAATTGCTTGACTTCACTATACTTTTGGCTTTCTTCTAAAAATATTTTCAGTAAAGCAACAAGGAATCTATGTTATAAATAGGCAAAGATACCATTTTCTCCACTTTTTGTGAACTATTAAAGTGAAACTTATTTCTATCGTCTCAGATTTTTTCGTCTATCTATCGCATGTCGCATTACAGCCGGTCGCGAAGTAAGGGTAAAGAGAGAAGTCCTAGAGAGAGCAGTCAAGGCCAATATGTGTATCATCTGAATGATTGTATTTATTATGTATTTTGTTCTCTAATACGCAATTGGCAATTAAAATTTATATATGGATTATATATGGATATCTTGTCTCCTACTGATTTTCCATTATTATTCTCATTATCCAATTAAAATTCAAATTTATTATCCTAAATCGAATAATTTTCTGAGCATTTTCAGTAAAATGCATTCGATCTGAAATAAAGTTTCACGTGCATCGGGGTTTCATAAAACCATACAATACTTTTATTTATTTGTTTGTTTGATAGTTATTGGTGAGCTTTATCAGTGTAATAAAACTTATAAAATGGTTTTTCCTTATCATTGACGAGTCGGAGCTTTTATTTACTAGTTTCTATTTCTCATATTTCAAGCTCCTTTATATACAATATATATATAATAAGTATTTATACACAACAATAATATAGGTATTAACTTTTAGAAAAGAAATTAAAAGAGAATACAAAAAATAATCATTCATTATCTTTGACACGTGAAGAGAATATTATGGTCGAATTACGATCACTGGATGAGCTAAAAAAATTAATTCTATCTACAACGTAAAGTGCTGGTCTGTAGATCGCCGCTAAAATTCCCCAAACTAAAGTTATCGTGATCCTATTTACTAATTAGATTACTTTAATAGGTTGTCGTTAGGTTTCTTTATTATTAAATTGGATCTTAGATTGCGACGTTTAGTTGTAGGTGGTAATTGGGTTGCGCCTCATAATCGGTTCAAGAGTTCAAGCATAATTCTATCATCCATACATTCGAGACTCAAAGTGTATCAAATTGTATTTTTTTTTTAATATATCTATACTAATATTATAAAGAGGTAAAGTTTGTGACGTTGTGATTTTGTGACGTTGTAGGGGGTAATCTCAGGAACAACTGGTCCGATTTGAATAATTCTTTCAGTGTTATATAGCTCATTCATCGAGAATGGTTATAGGCTATCATCACGCTAAGACCAATAGGAGGGGAGCACAGATGAAAAATGTTTCAAAATCGGGATGTTTTTTCCTATCGAGAACGCGAACGAAGTCGCGGGCAGAGGCTAGTTAATTATATGTAAGGTAAGTTGCCATTTTGTACATGCTTTAATTTTTTTATACATTATCGGTGTTATTAAGGTTTCGTTTTAAATGCACGCAAGCTTTTTTAAACAAATATTCAATAGGTATTTAACTTTTTTGAAATAACACCGTATATGTTTTAACGTTTGGTTATAATCTATCGCTATCATCAAAGCTGTCATCGCAATAATTTACTTTCATAAGTTTCACGTTATTATTAAAAAATGGCAGCATATAACAGAAACATGCGACTTGGTATGAGTTGTGTATTGTATTAACAATTCATTTGTACAAAAATTAGCACCTCACCGCTTGCCCCATTATTCCACAACAATAAAAATCTTGCTGAAAGCTTAGTGTTTAGAAGAATCGAAGTTTCTCAAAACTTTAGTGACTTACTAAGTGAAGCTATCACGAATTTTTATTCTAGATAGCTACTAAGTATCTATGAAATAAAATACAAAAAATACTTCAAAATGTATTCAGTGGTTTTTGAGTGATTCGCACACAACGGAAGATTTCTATAATTTGGTTTACATGTAAATTGATAGGACAAAAAGTCAATTCTTAGAAGCGATCGGGAACCACTTCTAATTTGCCCATTGTACTTCAAAATCAAAATTTTTATTATATTTAAGAGGGTAGAAGACACTTATAAACGTAAAACTCATCGGTTCGAAAGATATTCGTATTATCTGGTTTATAATTTTCTTTTGTTTGTGTTTTTTTACCATCGAATTGTTATTTACGGTGATATATTATTATTTTCACTTGACATGCAGGTAAATCAAATCATTTCAGTTTTTTTGCTTTACTTCTGTACCTATTATTTATTATGTGTATTTTTTAAATCTTTTGTAGATGTTGACGAGCTTTCCTCGTTTAATAATATAAAGGAAAATAGATATTTCTCCGTTCGTCATACTTCATGAATTTTACGTCTACAATCTACCATACACATAATAATATCAATATATTAACATGTAAAGAAAAAGTTTATAATCCTGATGGTCGAATTTCGATCACAAGTTCACTAAAATTTTCAGGTAAAACTTTAATTTCACTCAAACTAGTATATTGTTGTGAAAATGAATTGAATAATGGGAATAAATCATGTACTAGATTTTCTGGTGGTGTTTTTATGAAAGTATATATTTCGTTATATTGGTGGCATTTTACGTAATATTTATTTATTTATTTATTAAAGGACAGCTAGTGAACAATGTACCACACAAGAATTAACGATATGCGTAAACAATCTATAGGCACATTGGTCTTTAAAAGCTGCCACAGCATGCGCTACATGGTAAACAATCTAAATCAAGACATTATATTATAAATTATCCACTAAATAAACTTAAATGAAAACAAATGAACTTAGATAACTATTACAATGCAATATTATGACACAATATAATGGAAATATTTGGTAACAAGCATAGGAATCACAATATCAAAGCAGAGACATATTGAAGTTATTATTTATATGTTATTAGGAGCTAAAATTAATGTCTCTCAGCAACAATAAAGCTTTTGATTCAATTCGCTCTTGATGTTTTTTGTACAGTGGGTACCATACTACACTACAGTATTCTACGGTTATTGTGCATAAGTGAAGTGAATAGAAAGTAATACTACAGAGCATGAATTTTAAGATGCCTTGAAAACTCCCTGGAAAGTTCTAACAAGGGAAACACCATCTGTTATATCATTGAAATTATCGAATCGAATCGAATTATCGAAGACACATGCAATATTGTTGTTACCTACTTGAAAATGCCAATAATAATCGGGAAGTTGGATGGCAGGCCTTTATATTTTTTTAATAAGCTATAGAGTCGAGATTATACGGAAATCCCGCGAATTTGGAAAGTGTTCATAGAATATAAAAAAATGATTATGTTATTTTTCATGGCTACAGATAATAAATTAATGTGCTATTATTTTTAGAGTCAACTTAGAAGGACTAAAGAGGTTATTTGGTAGTAATTTCAAGCAAGCAAAAGTTCAGACACGAACGATTCAATCGAATAATGAAAAACAGAATGTTTTTCAGAAGAATTTTCTAGGAGACCTTGGCAATGACAACGACTCTCGGCCTTGTGTTCCGAATTGTATTATTGACTTTCAAAATAAACGTGTGAAAATGTTCGGCGAGCGACGTATGCCTTCTTGTAATTTGTAAGAAAACTGTATTCATATGTTAATTGTCATATTTACTTCAAATTTCATTTTTAACTCAGGAGCGAGTAGTCTTTTGTTGTAGTTATGTAGTGTACTGATGTAAAAAGTATATACTAATTTTATTATTTCTAAAAGATAAATTTATACTTGAAATTATTCAAAAAGTGTTGAAGGTTCGACAATTCACAGGCTTCTCACTTGTATTTTTATATTTAGCAGTTTCTATGATTTTAATAAAGTTTGTCGCATTCAAATACGCTATATTATTTTAAATGTTGTACCAAAAACTTTTTTTCACGAACTCATTACTCTATTGACCTAGCAAGGTCTTAACAGCTTCACCGGACTACTAACTTGTACCAAAAGTTAGTACACACTAAGTTACTATCAATGATATTACAAATATATTGTAATACATATCATTGGTTACTATAGCAAATGGTTTACCCGATTAGGCCTCCCACGGCAGCGGCTCAAGCCTAGGTTCGATCCCTCGGTAGGGAGCCCTTGAGTGCGTTGCTTGCGCGATACGGTGACACACAAATATACAACACTGCTACAACACTACACGATCACCCCCACACACGTGCACGCCTACACGCTTACACATGAAAGTGGAAGGGTTTACTTTTTTTCCCTTATCGAACTGAAAAACTCTCAATTTTCCGATAATAAATATATGGAGGAGTTGTAGAGGCGTGTATGCTTGGTACACATATACGGTTCAACAACTCATACATATATGAATAGTTAGCTAGGTTAGCTAAGATAGGTCGCGATTTTGCATGCAACAGGCAACAGCCAAGCCGAGGTGTGCCGTGCATCTTGAGCTGGTTACCAAAATAAAATCGGCTGAGTGCCTTAAGCGGTCGCCTTAATAGTCCGGTGAGGCTGTTAAGAACTTGCTGGGTCAATAGCGTATTCATTTCGAAAAAAAAGCTATCTCTAAGCTTGCCTAGATAGTTACATCTGATCTGATTTAGATCTGAATGTTTTGAAACATTCTTCAATGTTCCGCTCATATTGGCCTTAGCATGATGGCATATGGATGGCATATATTGAAAAAATTTTCAAATAGGACCAGTAGATCCTAAGATTACCCCCTACAACGTAACAAACTCACAAACTTTATCTTTTTATAATATTAGTATAGATTGTTTTTTTTTACATTAGCTCCCACAGGGGCAGAGTCGCGGACACATCTAGTCTTTAATTAATGTTCAATAATAAGATAATGAGCAGCGTAATAACGTCGAATTTTATAACAAAATGATGTCAACAAGGCTCTAATGATCTACGCCACGGCTATTTGCGCTGGAAACTTTGATTAAATAACAAATATTTATAGATGACTTGAAGTAAATAACTATGAACAGTATTATGTAATTAAAATCTGTTTCACTCATTCCCATTTAAAAGGTGATTTATAAAAAGATCATGAAGTCTAGAGTTCTTTTGGTGTTTTTCATAGAACTATATGGTCTGTCCCTTTGACCGACACCCGTGGTTAAAACCTATCTGCCATGCATGTGGTGCGTTGATTATAGACATAATCCACCGTGAACACATAACGTTTGCAAACGACTGCATAATAATTGATATGTTATATGACAAAGGACATAACTGACAAAGTTTTTATTTTATTATATTGTTCTACGATACCGGTAATTAGTTTAATATAATTAAGTGATTTAATTTAAAACCGGTGGTTGGTGACGCATGTAATCGTGTATGCTCTGTCCGGTCTCCACTCGTCAACATTGAACTCGTATACCTAGTCTGACAATAAGTGCATTATACCAATCATTACTTTTCACTTCTATCGTGAGGTCATAGGCACAGGCTCTCTTTTATAAAAAAAACACTTTATTAAAAGGCAAATTTACAATATTTAACTCGTAATAATGTTACCTTTTTTATCTATATAATTGAAATATAGTCATAAGGTATATATTTTCGAGTAAGCATTTACATTTTTTAAATATTTTAGAATATTTTGTACATTAAATAATGCAATTAAGACTACCAACAACAATGCAAGGTTCGACCGCGGAAGCAGCACTTTCTGCATCAAATAAGTTCTTAGTACTATCGACTTTATTTCAAACTGTGGTTTATTTTTAATGTAATCATTAATAGTAGTGTCCATATAATCATATTGGAGATACACTGTCTGTCAGTTCGCATTATAAAAAATAATCGATTGGAATTTAGTTATATGGTAAACTAGTGCGCGCGGCGAGCGTTATGCCGCCCTGATGATAAAAAAAAATTAAACTTAACTTAAAAGAGTTATATACCTAAACCTTCCTAATAAATTACTCTATCTACTTGTGATAACCGCATTAAAATACGGTTATAGTTTTTGAGTTTATCGCGGACAGACAGACAGACGTGGCAGAAGGTTTCTTTTTATAATCGTCATGACTTGTTACCGGTTATTTTGTTAGTTACACCCTTTGTGTAACTCACGTCTTCGATTACGACTTGCTTGTACAATAGTTTGACATATAATGTGTGAACATATGTAACGAATGACCTTCGAAAACATGTGACTCACGGCACAGCATACAGTCGTTTGTTGAGACAGTGCTTCGTTTGTATTGTCATATTATATTGATTCTATCTACCATTGGTTCATTACAAGAAGGTTAGTAAAATATCTCGACATACAAATTAAAGAAGTCTATGTAATTTATACAAGAACAGTATTCTATCCGGAGTTTTTGACGGGATCTTAGGCTGTCATGTAGTGGATTTTATATTTCTTTCATAATATTGTGTTATTTGACTCTATATTTTGT
This sequence comes from Antheraea mylitta, assembly GCA_014332785.1. NCBI lineage: Eukaryota > Metazoa > Arthropoda > Insecta > Lepidoptera > Saturniidae > Antheraea > Antheraea mylitta. The sequence goes on along the minus strand of JACEII010000053.1, from coordinate 1,742,814 downwards.
AAATTTGGTGGTGTTTTACGTAATATAGTTAGTTTATTGTGCATAAGTGAAGCGAATGAAAAATAATACCACGGAGCATGAAATTCTGAGATGCTACAAAAACTCCTTGGAAGGTTCTAACAAGGGATCCACCATCTTGTTAGAATATTGAAATGGTCACACGACGTTTGTAATATTATTGTACTATAACGTCCATTGAAACAAAACGTTGACACTGGCAAGTGCTTCTGCGGAGCGAAAACAAGAAAAAGAAGAAGTAGTATTTTATCCACTCATGAGATAAGAAAGTTTAATTTGACTCTAAATATAAAACTCTGAGCCTATATGGCTGGTTTTTAACTGGAGCTGATGGTGTAAATCCTTAGTTCCAAAGTGGTTCAGGTGGACTCCCAGGGGTCTCAAGCTCGATGGGGGTCTAAGTTGGCGTGACACAAATAGGGGTTCTCAATTCGTAAGTGGCTGTCCACCACAAAATTTATCTGCTTTCGATACTGAAGAATTATAATGACTTGACTTCACGTATCAATGTAGGCAGATAAGAATAAAAAGCTTAGCGACTGTTACTTGTAAAAACTTGCATATTCCATATCCTGTACATAAAGCAAATTTCCATTTGAAAATATTGTAGAAATCTAGCTGCAAGGGGTCCACCGGAACCAGCTAAATTTTGAAAGAAGTCTTTGAGAAAAAAAGAGTGGGAACTTGTGGTTTAAATGATTATTGGTGAACTGCGAGCTGGGAATTAGAGGGCATTGTCTTACTATACCTTGCCAACTAGGTGGTGTTACAGTGCATCATTTTATAAACTGCTCGTCCAATTGTTACGTGTCCAAACTAACAGGAACTCGATGTTAAGTAATCACCGCCATCCATAGACACTAGCAACACTAAGGGAATCGTAAATGCGTTGCCAGCCTGTGTTTGGGGTAAGGGGGAAAGGGAAGGGGGAAGAGGGATAGGGAGGAGGAAGGGGTCATTTATACTGTTATCACAATATATAGAAAATAAAATAAAACAGTTCATAAACGCGGGCACGTCCAATATAATTCTATAGGTTAGGCGAGTTATTGTATATTTCAAGACTCGATGTATTCACGTTCACGATTCCTTACGAGAACCTGTTTCCAGGTATATTAACCCCAACATCGATCGGGTTTGAATGCTCCTTGTATTTTAATACGTAACTGTTTATGTAGCAGCTATAAAGATCTCAGAAGGTAGTTTTTTTACCAAATTACTTGATGTTTATCTCCACATGTAGGTTACCTTAAAGAATTTTTTTATAGACTAAATCTAGCGTGTTAACTCTGATATATAATATATGTGTATATAATAAGATATATAAGTTAATAACATCGTTCTGCTTTACGTTTGATTTCCTTTTTTTTTTGTTATTTGGCTGTTCACAAGATTTAATATTATCAATTAAATAATTTTAAAATTTGTTTTTTTTTTTTTTTTGATATTATCGAATCAAATCAAAATTTAGGTCGGTAGAGCCACGCTGAAGCGATTCTGGTTTCAGCATGAATGGGTCGGTTCGTCCGGGTTAGTACCACCCTCTCATAGAAAACCGACGTGAATTAATAGTGCTTGCATTGTTGCGTTTCAGTTAGTGAGAGCGCCGCAGGAAACTCACTTTCCCTCTCCCACCCCCATTTCCAGTTCCACCTCCCCCATTCCCTACTCCCAAACACAGGCTGGCAACGCACTTGCGACTCCCCTGATGTTGCTAGTGTTGTGACCCGCCTGTTCGTTTGCCACGAAATTGGGCCATAAAATTGCCCAAATAAAAAAAAAATCCTTTACTTATAAATCCCTACTCATTATACTTCATGCTCCTTAAGTCTACAATCTCAATACAGAGTTCTTTCTATGCCAAAGGGCAGCAAACGTATTGACAACTGGAATACGATGTTTACCGTTAATATTTTGTCGGCCATAAAGAAGTGTTTTAATCTCTCTTTCAAGAGTTTCATGTCATAGAATAATATGTATTTATTAACACGTATAGCAAAAAGTTTATAACTTTTATTATGATAGAAATTCCATGACGATTCATGTATTGTAAAGTTTTATGATATAGCATTTTTTTTGCGGGTAGATCTATACTCCTATACTAATATTATAAAAACCGGGAGAGTTTGTTTGCTTGAACGCGTTAATCTAAGGAACTACTGGTCCGATTTGAAAAATTCTTTCAGTGCTAGATAGCTCATTTATCGAGGTAGACTATATGCTATATATCATCACGCAACGATAAATAAGTGTGGAGCACCAATAAAGAATGTTTCAAAATCGTTTTTCTTTCGTTTTTTTCGACGCGGACTAAGTCGCGGGCAGTACCTAGTAACAAATATACATCCATTCTCACAAATGTTTTCTTTTTTAATATGAATAATATTATATGCATCTCTGAATGCATACGTAAGCGGTGACGCATTGGAGCGTAGTGCACGTGACTTGCCTGCTTTAACGTTTTAAAAGACGTGCTAGGGACAGAATCACCGGACGTTGCGCCGTCGGCTATTTCCATTGATCCAATCTTTCCTTCTTTTAATGCACTGACTGCGTTTGTGTGCCCCTAATTCGTCAGCAATCGACATGACAAGAGTCTAGAATTACACACCGACTTCGTTAACGATTGCTGTATGTAATTTTCTGATACAATATGTCGAAAAGCCATGAATAAACTGAAGAACTTAATTACAAATAATCATTATTCAGTACAAATGAAACATTACCACCCCTTGATCTAGTATTGTACTTTGAGTGATATATAGAAGTAATTGTGTTATCATACTTGTGATAATACCTAGGTAATGGGAATAAATAATCTTTCCTAACATGTCGAATTTTTAAAGTTAAACTTTTTATAGCACGGTAACGACACATTTTTCGTTACGCATTAAATGTATTTATATGTATATGTAAGTATGTATAAGTGTATATAGGGTCTAGTAGTATGAAAAAATGTGTAAATGTATAATAAAGTATTTACACTACGGAACTTCGTATAGTATATAGTTTATGAGCAATGTCACATATACATAATTTAATATGTAACCCAAAGAAGTTTCATTTTCTACTTGTGTACAAAGTGGCACAACCATTTTTTTTATCTCAATACCGGCGAGCTAATTATATTTCATATGATTTAAATGATATAGCGTGATTGGCAGAAATAGAGATACTCATAGCCAAATAATAGCATAGCAATTACAGTGTGTGTACTAAACAGCGACACAATTTTTTTCCTAAAGAATTATTAGAGAAATGCATTTTATACTTTACCTTATGGTCTATTTAGAATTTCAGAAATATTATATAGCGATATACTTATGCAAAATTACTTATTTAGGGGTGGACTTGTTATCTATGTATGAATAATTCAACTAATCTCAACCGTTACTGCCTTATTTTACCCCTTTCTACGAAATATCGACGTTATGATGAATTTGGTCCTCTTACTCTCAAGGATGTATTCTGCGGTAGTCCGGTGAAGCTGTTAAGACCTTACTAGGTCAATAGAGTAGACATTTCGAAAAAAAAAAAATGTATTCTGTACTTTATCGACATGTAGTCCTTTATTAAGTAAGATTATAGATTGCCGTCAATCCAATAAACAGTTGCCAACATATAGATGCTGGATATAGTATAAAAGATTCTCGATTTCGTAAAACAGTACTGTTTTCATAATTAACAATACTTTTTCCTTTTAACCTGACTAATAGCATATTAATAATAAATGATTTTTTTCCAGTATTTTGAAAGTAAAAAAAAACATTTTTTCTGTGACTATTTGCACATTAATTAAAAGTAATGTCGACTATTACTTTTATTTATTAATTTTATATATAATTTAATATTGAGTATTTGTGGTAATGTATGCCTACATTTAAGCATAAACCTTTAATTTTATAACTTAAAACTGTTGAGATTTTTGCCAAAGAGTCTACAGATATTGTACATTGAATATAGCAGTATGATAATAGGTACTTATGAACAAAGTCTTCGATTTGAAAGCTCGTCAGTAAGTACTAAGCAAAAAAAGTAAATTGTCTGATCATAGAGAAGAATGATGTATTCAACTGCTTTTTATTTGGATTTTATACAAAATCAGCATGATTTAAATACTAGAAGCTGAAACAAAATGGCCGTCCCATGTTTCAAACGCAGTAAAACCAGTAACAATTTTTAGGTAACAATAGTGTTAGGTTTTATGGCAAAGTTTAACTATTTATCGGAGTGTAAATTTAAAACCAATGTACAGCGGGTTTTTGTGTCAAGAAGTTATTATATATTGGATCAATATGTGAACGATGGTGATGTCTGGAATTGACTCCTCTTTGTGCATTAACTAAAACTATTGTATCGTTGATGTATTTTAAATATATGTATGTTAAATACTATCTAGTTTCTCGCCGGTTTTTCTCGATGACTGGGTTGTTTTCCGAACCGGTGGTAATTTTGAAAACCATAAACGCCTTCTTAGAGCTTAAATTGAATAAAGTATTTGTTATTTTGATTTTGTCTCTCCTACTCATATATAGATGATTGAATATAGTTATATATATTTATGATATTATTAATCTTGATTAAATAAATAGTAGACAGATAATAGGATACAATCTCATTACTTTTACTAGTTATTATTATATCCATAGCATCACTGTTAAAAAAATATGTCATGGTATAAGAAATGAAAGTTATTTAACTGTAACAAGGTATAAAGTAATTGCATAAGGTTCAACGCACCTGAGATTCGCGATAAGAGTCCTTGTACTCTTTGATATAGGCATGCAGTTATGCATTCAGGGAAAATAAACATGTTAATTCAAACATACTTGTACCGTTTTATCTGCACTATAATGAATCGTAAATTTTCTATTTACGTAATATTGTTTTACCTATTTATGCCTCATTTGTTTGTATTTGTTATTTGTACAAAAAAGTACAGCTATCGAAAAAAGTGTTGTATATAGGTCTCCATGTACCATGCCTTCTGTGTTTTTTTTTCTAGCTGATTATATGCTATTGACTTAAATAAAAAAATATTTTATTCAATTTAGCCCCTGAGAAGACGCTTATGAGCGTCAAAACTACCACTGGCTAGGACAAACAATTCAATCAACATGAAGAACGAGTCCACAACAAAAGATTGAAGACCACAACCCTTGTGGTCGGGCGCATCCGGCGGCTAGGCCTCAATTAAGGTGGACCTCAGAAAAATCGAGGCCTTAGTGGATGGCGTCCGGGTCAGACTTTGGCAACCACTTTGCTAGGCTGCCGCAGGAGTGGTTCTCAGGTAAGTTAGCAAGATCGATCCCTGGCAAAAAACTTGATCGGGTGTATCTTCTTCTTTTTAAACATAGTTACATTCGTTTTTGATGGATGCACAGAGAGCAGCGTCATTTCCAGACGTCACCATCGTTCTCATATTAATCCACACTATTAGCTTTTAGATATTAAAAAATAGCTTGACATGATGCTTAAAATCACTATCCGGCAAATCGGCAATGTTCTTTTCAAACCCTTACAGCTTCACTGGGATTTTTGGCCGAGCGGTTAAGGCTTCCAGCCATATGGCAACGAGCTCAAGGTCGCAATAACGCGCTTTGTTTTGAGCTGTTTTCTTCCATGCAATATCGCTTACTGATTTAAACTACCCAATCAAGCTTTTTAGTTTGATCTTTTGGGCTCAGGCAACGTCTATGTCAAATATAATTGCATTTAGTTCAGAGGTTTGGGCACAGAAGGATAGAAAGACAGGCAGAGTTATTAGTTTTTACCGGTTTTTCTCGACGCGTGAGTGAGTGAGAATGGCAGAGACAGTATATTGTATTTTTAAAGGATTCAGGTGTGCAAAAAGGCGCCTGATATGATATGTATAAATTTGTAATGGAAGAGTACTCTGAATATTTTGATACAACCAAAAAAAATAACTTTATCAAAAATTTTGAAATGAAAGAAAGTACAACGATGACTCGATTTTTTTTTTCAAGAAGTCTAGACAGCCGAGTGTCCGTTGATTAGTATGTAACTGTTTTAATGAATCCCACCGGGTAATGCGAGTTCAATAACATCAATGCAGCTTGGTGTGCAACAGAGTAGTCAATTTTTATGATAATTTTCTGGGGTTATCTAAATAATTATAGGAAACCTTTAATATTAAAATACCGAAGTACTATTATTATACACAGATATAACAATAGTGTACTTTTCTTAAATTAAAATTGGCAGAAAATCAAAGACACCTGTGAGTACTTAGCACGAAAATGTGGATCTTAAGAATAATTATACCATAATGAACAGGTTATCCTTGATTTTCACAGAAATAGCGTCACATCATCGACAAGGTCGATTTCGGATCGATAATTTGACATATCGGTCGTTAGCCCGGCCCATTCATCAACGTGATGCTGTCAAATTATGTAACGCGCCCAAAACGCTCGTCTACATCCGGCCTTGCCCTATTTCCGTCACGGCCGGGCGGCCAATGTCAGTGCCGCGGCCGGGCCGTTTCGAGGCCGAGCCTTGCTCGAGCACTTGTTTCGATTTTTCAGCGAATGACGTCACGAAAGCATGTTTCCAACGTAGTTGAATAAGAAAAACAGTGGATCGAATTAGTCTTCGCTATCAGGAATGTTGAATCTTTTTCAGAATGTATGAAATAGTATGTTATATGTGTGAAAAAAAATGTTTACAGAAAATCTTTTTTGCATAAGAACTTTGGTATTCATTTATAATAGTAAAAGCATAAAATTCATCATATTGTCACATTCCATTTATGAATAAAAGTGCATGTACCTTCACCTACTGCTGCCCAAATAATAGTGGATGAAGGGCGGGCCAGAGCCTGGCAACACCTCCTTGCCATGCTGCCACAGGAGTGGTTCTCTGGTAAGTTAGCACGATCGATCCCTGGCCGCCGCTACCATTTGACGAATGGTACACCGTGGGATTTTAGTCCGTGCGAGTCGACAACTCAATGTCTCCCCGAGAGAGTGGGTATCCATAAAGGATTTCCCCACGTAAATAAAAAGTACTTGGGCGACCGAGCCTAGCTCGGTTCTTTAAAAAACATTTTTAAATTAGAATAAACTGTTAGGTTTACCTTATAAGATTAACATTTTCTTACAAATAAAAAATATTACAAAAAATATATCTCTTCTGCTGTCACTCGGATTCGAACTGGGATTACACGGATGGCTGAAGCAACCGATGAAGCCGTTTCCGAGATCCTCAATATATACAAATATAAAAATATACAAGAATTGCTTGCTTAAAAATATTAAGATAGATAATTATAGGATAATACCACGTTACAAGTTATAGCAACCCTAGATATTTTTTTATATTCAGCGCGAAGATGAAATAACACGTCGTAAAACAAAATTGGCATGCGTCAAAAATATATACACTATACGTATAAATTCCATAAACAAATTGAACAAATGCTATTCTGCTATACTGTTCACTAAAGCTTTGACGTAAATTGATACAGTGTGTTTTAATTTCGTTTAGACAATGATAATATTATATTACATAGTTATATTACATATGTCAATCAAATCGATTGAAACCTTGCCGGATAGTATGTTCAAGGAGCATGTCAAGTGACTGTTAATATCGGAAGACAATTATATGGGGATCAATATGTGAAAAATGATTTTACTCTTATATGACTCTCTAAAATGTACTGTTATAAAAATATTTTCTATACCTATATATATAATACTAATGTAAATTTGACTTGTCTATTCTTTTTGATTTTCGTGATAAAAATTGTTGAAGATGTCTAGGAATAAGTAATCAAATACATTTTAATTATTTTTAGAAATGTCTGTGTGTCTGTTTGTATGAACACACATCGCTGCTAAAGTGCTACGTTTACAATAAAAAGGACACCATTGAGTAACACTTAGTTTGTGTCATTAAAATCTTACGGTCTTATTAAAATATATATATTTATATTTAAATAATGTCCATTAGTAAACAGGGGTAAGACTCTTTTTAAGTAAGAATTCAATTCGTATTTAACATTTTTGTAATAACACGGTTCTGGTTTTGAAATAATATTAAGAATAGTCCAGAGGTTAATGTTATAGAGTTACGAGGTTGTTTAAATATGCTTAACTCTGATACTACCCGTGAGCTATTGGAAAGTTTTATTGCTTTTCATAGTCTTCTTATTGAGAAAAAATACAGGTCGTCTATAATTACACAACGATCTTTAGGGGCGGATCAATTATAATACACTCATCAAAAAAGTCTAAGCAACATGTACTAATTTAAATTTTAGGATGGTTCTTCACATTATAACGTATTTTATTTTTAAAATAATATCTTTAGGGTTCTATGATGTAAAAATAACAGTTGTTGTCTTTATAAGTTCTTTTAATAACAAAAATGAACAATATTAGAATATACTGTAGAAACTAAGATACATAAGAAACTAAACTTTTTTTTACAAAATGAAATTTCTAAAGAAAATGTATTTATTGTCAAAGAATAGAACAATTTAATACATAGTATGGTCTCCTCTGCTATTAAGAACTTGTCGGCAACGATTATTCATTGAATTAATGAGACTGTTTATGTCATCTTGCGATATTCGCTCCCAATGGAATTGTAGCAAATCCTTCGGCTGTTGGGTTGTTGTCGCTCCGTCCAAGTCCTTCAAAACACGTCTCTGGAGCATGTCCCATGCGTGCTCGATGCGGTTGAGATCTGTCGATTGTGCAGGCCAGGGCAATACCCGGATGTTCTCCGTTGCAAAGTATTCACTGGTTCGCCGAGCTGTATGTGAACGCGCATTGTCATGCATTAACCTAAAATCGGAGCCAAAGGTTTATGCAAATGGGTAGACATAAGGTCTGAGAATATCCTCAATGTAATTTTCAGCATTCATGTTTCCATTTACAAAAACGAGCTCAGTTCGCCTGTTCTTCATAATACCCGCCCATAACATACCTGTTGAGCCCCTGTATGGATAAACTTCCTGAACGCACCTGAGCTTTTCAGTATTTCCGGGCCGACGATACACTCGCACCCTTCTGGTATCAGGCTTAAACCCGAATCGCGACTCATCGGAAAACATAATTTTATTCCATTGTTCCTGGGTCCATGTTATGCGTTCTATACACCATTCATATCGATGAGCGCGATTCCCGTGACTTATCGGTGGGCACCTGATTGGGCGTCGAGCTCGTAGGCCGTACTCATGCAGTCGATTTCGCATAGCTGAGGACTTACATCAACACCATTTGAAATTTATAGCCTCAAACTTATCTCTCGAGCGGTTAATATCGGCTGGCGTCTTGCAGTTAGTTGTATATACCGGTCTTGCCGAGTGGTTGTACTCCTTTTACGGCCTGGATGCTGTTCAGCGGGTTCTCCTGTATTATTGTAGCGCTGCCAAAGACGACAAATAACACTTCTATGAATGCCAAAATGTCGAGATACCTGAGATTGATTACTTCCCGCTTGCAACATCCCTACAGCTCTTTGCATTTCATCTGCCATCAAATGACGTCGCTTCATGACGTAAAGAATATCTAACAATTCAATTTTGTCGCTAACTTTATTTAAATGGTTGGTAAAATTATAAAATCAAGACTAAACGTAGCAATTAAAACGCACTTAAATTCAAATAAATTCGCAGTCATTTGAATTTTATGAAAAAACAAAACATAATCAATTTTTTCTTTACAACCAGCCAGTATGTCATCAATAACAAAAAAGTTTACTTACCTACGCACTTTGTTTGAGTAAATACTTAGAAATTAATTAATAAAAATGGTAAAATTTGTAATATCACGCATGTTGCTTAGACTTTTTTGATGTGTGTATAAAATGTTGGTGAGAAAGTGAGCTAAGCGACAACGAAATAACAATGCCGACGGTCTTTAACAAAAGGCGGATACTTTTGTTATTTAAAATTCAAAGTTAACGCAGATGAAACGGCAAAGCACGGCTAGTGTTATAAAATGGTAAAAATTTCCTTGATACTTCGTTCTCTTTCTTTCTTCAATATTATTTACATCGTATTCGAATTCAATTGTTACTATTGATTTGTGATTCTAAAACGTTGTTTATGACATAAATATATTTTAAATGTCTGTTTTATTACGAAACTGATGACTAAAATTGTGTTTATTGCATCATATTCACTTTTCTTAGCTGTTCAAACAGAAACAGCGATATCACTTAAACTTAACAGCTGCAGTTATGAAGTCACGTTTTTTTTTTTTTTTATTTGATATGAAATCGAAAATGATAAATTTGAGCACGTAATTACTTTTACCGATTATTCAAATCAATGATAATGCTGACAGAACATATCTTAAGCAAATTATGAAATTGATAAATTTATAATTTTAAAAGAATCGAAATAATATTGGTTGGTTTGTGAAGTAATTGTGAGACTGCTTTGGACTTGGGTGTGTCTGTTACAATATATGTGCGAAATAAGATGGAGAATTCGCGCCTATGTTCGCGCTTAATTTCAGATTGTAAGACTTAGCTATAGCGTGTAATTAGACGTCAATTTGAGTCTCTACAATGATCCTGAGCTCTCGACGAAGGAAGGCGTTGTGTTGACACAATAATATAATGATAGGGCTTTTTCTCCTGTCCACCTGAATAGCTACAACTCTGAAGCTGATAATCTGTCACTCAGCACCTATATGCGTGTTGTAGCTGCCGCATTTGAGATGTAGTACTGTCTAGGTATAGCATGTTACTATTTGAGATTCATCGTCACTTAACAGACCTAAATATAATCCATAAATAAATCATAAATACCTAAAAAACCTATAAATACTTAAAAATGTTCATGTTATTGCCTACGACCGCGACGAGGCTATGGAATTAATGTCACACTCAATCTGTGAACGATGGTGACGTGGAAAGTGTAAATGACGCCTCTCTTTGTGCATTTACCAAAAACGAATGTTCTATCTGTAAATATATGTTGTGCTGTGTTATGTATAATGAAAAGATAAACTAGATCGATTTTCTGTAGATTCTTCGCGATGACTGGATTGTTTTCCTAAGCTGTGGTAGTTTTAACGTTCCAAACTGTCTTCTCAGGACCTAAATTTAATAGAGAAATTTGTTGTTTTGTAATTGCTCGAGGTATCTTACCTCACATCCTGTACACGTAGTAACAGATAAATTAAAACGACAAGCGATAGCGCCACGTAAATCCTTATCCATTTTCGTATGACCACTTTGGGAATGTATGAAATCATATTGTAGAACTTTCACGAATATTTGACACAACGATAGAAATATAAACTCTGTATTTTCGATAGAGATAATTCTTATCAGTTTGTTCAATAGCTCCGATAAAGTGATAACTTATCGATGTATTTCGAAACATCGAAATATGAAATCGCTTGAAGGTGTCTGCTTTCATTGTGTAATTTTTTGTGACCGCTGTAAACCGGTTTACTCTGTAAAATGCAACCTTTAAGACTTTCGATTTTCTATATCGTCCTTTACAAAAATATCACCAGATCCTGTAGACACCCATAAGTATTTGATTAAAGAAGGCGTGGTTGAACGTTTTAATTCCAGGAACTACTAGTCAGATTTGAAAAATTCTTTCAGTATTAGATAGCTCATTTATCGAGGGAGGTATATATTATTACGGTAAGACCAATAGAAGCGGAGCACGAAGGGAGAATGTTTCAGAATTGGGGTTAACGTAAATATTATTCAAAAATATTTTCACCTACGTAAACGAAGTCGCGAGTTAGTTAGTTTAGAGTTAAGTTAGCGTAAGCCCAAACTGAATATTCCACGCAGGCGAAGTCGCGGTCAGAAGCTAGTATTTAATAACTTGGATCTAATCTATCTAAGGGGTGTCGAGTAACATCTTAAGACTTGAGACACCAAAGCCAACCTCACCTGCACGTGGTGCACCCTGCTGATCAACGAACGAGGCAATGGCGATAGCGGGGTGGTAAGGTTTTACAGCCCGACTGGGTCGCAATACCACCATGTACATGGCGAAAAAGCCCGTCATAGTGACTCGCTTTTGCGCGTCGCGTTTCGGGATCAGCCTGTGCATATCCAGTACCAGGTGACTTTCGTCATTATGGCCGGCATGACAGCGGCGACCGACGATGGATGATGTGTCTCTCAGTGATCGCCACTGTTTTTGGATTGTACTATGCTTACCATCAGGTATAGTGCAGTCGCTTTGTCGTGCTACAATAAAAAAAAAAATCTGTTATAATTTATCTCTAATAATATTTTGATGATAAACCTGGCTCCTGGCATAAATGCATGTTATCGACGCGAGAAATACTACATTCCTCACTGAATAAATAGGAGCAGATTGTAGATAACTAGAAGTATTTATTTATTGATATAGTATATCATCGAAACCTACTACATTTCCTACGGTATCTCACTTTGGGATTCAGGAGCTGCATTTGAATAAAATATTCTAAGCCTAACGAATCACCGACGAACAAGCTTCAGTAATTTTGTACCTTAATTTGAAATTACTCTTAATTCGCGAAAATTGTGAGTATGTTAAGAATAAGCCTTGAATAACAGCATAACTCCAATATTTAGAATAAATATAAAATACTAATTTCAATTAAGACTCCTAGGTAACATGATATTGAATTTATGGAAAAATCAAGTCATCTGATAGTGCTAAACATAAACTGTAAAATGTAAAAATAATTAATTTAGTTTTAATAATCCAATAATAAAACGGATGAGTACGTTTGTATGGAACAAACGAGACAACATTTACGTTCTTCAAGTAATTGTGAGTAGATTAGTCATCAGTTAAGTCATAAGCCTTATCCTTATATTGTTAACAATGCCAACATTTTATTTTCAAGTAATTTTGTTTACAAAGTTATTTTAACGTGTAGATAACTGTATACTTTGACCTCACCATAATGGGCTTTAAAGTCCTTCGTAAATGATAAAACAGAATGACAACCATTGAGAGCGTTTATCAGCAGTACAAATTGTAGGTACTTGTCTCAGTCGAGTACTCGAACGGAACAATGTCATTTTTAACGACTAGCCTTAGCCCGAGGTTGGGCTTATGTTATTAATGATTGGCGAGAGATAAATGATCCAATAGTTGTCGCCGTTGATATAATAAGTGGCCTTTATGTTTATAGAAGACGATTTAAACAGCGTTATGGAGACTCTTCTTTTCGTAGTTATATAATGCAATTCGGGAGCCATTGTTAATCATCATATCAAAAGTACTTTATTCAATTTAGGTCTTTACAAGGCGTTTATGATAGCCGAAACTACCACCGGTTCGGAAAAGAAATCATCGAGAAGAACCGTAAGAACCGCGATTTGAGTTTTATTTCTTAAATTAGATTCTGTATTTACAATGCACATTTTATAGTCTTAAATTCAGTATTGCCCAATTTCTAAAAACTCTTTTCGTATTTTATTATTTATTTAAATAACCTGATCTAATATGTTAAACACTTCAAACCTTGAGGAGACCTGCTCTCAAATATAGCTATCAGAACACATCAATCGGTGCTTGGCGCCAGATCTTCAACTGGAAAGTAGCGAGCTAAGGGGACCTATATAAAAACACTAACACTTGGCTATGGTTTCATCGTGATATTTTTCTTCATCGGAAGCTAAGCCTCAAAGGAATCGAACTTACATCTAAACGCTATGTATGCTTAGAACTAGGTGGTAGAGCCCCGCTGAAGCTATTTCTGGTTTCAGCATGAATGGGTCGGCTCCTCCGGGATAGTACCACCCCTCTCACAGATAACCGACGTGAAATAACAGTGCTTGCATTGTTGTGTTTCGTTCGGTCAGTGAGAGAGCCGGAGGCCCACGTCCCTTCCTCTTTCCTTCTTTCCCTTTTCTTCCCCTCCCCCTTCTCCCATGTACAGGCTGGCAACGCATTTGCGACGTCCCTGATGTCGCTAGTGTCTATGGACGGTGGTGATCACTTAACATCACGTGACCCAACAGTTCGTTTGCCTCCTTTGATATAAAAAAAAGACTGGTATTTAAAGTCGATCAACTCTATATGCTATCGTATATTATAATTGGTTATCATTTATATAAGGATACGAACGCAGCAGAAGTCACGGGCAATTACTAGTACGTTCATAAAAAAAATGTTAGGACAATTCGGCCCGCAATAATAAACCAGTTTGAGTTAGTAAGAACATAAGGGTTATTATGTAGAATTGTCTGAGCGCATTCATTGCGTACCCGGAGTATAAAGGGGTCAGTATATTACGGATGACTACAAGCAATTTCCGCCCGTTTGCGGCGTCCCCTTGGGATACCGGCTTTACAATTCAAATATTATTTAATTATATAAATATTTTGGTGTATTTTTCACATTGTGTGTATCGAAATCTAGAGACGTCCTACTTAGCATATTGTGGATACACCGTGCAGGTGCTGGGTCCATGGCGTGGCAGGGCGAGAAACTCCGAGTAGTTCCCGAGACTTGTGACACGAGTGTAGGTTTAATGGGCCCTTCTCCAATGTACATTCACACTCACTTTAGCTGCTCGTGATTCTCCCTGCCTATCCAAATCTGGTATGAACCTACTAGTACAGCTTCAGAGGCTCGTTGTAGTGAAGTTCTGTATAGACCGAGGTATTTCAGCAGGCTATAGAAAGATTTTGCTGGTATACCTCTCGTTCCGACTTCTACGGCATATAGGTTAAATATATAACCTTTTCTAGTCAACCCGTTGACTAAGTGGTAATACCTGTCCAGCTTCATCTCGATATTTCAACTCGGTCTTTAGGAATATTAGTTTCCCATGGAACGGTAAGCTCGAGAATTGCTACGCGCTTTGTAGAGTGTTAAGGAAGTCGTACAAGAAAGCTTTAAATATAACAGCTATAACATTCCCGATTTACCGTATAGTGAGTTCAAGCAGCATGTTAAGCGGGTTTTATTGTTTTAAGGCTTTTATAGGGTGGATCAATATGTAAACGATGATGACGTCTAGAAATGACGCCAATGTCCACATCGAGATTTTGTCGGTTCTTCTGGGTGACTGGGTTGTTTTTTCGAATCGATGGTAGCTTTGTCGTTTATAAGCGCTTTCACAGGGCCTTAATTGAATAAAGTATTTTTGATTTTACTAGTTATAGCAATCAGAAACTGTAGTTCAGATGTTGCAAAAAAGATAACCAGACAGAATGACAGACAGGTATTAACCAGGTTTAGATATATTTATTTACAGATTTTCAATTACAAAGTCACTGTTTTATCTGTAGTACATTTTACATAAATTCATTATGTATAAAGCTATTTTACTGATCTGTTAAAGTTTTATATAACTTTTTTAAGCGCCCGCGGGTGTGTTCCAGCACCTATACTCGAGATCGAATCTGCCAGGCTTAGCGTGTTAACCATCAGACGAAATTGTAGTCCGACGGTCGCTCAGGAAGTGTAACTTAATGAGAGTTCAGATGCGTTTGGAATTTTTAACATGTTTCATGGCAACACTGCGCCGGGCCTATATAAAAAAATAAATGAGGCACGACCGTGCGCTCGTCGAGCGTTTTATACGAACCTGCCCATATTGTATTACTAACTCGAGAGCGTTTATCTGATGAGTATCGTATCCCTCTGCTCGCAATTTAATCTCCTTTTTAGTTTCTTTATGGATATAGTTGCAGGCATTCCTTGTAATACTTTTATTTTGTTTTATATACTTATATCCACGCTATAAGAATGGATATAAGTATTAAACTCTAACGTCCGCGTCATTCGATCGATTACTATGATTTCTGGCACATTTGTTTTTTTCATTTAGGTTATAATGCTATAAATTTTCTCATAACCCGTTACTAGACGGCGGTACTACGAATAACCTTTCATAACCTTCGAATAATTTGTCCTCGGAGTATGCAAAAAACATCTACGAAGTCAGGGGAATAAGTAACATTATATAAGTACCAAAGAATCTGTCTGTTTGTTTGGTACCTTCTCAGGTATAAAACTTTGAACAGATCATGGTAAAATCTGGCATGAATTTCATCCTTTATCATGAATGGCATCCTGAGCATGAAGAACAAGCTACCGACGAGGTCAAGGGATAAGATACTATGTTATAAATCATAGACAATATTCAAACTTTTGCTAATTTTATAAATCCCTAAATTGTTTTCTATGGTATATCTTGAATAATAGTCATAGGAAACATTCAATCTGTTAACACACCCACAAGTAGAACATTTCCAGTGATGCTAAATGCCACATTATCTGTATTTAAACTGCCGTTTATGTTACAAATCGAAACCGGATAACATCGATTGAGTCATGAAAGAATGGTGTTGAAAATACATTTCAATATGGGTTTATTTCGTTTTATTTATTTCTTCATAATAAATAACGCTTGAATGAAGCTGTAGTCGGTTGGTGTGGATAAATTCTTTGATATACGCAGAAACAACATGTACATTCATTCTCAACTATGCCCTGTGTAGTAATTCGGAAAGAAGAGAGATTAGTTGCCAAATTCTATTAAAATTATAAACGAGAAAGTATGTAAAGATACATTGATGCGTGTTGTTACTCCGTCATGCGATAACTATGGGCTAGATTTTGATGAAACTTTAGAGGAAGATCTCTATATATACAAATCCGGTGTCATAATGTTTGTTCATGATTAACTTTGCAACTACTCAACCGATCTTTATGAAACGTTAGCATTTATGTATAATTTGGTGAAGCTTGATAGATATGATAATTTATATTTGGATTAATGGCTTCAATATTTTTGATTACAAATTAATTGATTGTCAGTGTTGATTATTGTTATTAACTGTAAGTTTCATTAGTTTCATACAAATGGCGTTTTAAATTAGTTTGTCGACGAAAAACTGTAGGACCAACTGTTATAGAAATCTCATAATCTGTTGATCTGTTGTTGTTAATCTATTTACTACGTAACCTCTCCTTTTCTGTATAAATTCTTAGGGAGACTCATAATACAGCGTGCGTCCTCGGCGTGTGTTGCGTAAACCGTTATGGTTATGCTACTGCCATCAATGATATTAGAAATATAAATAAATATCATTGACTGCCATACATATGTGTATCGTCTCGAAGTTTTGTATGTGTTCGTAGTAAAAGCAGGTATAGGAATACATTGCTGTCATGCGTTACAAACTATCGGGCTGCGATAGACTAAGCACAATACTGAGTCTGCTGTTTTTACACACGTCAGAGGAACTGGGAATCGCCAATTTATGTTATTATTGAAATGACAAAGATATGCATAAGTATATATGTACCGTTGTTGCAATTATTTTTGAGTTTAGTTTTTATAATCGATAAGTGGCTGAAACTTCGTTACGTAGGTAAGGGAGTAATATTACACGGAGATAATGTGTGTTGTTATCTTTTACAATATTACAATATAAATAAACAAGGATGAATTCGCAGGACTGCTAGTATTGTACAGGAATAATAACAATTGTACATGTTAATTATATTATAAATGATAATAAAAACTATCAGTTTGAACGTAATTTTCTTATAGTGAAATAAATTAAGAATTAGGTCGGTGGTTTCAGAGATTCCTAAAAACTTATTCCCAAACTTTACACTATATAATAGTTGAATAAATGTTGATATTAATATACAATATATAATTCCAGCACTAGGTGACCAAAATATATCGTAAAAAGTCGAGCGCTTTGTATTTCCTTGCCAAAGAATAATAATTCCTTTTAATTCGATTTCATGAGTCAGCGCGCATCGGCCTCTCTCTTTCACTTTTTGGTATTTTTTTAACCGTTCTCGTGATCAGATTGACGTGTCGTTAAACTATTATACGTAAGAAACGGAAGGTTAAATCGTGCACAGACTTACGAGTTACATGTTACGGAAAAGATTAAATTGTGGAGTGCTAAGGTAAGGAGAAATATTCTATAGGAATCTTTACCTATAACAATGTTTGCTGAAATGTATGAATGTCCTGCCCAGGGTTACACACTGCCGGAATGGTATAAGAGGAAGTAGGGCTCCCTGACGTTCCGTCTGGTGCAGGTGCTGACCGTTGACGGGTGCTTCGGTTGGTACCTGCACCGGCTATGCACCCAGGGAGCCGACCGCTCTATGCCATCATTGCGGCGTTGACCCCGACACCGCGCAGCATACTCTGTCTGAGTGTGCTGCGTGCGAGGAGCATCATCGCACTTTGCTAGGTAGGATAGGAAGAAGAAGGAGGAGAAGGAGGCGGTGGAGAGAGAACGCGAGGAGGACCCTCTAAGCGACCCTCTCCGCCAAAAAAGAACCGGTAGGAGGAGGCGACAGTTTACGCGCCTCCTCCCGCCACCGTAGCTGAACATAGGGAAGGTGGGTTGGAAAGCCCATCTTCCCATTGCACAGGTCGGGCGGACGATGGAGACGGCCGGTATGTACACGGCTGTCTCCTAACAAGACGAGGCCCGGCGGTGGCGTTTTGCTGCTAGGCAAATCGCTGGGGCGGCACGATGAAGTCTATAGATATCTCGTGCTGACCCAACTATAGCGGAAGACGTATACTGTGGCGTTTTAGTCCATGTGAGTCGGACATAACACACCCTCTCCCTTAGAGGGTGGTGTATTGATAAGGGATTTCCCCACGTAAAAAAAGGGTTACACAAAGCGTAGCTCGCGGGCAACATGCGGCACCTGGTCAGCTGTATGTGCAGACCGTCCTGATAGCGCAAAATGAAAGCCCTTGGAATTAATAATATCAAATCAATAATTTTATTAAATTCTTTTTACACATTTACTAAGTTGCCTTAACCTACTCTAGCCTTAGGCTATTGTCTGAAAGTAACATAGTGCGTAATCAATAGTTGACCAAGTGGCTATAAGAACAAAGCTATCGAGGATACAGTCTCAGTGTCTTAATTTCCATTATCAGTATGTCGTCTATTTTAATTATGTCTATATCTTCTATGTATATAATAAACATATAAACCTTTTAAGGCTCAATTAAGTCAAAACCAATTAACTTATCGGTATAGGGTCCCCCTGTCGTTCAGGCTGATGCAGGTGCTGACCGGACACGGTTGTTTCGGGTGGTACCTGCACCGGATCGCTCGCAGGGAGCCGACCGCCGCCTGCCATGAGTGTGGCGCTGAGGAAGATACCGCGCAGCACACTCTCTCGGATTGTGCTGCGTGGGAGGTGGAGCGCCGCGCTCTGGTGGCGGTGGTAGGAGAGGATTTGTCGCTGCCGAGCGTGGTCTCGTCCATACTCGGCAGCAAACAGGCGTGGCGAGCAGTGGCCTCCTTTTGCGAGGAAGTTATCTCGCAAAAGGAGGCAGCGGAGAGGGCCCGCGAGGCGGTCCCCCTCAGTGACCGTCTTCACCATAGGAGGATCGGCAGGAGGAGGCGGCGCTTTGCCCAACTCCTCCTGCCACCGTAGCCGGACCTGAGGGGATGTAGTCGGGGGACTCATCCTCTCATTGCACAGGTCCGGCGAACGAGGGGGGGCAGCTGGCGTGTACCCAGCTGCCTTTCTATAGGTAGGAGCCCAGCTGCAATCTTCCGCCGGGTGGACTGTTGGGGCGGCTATTCAAGGGGAATAGCGTAGAACGATCCCTTGCCGCCCCAACATCACGTTCTGTCGGTACACCGTGGGGTTTTAGTCCGTGTGAGTCGGACATAACCCATCCTCTCCCCCGGGAGGATGGGTATCCATAAGGGATTTCCCACGTAAAAAAAATCGGTAAAGGGTTATGAGCACTCATTGAGGATTTTTTGGTAGATGTGGCTATTATGGATTCGATTTACTATCTGCCATTTTTAAAGCCCAACGAAGTGAGCAGGAATCAGCTAATAAATTACTCCCATTTCAACTTAAAAAGACGCTTTTTAAATATATTTATATACCTTATATACTTGCCCTTACCTCAACACTCCATAGTTGAAATCCTTTAATATGCTATTAGACAATTGTTGTAACTAACCCGAGCCTATATTAACAGTCATAAGTGTTGGTGTATCACTAAAGTAATAGAATACTTATAGAATTTGGTAAAAAAAAACATAGTGGTACGGGTTTTTCTAAGCTCGTTGGGCTCGCTACCATCGTCAAGTTGAAAGTCTGCTCCGAATATCTACAGGTGTGTTCTTCTGATGTGACACTTGCAAGAGCAACTCTTTCTCTAGGTTGCCAACGTAGATAACATGTCTAAGCTTAAGAACCAAGTTCCAAGTCGTTAAAAACTAAGTTCCAGCACCATGTCAAGCGGGTTTTAATGTTTAAAGGCTATTATATGATGGATCAATATATGAGTCATGGTGATGTCTGGAACTGATGCCCGTCTCCGTACATCTGCAAAAACAAATGTAACTTACCAATGTCTATAAATATGTGTGTTTATAGAAAAAAAAATTATGTGTTATGCTATGTACGTAGAAGAGTTAAACAAGATCGAGTTTCTTGCTGGATCTTGTCGATGAGTGGGTTGTTTTCCGAATCGGTGATAGTATTGAAGTTCATTAGTGTCTCCTCAGGACCTAAATTGAATAAAATATTTTTGATTTGATTTGATTTGATCATAATTTAAAATTAAGTGAATTGTGGTTAAAGAGATAGGAGATATATACCTTTACTGAAGTGTAAGGTCACATGTATGCATCTAACTTGAAATAGATAGATCATTTAAAACCCTCGTCAGTATTCTTAACCGTTCTGAATACTCAATTAAATTTGGATTAGCACGCGATACCGTGAATAATTTAGTATTAAACAAAGTTAAAATATTTATAGGAATCTATTATTGGTATTTCTTTGTCTTTAACTTATCTCGATTATATATACAATATAATAGTTATTTATACCTAAATTTATATACAGAGCGGTCGAACCATTGGTGAGGACTGTATAATGTAATTTCTGATCGTTAAATATCTCTGAAAAACATTTTAATTTACCTGGTATTGACAGTCATGTTTAGTGACATCATAAACAAGTAATATTTTAGTATTGGACAATAGAAGCGTGTTTTTAGCGCACCTGAAGAGTCGTCGATGAGTTTGCCTGGTCCATAGCTCGCGTGTCGTCGACCCCGACTTGCATCTCACATCTGGGAGCGACGAGTCCATTGCCAGACGGATTTGGACAACGCCGCTGTATATTTTAGGAGTGCGTGCAAGATGATATTACTGGCTAATGATGTACTTGATACCTTGGTAGAAGTCAATGACTTTTCTTATGAAGTTATAACCTGATGTAACTTTTATTTTTCAAGTTATGTAAACTTTTTACAAATTCGACAAGATTTTTACTTATTTTATAGTTTTGACAAAGAATTACGCTATTATAATCCAAAATTTTATTAAATACCAGCTGACCCGTGCAACTTCGTCTGCACCAAATTGGTTATCACTGGTTTCAATTGTATTTTTAAACGTGAAAAAATTGAATAAAACTGATACCCGATTGCAGCCACGACTACCGTTTCCAATTGTGAATCCAAACTATCCACGGATTCACTGAAACATATAGCCAGATTGCATGCGATTTTTTTTAAATAAGCCTAGTACCCGTTCGTAGCATCATCTACCACTCCGTTGTTTGTAGTCCGGTGAAGCTGTTAAGACCTTGCTCGGTCAATAGCGTAGTCATTTCGAAAAAAAAAAATCATCTACCAGGATTAATTAAGATAAAAAGTAACCCACATAAAACTAAATAAATATCTCCACCACTTACTTTCTCGGTATCTTCAACTTGTATTAAAACCTTTTTATACTCCATCGTATTAAAGAAAAATATATGAACACCGTATCCAAGCGTCAAACATTGCGACGAAGCGTCAAATGTCACTTGCTTGAAACTATTGTCTAAGAGTTATAAATTGTTTCGAAAACGTATTTTAAATATATTTCCAAAATATTTTTATAAATAATCTTTTTACCACTCACAACATAGTACCTTTTGGTAATTTATCCATGTTGATATGTTTCTATCGTAGATTATTCTACGTTGTTACACAAAATATTTGGCATTAAATTTATAACGTGTATTTGTCACACTTGATATTGGCGAAATTACCTACATAGGCAGAGGTCATACCGGAAAGAATAAGAGTTGCGTTTATTTGTGCATATCGTACCTTTACAGACAAAAATATTGATTTTTAAATAATTTTAAGATGTTTTTTTTTACTAACTTTGAAACGTTATTGAAATGGAATTATTATTGAAAGACATTTTTGGTATTGACAGTAATGTGCTTTATGCTATTTTTTGGAAATAAAAATAAAAGTAATCTTAACCCATGTTAGAATAGCAGTAATTTTATTATTATTATTTTTATATATAAATAAGTACAAATTTCATCTTTCACACTAATTCAGTTATTAACTCAATATTTAGATCGATTTATTGCTATAAAAATAATATGTGTATAGAATATAGCTATAGCTATAGTTTAGTGCAGCACTGGCTGCACGATAAAGATAACGATAATTGTGGCAGCATATGTTATCGACGCATTTTTTTTTTAAATGTATACGCTGTTGACCTGGAAAGATCTTTACAGCTTCACCGAACTATTGAGGCGAGCGCTGAAGGCACTCAACCAACTTGGGATGTTTGGGCGACCAACTCAAGGGTACACGGCACACCTCGGCTTGGGCTGACGTCTGTTTTGTGCAAAAATCGCGACCTATCTGAGCTAACGTAAGCGAAGCTATATAGATATACGTATATAAGTTATTGAAACATGCATGTGTACCGAGCATGCGTGCCTCAACAACTCCTATATGTATTTTGTGTCGGAAAATTTTCTCTAAACTGTATAGGATAGGATAGGGAAAAAGAAGAGTAGAACTCTTTGTCGTTTATTTCTCTGCAAAAGAAAAACAGCCTGTACGCGTGTAGACGTGCACGTGTGTATAGGTGATGTGTGTGATGTTGTAGCAGTGAAGTAAAGTTGTGCGTCACTGTATCGCGTGAGCAGCGTACTCAAGGGCTCCCCGCCGAGGAAACGGACCTAGGCTTGAGCCATTGCAGAGCGGGGCCTAATCTGGTATGCGGGAGTGAAATTTACCCCCATTTATTTATTTAGATATTTCGGTTTCGTACAGCCCGATGGTCGACGACGCATATATTTAAGATGGCGTCAACCCCAAGTCATACGTTTACGTTTATCGTTGTTTCAATTTATATGGTGAAATCTTAATATCAATAATGTTTAATAAAATGAAATTCGTTCTTTGCTATGAAAAAAAAATAATTGGTTTCAAGTTTATTATTTTTATTTATAAAATATATCAGCGGGTATATATATGATTTTTATAAAGAAACGAGTCTGACTGTGATAAATTCATGCTTTTAATTGCGTTTAAAAGTTACTGACAAAAAAATTATCCTAAAACTATTCATAAATCAAAATGCGCATTGAAAATACAACGTTAATCGGCTACCAAGTGTCCTTTCGGGCTAATACCACCCTCTCACAGAAAACCGACGTGAAATAACAGTGCTTGCATTGTAGTGTTTCGTTTGGTTAGTGAGAGCGCCGGAGGCCCACCTCTCTTGTCCTTTCCTCCTTTGCCTTCCCTTACCCACCTCCTCCTCCCCCATATAAAGGTTGGCAACGCACTTGCAACACCCCTGGTGTTGCTAGAGTCTATAGAGGGTGGTGGTCACTTAACATCCCGTGACCCACCTGTTTGTTTACCTCCTATGATAAAAAAAATATATATTGATATACTAAAGAACCAGGTACTCTAAAATTCTTGTTCTTTTAACGTTGCTGGCTCTTGTACTAAGATGTCGCAAAAAAGTCTAGTTACGTTAACTACAAATTTTTGTTTTTCGTTATCCTGGAGAACCTCTTGCGTTTTATGGGACAAAAGTATCCTGGATGTAGCCTTGTAATATCAGTTATTACTGTGTTAAGTTTCGGTAAATTGGTTCAGTAATTTCAGAGTAATACGGGTTTAGATTCTAGGCTTTAATCCGTTATCCTGGAGAACCCGTTGCGTTTTATGGGACAAAAAGTATATTTGATGTAATCTCGTAATATTAGTTATCACTATGTCAAGTTTCGTCAAGATAGGTTCAGTACTTTCAGAGTGATGCGTGTGCATAGGAACAGACAGACAGACAGACAAAAATTGTAAAAAGATTACTTTTGTCTTCTATATCGATAACATAGTCTACCCTGATTAAAATTTTCAAAAAATATTTAATGTACAGATTTCGACTTGTTACAGTTTTATTATAGAATAGATAGATAGATAGATAATCGATTACGTATTTTGAAAGTATCAAACGATAGTAGAAATCGTTAAATATCGGTTTCATAAACAAATTCCTTTTATCAAAACATTATGTAACAATGAAATCGGGAACTTTAGAATAAAACACCTTTAATAAATGTAATCTGTTGAAGAATTTGTACAAGAAAATGTAATTGCTGTTATAAATAGTTTTAATAGCTATTTTCCTTTGAGCGTATAGTCATTAACAACAAATTTTTAGCAAACTGATATTTGAACGAATTGTCAAATGTACGTAATTATGGAGTTTCTTAATTAATTTTCATAAATATTATTTTTCTCAGAAAAAGTATTCGTTTCCTTTCGGTTACATGATTTTGGCATGTCATGTTCACATTACATACCAATTATAACGAAAATTGATCAAAGATATGAAACTACTGCCTTTGTAAATCTTTGTAATACAGAAATACCCTTTTAACCCTCAAATGCATAGTGTCTCCAAAATGAAACACTATCTTGTAATCTACGAGTAAAGTATTTTTCGTAGGGAATTTTTTACTTTTGGATATATGCTATAGGGACGCCAGGCATTAATACGAAAAAAATAATGCAGTACTTAAATACGTTTGGTTTGAGATACACATACATATTGAGGAATTCACCTTGAAAAAAAAAAAATAGGTAGTCCGGTAAAGCTGTTAAGACCTTGCTGGGTCAATAGCGTAGTCAGTTCGAAATAAAAAAAAAATCTTGAAAATAATAGTTATAACAATACTACCTACAAACTAAGTTTTCTTATTTTTTATTAAACCATTTTTTTGGTAAAAAATAAGGAATCATACATTCTAGGGTTTAAACAATATCAATAATAACAAAACAATAATAACACCTATAACAAAAAAGTTTAATACGTATTAAGTACTTGATTTTTTTTTCTCGAACTGACTACGCTATTGACCTAGCAAGGTCTTAACAGCTTCACCGGACTACTTAAGTACTTGATTTAAAAAGGTTTAGTACTAAATGTACCGCGTTCGCCGTGTGCAAGTTCGCGCTATCCTTTTTTCGAAAGTCTAACCTAAACTAAGTAAAGCGAGATAAAAGAGCAAGATGGCGAATATTTAGCGAGCGTGGTGCATTTAAAACCTAATCTTTTTAAAGTTAGTATTAAATACGTATTTAACTTTTTTGTAATATCACCGTATGTTTCTTAATTAATACGTTTAATATCTATTTGTTTATCCCCTATGATAAAGGGTGATGATATGTAAACTAAATAATACTTTGAAGAGTTTTTTATCTCGTTAAAAACAGATCTTGAAGCTATTTAAATTGATTTTAAAGAAGCGATTATGGCTTAGTTGACAGTTTGTTCGAACACAACGTCGATGGACTGACGTTCGAATACTTGGAACTGAACTTCCTGAAAACATCGTGATGAAGCCATAGCATGGTTGTAGAACTTTTAACTCCGCCTGGCGAGCTACCTTCCTCAAATTGAAAATCGGTCGCCTAGCATCTGTTCATGTGTTTAAAAACAGCTGCACTCGGAAGCAAGGCCCTTCTAGGTTTGGCATGCTTACCATCTTAGATCACATTGCTATTTAGCATCAGACCGTGGTTTAAGGGTTTAATCTATAATGTATAAAAACAAATTTAATACGGTAACTGATAAATAATACTTTTCGCCATCTTTTTTTTTTTATTGCATGTCCTTTACTCTTATCACAATAATACTTAAACTACCACTTTCGCACTATTCCATTCCTTCTTCTATTTTGTTTATTATTTCACTCTTATCGTGGTATTCTGTTATCTTCCCATTCGCTCTTACGTTCTCCTTCTATTTTATTTTTGGCACCCACACTTCTAGTAGACTATTACTGCCATTGTCGAGTGAGTAACGATATTACAAGTTTCTTGATATAATTTCAATGAACTAACAAGATGGTGGCCGTCTTGTTAGAACTTACCTGGAAGTTTTTGTGGCAAGTCAGAATCCATGCTCCGTGATATTATTTCCGATTCACTTCCCTTGAGCATAATAACCAAACTATATTACGAAAAGCACTACCAACATTACACAATATAGAGCTAAATAATACAAGATTATGGATAAAGTATAAAGACCACTACATGATATTCCAAGATTCCAAAAACTCTCGCTTTTACGTTCTAATTATCTTCATTCATCCTACATTAAATACCTTTAACATAACCTACGTCCCATATCTTACAGTAAATATATGCTGAAACGGAACAATGTGCAGATAAAGTGCAATGGACTCACGTTTCGCGGTTACCGAAAACCGCATTGTAGTCTGCGGTGAAAGCAACGGTTCAGCCTTTCACAGCACCTCGCGACACACAAATAGCTTTTCATTCGGAATTTCTATAGCAGATAGTCACGGAAAACGGTTCCGTTTGCAGCTACCAACGAAACCGATTAGTTTAGTCGCTAGATTACGTTTTTGTACAACGCAAAAAGCTCTTTAACATAATCGATTTTATATATAAATGTTTAGGTATACAAATAACTATTTCGATATAAGTATTTTGTGAAAGTAATAAATTTTTAGACCCAGTTCGCCACGAATGATACCCGAGGTAAATGATATGATGTTTCTAAATCGATTTATATATAGTTGGCACACTTTCTTTTAATAATCCGTGTGTCTGGGTGTCGTTTGATTCTTTCATCAATTTAACTCGTTTATTTTAAATAGTATTGGAGCTGTTAAAACATTATTATGCAACATTGGTTTCCAACTAGATTCTTTACAAGCTCGGTTTCGCTGACATGCTATTTTTTCACACTATACTGACTGACTACTCATTTCGATTGCCATGAAAACTGCTTTAGGCACGTTGAGCGTTATATTTGGCATCTGATAAAGTCATGACATGAGAGTAAAGCGTGACCGAACGTATTGCGCTTGCATCGCACTAGCAACGCGTGGTATAGCGGTCTGTGTACGGTTAATATTGATACTTTGAATTGAGATTGTACAGGCCATCATATGTTTGTTTAATCATTTTTTTTATCATTGCATAGCAAAGTGACTACACTGTGTCTGAGAGACACGCTATACCTCGGCGGTCGCCGCTGTCATGCCAGCCTGCGCAAATGGCTCTTCACATTACGCTTGAAGGACCCCATTATAGGAAGGAGGGAACACACTAGCCGGGAGATTGTTTCACAGCTTCACGGTACGGCAAAGATAAGAAGTTACAAACTTTTTAGTTGTTAAATTGTATAATAATGTAAATAATTATTGATCGAAGTGCAAACAGATATGAAAACACACGTCAATGTTAATAATTTCAATTTACAAATTATAACGTTTAAATAATTACCACTATAATTAGTTCAAATGTGAACACAGCCTAATTTGTATTGTTTTGAGTTTTCACTTTCTTTTCACAGTTTTCACAGTCCTTATGACTGCCTCGGCTTTTTTATTTACTTCTATATCACTATTAGGGTAAAATGACAACGTTTTACACTCTCAAGTTCCCTTTGCATGCTATTGCACACAATCTCAACTACTCTCTAAATCGAGTACTCTGTCGTGTTGCCCATTAATGATGTCTCTGATACGATAAAAATATTTCGAAATGCAAGGAAATTTGTTTAAAATGAAATAATGACCGTAAAATATCAATAAAACATATAACATATACGCACACGTGCATACATGTTACAAACTCGTGCATATTCACAGACACACACGTGTACGCCAATAAACGATGCATATATTTGCTTTCTCTCTCATTTGTATTAATATTATTATGTACCAGTTTGTTATAATTGAAAAATTCTCTCTCAACTTAGAATTTTAATTATTTCACGTTATTTTGAACAACATACATGTACCATTTAACTCATATAAATGTTCTTGGAAGTTGTGTAACGGATACTGATATAGTTGTGTCACACATAAATAGATGGCGGGCGAATCGCTTTAATAGATGAATGTATTTGATAAATTTGCGATGATTTTAATATTATACAATAACGCTTTTTTGTGTTAGGAGGCTAAAAAAATCGGGTCAAAATAAATAAAAGATAGCTCAGTCCTATTATTAACAAATCCGGCAGTCAATTTCGCTCGCGCATACGCGCAGTGACCCCTCCCGGCAACGTCTTATGCCTCAAGAGTAGAGCCCTCAAGCACGCTGCTAGTGCTATATAGTGACACTACATTCATTAGTTAGGAAGGTAAGATATTACTAGTAAAAATCTTTTACTAAACATACTGAACCAGTGTATTGTCAGATGTCAGATCCTCACCTATAGGAACATAATAATGACAGAAAAAAAAGGATTTTTCAAAAGTTATCACAGATTGAACGTTGTAAAAAAAATTATAAATGCTTTCCTCTATAAGTAGAAACCGTGTGGCTTCGTGAATGTTATTGCAAAAACTTTAAATTGCTTTTCGTGTGAAATGATTTATCGCAGACACAAAAAATATCAAGTTTTGGTGCATTTAATCCGGTGTGCGTTCTATTGTTGCAATTATTTTCAGAAGTGGTTTTTGTTGTTTATGAAAACTAAGTCTCATCCAGATTAATTGTGGACAGTCTTTTATTTTTTTTTTTTTGATTACTTGACTTTTATAGCTCTTAATTAGAATGTAAGTTACCGCTGTTAACTAATAATTTAAATTTTGTAAAATTTGTCATTACTTCCTAACTCCTGTAGTGATGCATATTGATAAGACACTGAAAATTTAACTGTCAGTCTCTATCTCTTTTCTTAAAATCGGTTTGGCCATTTTGAAGATTAACCGCGAGAACATCAGACACTTCAATTTTATTTAGATAACTCTTCGAGGAAGTGCTGATTTTTCCTCTTTTTGTTTGACAGCGTGAAATTTTAGCGATAAATTTTCGTGGTAGCTCGAAAAGTGTGTAAACAGCTGATGTAAATGTAAATCCATAATCAAAACTATTGATTTTTTATTTATTATAACAACCCATTTATTTATTGTTATTTACAAGCTTTTATTCAGCTTGCAATGTTTGTTAGTTTGTTTATTTAAAAATCTTGCAAGTCGAATTATAATCATTTCTTTAGACCAACGAATTTGTAAGTTTTCAAATGTTATTAGTTCAATGACAATAGAGGAAAATCAGATAAAAACAAAGTGGCGAAATTCTAGAAGGCCGCTATACGAACTAAAAGAATTTTGCATATTTGCATAAAAATTTTGGTTATAAAAACTTCTATTAAATACTAATTCATAATAATTATGAATGGCAGACATGTTCAAGTGTTGCTATTTGGATGTCAGTAGTTTCTATTTACTAGACCCAATATAATATCAAATTAAAACGAAACTCATGAAGGATCAAAGAATCAGCCGAGGGGTTAAGATAGAAATAGGAAGCAAACTAGCCTTCAAAACTGTTGCATGTAAATGTTGCATAAAACTTTTACTTCACAAATGGTATCCATCGACACGGCAATTATTCAATTCGTTATATGTATTTCTGAAAGTGAATTGTTTTTCAATGTAGCCGCGCTGTGATTGGTCGAAGTTGGGCGTGCGTCATGAAGAAGATGCTCTGGCGCATTTCAACCGCAGCCTGTGATTACCTGTTATACTTCGTATATAGCTTCAAATCAATTTTACTGACGTCCGTATGTTTCGTTATTTATTGAGATCTCGCGGATCTCGACCGTTATTTCGTTTTCACGTGATCTGACGTCGCAGAGCCCAGTTCTAATTTAAACTTTACTGTAATCAATTAGTATATTTTTAGTTATGTCTGTCCATTTAACTGTTTTGGAATTTTTTGTAACAGGTATAATAAAATACATTGATCACAAATGTGGCGTTAAACATTAATTTATGTCTGTTCATTTATGTATGTTTGTAAAAATGGATTGATTTTGATGGAATTGCACTTAGGAAGCTCTTTTCTTAATGTTATTTTTGGTAACCAATTTTCTACATTATTAATGCCATCGTCTAGCAGTTAATAATATTACAAGTGTCGTGTGACAATTTCAATGTCCTAACAAGATGGTGGCCTCCTTGTTAGAATTTTCCAGGGAGTTTCTGTGGCATCTTAGAATTCACTCTCCGTGGCTCCCTTTATTTCACTTATGCAAAATAACCGGACTTTATTACATAATAATAGCATCAATACTACAAAATATAGAGTCTAAAAAACTCCCACAGTAATCTTACATCGATTAATAGGCTACTAACATTATTCATAGAATTATTGTATGTAGGTACATTGCGTCTTTAATACGAATTAAAATTTTTATCCTGATTGCTTTTTATTCTTATGTATGTACAATTTTCAAGTCCGTATTACTCTAAACAAAAATAAAATTTTTTCATCCGTTTTTATCTATTAAATTACACATCAGCTAAGTAGTATGCTATCTTATTAATAGTGGTTATTGAGATTCGAAGTAATGAATACGAGCTGGCTAGTTAGTTTTTTAAAACCCCCCATTTCATTAACTAGACTTTATTTTCTAAAAGTATTTTAATCGAGGACATAAAGGTATATCACAATTTAATACTACTAAAATCAGTAACATCAACATTTTTTAACCGACGAAAAAAACGGAGGAGGTTCTCAATTCGGCGCGTATATTTTTTTTATGCATGTTCACGCATAACTATTTACATTATAGTCCGATTTTTAAAATTCTCTTTTTATTGGAAAGCGTATACTCCGAAGTTGGTCCCATTTGAATTTGGGAAAAAATTTAATCCTAAGGTTATGAAAATCGAGAATGATTGATTATTCACGCACTGATTATATCTATGACCGCGCATAACTTTAGACATAATAGTCCAAATTAAATTATTATCCTTTGATTTGGAAGAGTATACCCAGAAGTCGGTCCCATATACATGTAAACATGAAAAAAGCAACCCCAAGGGTAGGTAAACAGGGCATGATTTATAATTCAGCTTCTGAGTTGTGTATTACAAATAAATTAAGCATGTAGTAATTAGCCATAAAAAAATTATAAAATAAAAACTTTAAATAAAATTAAACCGCCGAAAAAACTGAATAGCAAAAAATAATAAACCTTTTACTTTAATCATCTTAATAACTAAGTTCTTAAAATAATGTAAGTATACCTAAGAAATTTTGAGTGGGCGCCAAACAATCAATGAACAAAGATCACTAAATTACTTAAATTCACACAAATAACCAAATCAAATTAAAAATGCAATGTGAAAACTCCAGCGGTAACGTGTGTGCCTAAGCGCTCGGCATGCAAGTGGTGTGTCACGCTTTATGTAATTAATTAATTTGATTGTTTGGCGCCGACTTAAAATTACTTAGGTATACTTACATTAGTTTAAGAACTTAGTTATTAAGATGAATAAAGTAAAAGGTTTATTATTTTTTGTTTTTCAGTTTTTTCGGCGGTTTAATTTTTTGTTAAAAAGTTTTTATTACTCATCCGCTTCAAGTGGAATGCCCCTTTTGTAATATTCTCAATAATTGTTTTCAGCTAATGTTGTTTACCGTAATTCCATAGAATTTTCAAACGAAACAAAATGATTAAAACGGGTAAAGTACGTATATATAATTTTTCCTACATATGGAATTTATAAATAGCATTGTTTTTACAATTGTATGACATTAGTTATTCATGTAAATGCCTACAATGTACACTGAGGAAAACGCATTTGTAACCAGTATTATATAAAAATATTAATAAATATGTAGACATCTTTCATTGCTCATTCAGGAAATATCAGTCAAAGCTAATTAGGTTATACATGCTGATCTGTTGTTAAATTATAATTTGTATTCAGTTTCTTTTGTTGATAGTGCTGCAATATAATATGGCACAAGATGTATACATCTGTCAAAACGCTCCACACTATCCTGAACTTGTGGGTATTTAGAATAATATAATACTAGCCTCCGCTCGCGACTTCGTCTCTGTGGAATAGTAATTTTGGGCTAACGCTAATACGCAGTGGAACTATTATATTATATATTAAGAGAAAAAAAACCTTGATTTAGAAACAGTTTTCATTAGTGCTCCGATCCTACTGGTCTTAGCATGATGGTATATAAACTAATGATAAAGTTAGCCTTCCTTGATAAATGAGCTATATAACACTGAAAGAATTTTTCAAATCAGACTAGTAGTTCCCGAGATTATTGCTAGTGGGTCCAGTGGACGTTGTCTGCCTTGATAGTAAAGTCAATTGCGGGTAAACCATTCTTGAAGCGACTGAACACGCTCAAAAAAAATCATCGCAATCTGTCCAGCCGTTTAGGGAAAGTTCAGTTTCATACAGACGTACGAAGATATTGTGACAATTGTCTTTTAGATAAAGTGAAATAAGTAAAAAGAATTAAAATCTATGCAGCAGTTTTTGCATGATGCGTGGACAACGACACAATATTTTTCCTATGTATACACTATATAGTTAGATTAAAAATAATATACATACCTGCTGACACTTTTTTTTTTCGAAATTTCTACGCTATTGACCCAGCAAGGTTCACAGCTTCACCGGACTACTAAGGCGAGCGCTTAAGGCACTCAGCCGATTTTATTTTGGCAACCAGCTCAAGGGTGCACGGCACACTTCGGCTTGGCTGTTGCCTGTTGCATGCAAAATCGCGACCTATCTTAGCTAACCTAGCTAACTATTCATATTTGTATGAGTTGTTGAAACGTATATGTGTACCAAGCATACACGCCTCAACAACTCCTCCATATATTTATTATCGGAAAATCGAGAGTTTTTCAGGTCGATAAGGGAAAAAAGTAAACCCTTCCACTTTCATGTGTAAGCGTGTAGGCGTGCACGTGTGTGGGGGTGATCGTGTAGTGTTGTAGCAGTGATGTATATTTGTGTGTCACCGTATCGCGCAAGCAATGCACTCAAGGGCTCCCTACCGAGGGATCGAACCTAGGCTTGAGCCGCTGCCGTGGGAGGCCTAATCGGGTACCTGCTGACACAAATAGGTACCCTACAACGTTTGACGTTTGTAATGACCCGTTCCAGTAAAGTAATGGTTTTAGTAAAATAAAATACAACTTAGTAAAAATTAATTTCTGTACTCAATTGTTTGTTTTGAGAAAATACCAATACTATTCTCATTTCACAGGAAATCTTTTAGTATAATTTCTTTTATGGCTTCTTCAATTCCCATATGGTATGGATTTAGAATTGCAGTTCATCAGTTGGATCTTGTGTTTCTCTTTCCATTTCTCTTGATTTATTATCTAAAGCCGGGGGACGTATCTAAAACAAATCAACAAAAATGTGCGGTTAAGCGATACCCGTCATGCATGACGTTTTTGAACTTTAATTATGGATCAAACCAAAAGTTTCAACATCTCTTATTTTAAGAAAAATATTTATTTATGAAAGATAAGAATCTGTAGTGAATTATGGATTATACTTAAAAAATGTTAAAGAAATATAAATTTCATGACATTCCATCAGAATTTCACGCGTTCTGTACTGAAGTTATAGAATCCGCAGCGCATGATATTCTGCTCGAATTTCTATACTCGCAAGCGCACACAAACACACACACTATACAATAGAAACAGACAGAGAGAAAGTCAGAATGTGCCATGGAGGAGACGTAACTCTTTTTCCTTACGTGACAATTTCTACAAGTAAACTCTCACCTCAAATTTCAAGTCCAAAAAAAAAAAGGGTATGTGTTAAATCAGGACGCCACATTATTAAATTCAATGGATACGAGCAAAATAAAAGCTGGTAGTTAGTCATAGTAAAAGAGCGAAGCTAAAATTCTTTATAACCACGTGTACCTAATGTTTTCGAACGAATTTAACTTTAACTATGTTTTACTGTTTGCCCAACTGCAAATATTTTCCATATGTTTGTCTATTTATTTGGGTCATTTTTAGCCGAAACGGTTTCATAGAATTTGAAGTGTATGTCGTTTTATTCGTTTTCATTGTGGCACTAATATAAGTAGATAACATAGAAATATTGCGCCTGCAAAAAAAAAAAATGAGGTATTGATAGCAAACGAGTTTTTACGTAACAATTCTTAATTCTTTTTTTTTTTTTATTTGGTCTACGAAACTGTGTTTAATTTTACAATTTGAATTTACATTACTCTTAAAATATACTTAAAAATTAAACACTTCTGGACGTAAACACAACTTACACTGTTGAAACGGTGCGTATGCGTAAGAAAACATAAAAACAAAATAACTAAAATTAAAATTTAACTTACAAAGTACTCATTTACAGAGAACAAAAAAAAAAACTAATACATAAAACAAAGGCGAGGCGAAAAAGAATGATTATGCAAGTATATAATAATATATGAAATAATTTTAAGATTAATTACGATAACACTGCTTTAATTTAGTTTTGAATGAGGCTAAAGGACAACAGAGAAACAAATCTACATCTTTTTCAAAATGATTAATGATTTATTCCATATAAATGATTCTCTTCTGATTAAATAAGTCGTTATATTTCAAAATTAGTTGAATCCAATTTTAGTCATTCCTCACATTTGACGTGTAGATTCTGAATACTATATAAACTAAAAACTTTATAACCGGCAAAATTTGAACTTCGTTCTCGGTGTATTAACACTGGAAATTAAAAAAAAAACATGTTACACAAACGATTAAAATTGGATCTCATCTTGAGATGTAACGACACAAATATTTGCACTGTTATAGAAAAGGCGTAGTTTGGGAATTTGTGAATTATATGTGTATTCTCTGGAATAATTGTTCCGACTCTAAGATTTATTAAACGAGTGAGATCCGAGCGGCCGACGCGACTCGTCACGGCCTAAGGAGCGTTCCCTTGACCCACGAATTAAACAGTTAAAAATAAACAACTATACTAAAAATAAACTAACAATTAATTAAGCGGTAGTCAAAGACTCTAATATGTTGTAAAGTTTCAGCCATTTCTGTGTGGTTTTTGAAGTGAAAACTTCATTAGGCGCGTTGAACGGTATTTTTGGCAAGCTATAAATTTGTAATTTCGTCTTGTGACATCCTACGTCAACATGACCGGCCGTATTGCGCTTACGCAGCTTGCGTCAGGCTAGCACGTAGTATAGGGGCCTGTGTACATGTTATATTGATGTTTTGCGGCTGATCAAAAGTTTGATTGATATTTACTAGCGGGCCGCGCAGACGTTGTCCTGCCTTGAGAAAAAAAAACTAAAATTCAACCACAGCACCTTCTACCGGGTCCAGTTGTGAATCTTCTTTTACTTCTTGGATCTACTTGAACACACGCATGACATGTATTGAAATTTGATTTATTGGCCTGACTTGAAAGAGTAAAAAATACATTCTGAATTCGTCTCTATTTTATTGTATGATAAGGACTGTATATGTGTGCACTGTCCAAATGTTAAGTCACTTAAAAAAATAATCGAAAAAAATCGGTAACTTACGACAACCCAAATAAAGGCACTCTAAAGCATCTATCTATGATATAATTATTTTTTTAATCATACCTTGGAATAAATATGCCTTTTACAAACATTTTTTTTTTTTGGAAAAGAATAGAATCTTTTAACTAGGCTGCATGTACACCGTTTGAATACAAAGTATTTGATACATATAACCTACATTCTCAGATAATATAAATAATTAATGAACAATAAATAAGAACTTCAAGAAATATATTTATATGTCTCTACGTATATAATCGCTAATTACTTTGTTAGTCCAGATTATACTTATAGAGCTCATATTCATATATCTGTAGGAAAACTTTGGGCTCACTATTATAAAAGTTTAGACTGACACGGACAAGGTAATGATAACACTGAGAGTGTGTAAACTAGACTTTTTATGCATATCTCAATATATATATGTATGTATATAATACCTTTAAACGAGCAATTCTTGTATATTTTTATATTTGTATATATTCAGGATCTCGGAAACGGCGTCATCTATTTCTGTGAAACTTAGTATGTAGGTAGTTTCGGGGACAATAAATCGATCTAGCGAGATTGATTTATAGAAAACTTTTTTAACTGAGTTTTTAGGTAATGAAAAAATATAGCTAGAATATTAAGGTAAATTTCGCCGTCGCTCTCAAAACAGAAATAGCTCAGATGGAAATCGGTTGCTTCGAAAATCCGTGTAACCCCAGTTCGAATCCGAGTGAGAGCAGAAGAGATAAATTTTTTTAATATTATTTTTTGTAGAAAAATGGTAATTTTATAAGGCTAACCTAACAGTTTTAACAGTAACCTAAATGTTTTTTTAAAGAGCCGAGCAAGGCTCGGTCGCCCAGGTACTGGTATTTATACGGACAAATGATATTTCATTGGTTTGTTCAAAAGTTCCAGCCAGTCCGCCAAAGAGGAAATACACGGTAGTTACAAATCTATTTTGACCAGACGTCGGTTTATAGTTATGCTGAGAATCAACAGATGGCACTGTAGACGTTATTAAAAGTTTATCTGAATAAATTAAAATGACCAACGTTAACGCACCCTGGACGGGCGCTGGCGGTTCGAGCCACACTTCGCGGGGCTCGGGCCACGAATTGCTAGGGCGGCGGCGGCACTCGGCCGATTGCTCCCCAATATTGGGGGGCCGGGGGCCTGGTGCCGGCTACTGTACATGGGAGTCGTGTGGGCTATGGCCGCTTATGGGGTACCGGTTTGGGCAGACGCCCTCGGTGCCGCAAACGTGCGCACGCTACGCAATGCCAGCGCACGGTGGCGCTGAGGGCGATCCGGGCGTACCGGACGGTGTCCTCGGCGGCGGCTTTCACGCACGCCGGCTCCCTTCCTTGGGAGCTGGAGGCAGGAGTTCTCGCCGCCGTGAATTCGTATACGTAATTCGTAAACGTAGTGAGGAGCCTGCAGCTCCCAGGGAAATAGAAGCCAAAAGGTAGGAGTTGCGGGAGGAGGCGATAGAGCGGTGGATGCAGGACCTGGCAGATGCGCGCTTCAGGACGTACACCGTCGACGCCATCCGCCCGGTCCTGCGGGAGTGGATTGGGAGGAGATGGGGCTCCCTGTCGTTCAGGCTGGTGCAGGTGCTGACCGGACACGGTTATTTCGGGTGGTACCTGCACCGGATCGCTCGCAGGGAGCCGACCGCAGCCTGCCATGAGTGCGGCGCTGAGAAGAATACCGCGCAGCACACTCTCTCTGAGTGTGTTGCGTGGGAGATGGAGCGCCGCACACTGGCGGCGGTGGTGGGGGAGGATTTGTCGCTGCCGAGTATGGTTTCGTCCATGCTCGGCAGCGAACAGGCGTGGCGAGTAGTGGCCTCCTTTTGCGAGAAAGTCATCTCGCAAAAGAAGGCGGCGGAGAGGGCCCGCGAGGTGGATCCCGTCAGTGGCCGTCATCGCCAACTGAGGACCGACAGGAGGAGGCAGCGCTTCGCCCAACTCCTCCTGCCACCGTAGCCGGACCTGAGGGGATGTAGTCGGGGGGCTCATCCCCTCATTGTACAGGTCTGGCGGACGAGGGGAGGCAGCTGGTGTGTACCCAGCTGCTTCTCTATAGGTAGGAGCCCGGCGGCAGCCTTCCGCCGGGCGGACCGTTGGGGCGGCTATCTAAGAGAAATAGCTTATAACCATCCCTTGCCGCCCCAACAGTACGGTCGGTTGGTACATCGTGGGGTTTTAGTCCGTGCGAGTCGGACATAACCCACCCTCTCCCCCGGGAGATTTCCCACGTTAAAAAAAAGTATTGATTTAATGACAAAAAAAATCACAAATGGACTAAATAGATGGTGTTGTGTTCGAATTAACTATCAACAACGGTGGAACAATATCTGCTTGGCCAGCTTGTAACATTCTATAGTATAATCATTTAAACCTTTTACGTCTAAGCGAGCTTTCCACGTCTAAGAAAGTGGATTGAACGTTAAAACAACTCAGTACTTCTTTTTTCTTTCGAGCTAGTACAGTCGGATTAAAAATATAATTATTAAACTTGTTTCTTCTCCTTACTATTAAAAATAATATATGCTTAAAATATTCTCTCTATATGTGTAGCCTTTGATAACAAAAGAGTTTGTTATTGTTCTACGATTGGTTCTGTTAATTTCTCTCTGGATGTATTACATTTGTTTTTAAATTTAGCAAAGAGTAGTACAAACTACCGTTAACAACACACTGGCGATAAAATATTCTCTTTCTGGTAATTGTAGCAGAGGTAAGCCAAAAATAAACAATAAACAAGTAGTGTTAAATGTAGATATAGAGGATTGAAAAGCTTTCGGAGATTATGTCAAGGATAAAGCGAAAGATAATAGAAGGAAGATAATACAGAAGGCAGACACCACCTAGGAGAGAGAAGTATGGTTACATAGTTTTCTATTAATACGTTCTTGTATAATCGCTTTCTGTATGTTTGTTTGTGTGATACAAATTCTGCAACTGAATTAAAACAAACTTCCTGGTGAGCTAGGGATATGGTACTATAAACTGTTTAGAACTGCATGAAAATGCAACGTTAACGTTAACAATATTAAAAAAACTTGAGAGGTGTCAAGGGACACCCGAATGGAACGAAGTTCCTTTCGATTAATTAGTGAAGGAATTGTAATAATTTTTTTTTTTTTTAAGTTATAATAATATTTTTTTTATTATTAACAAATATAATGTTATATAAACTTAATCAGTAGGCTCAATTTTCGTAATAATTGGCTTGTGGTAACTGAAGTAGGAAACCTATGTTTGGGATCATTATTATTATTATTTTTTATTATTTATTATTTACAAAAAACCTGTATACACTCAACAAAAATAATTGTCGCGACACCACACTGTTCAATGCGAAATAGAAATGAAAATATCTGGCTTGCTTTCTATAAGAGAGAGAGAGACAGACAGAGAAACATGCGACGCCGCACAGCTTACAATAGCTTACTATAGCAAAAAGTGTCGTGACAACTTTTCGTAAGAATTTTTTCCGTCTAGCCCCCTTTCACAACGCGCGATAAGGAACTTCGTTCCAAAAGTAGAAAACAATTGAAATATAAAATTATATTAATAATTTGCAAGTAATAAATAAATAGTAAGGAATGCATTATGTGTATTGTAATAATGTTGTTAGTAACTTTCAAAATCTTGTGTGGTCAGGGCACTTCCACCAGAAACGAAGTCTCTTACAGTTCTTAAATTTCGAATGTTATTTGTTACGGACATTTAGATTGTTTGTATTTGTATGTTTTCGTCGCGTAAGGAATAGCGTTATGTCATCTTCATGCGACTCTCTCTCTCTGTCTCTTTGTATAATCTATGCATATATAATTTGCATTTTTTAATGCAATCAATCGTACATTGCATTCGGATATTTTTCATTATTTTTATTTAGATTATTTTACATTTGAACACACAGAATTAATGATGTTTGTTTTCCGGTAACCAACGTTTCTATGCTTAGTGCTTTAACAATTTTAGCAATATCTATTGTTCAAAAAGAGTTGAGATTTTAGTACAATTACTAAAAATAATAAAGAACCATTGGTGTTTAAGCGCTCGTTAAATATTATGTGCATGACAGTACTTTAGAAATGCTCTAGCTTCTTAGGTTCATTAGTCTAAACTAGATGCCCTTTCACTTTCCAATGGTGCTTATTCGATTTCTGTTTTATTGTAGCACCAAGAATACTCTTGTCCGTTAACAAATGGTTTCTTTTTACTGTTTCTTACAATGGTAGTGACGTTGTTGAAGTTATTGGCAAAACGCTAAACGTAAAAGAGAGACTAACTATCAAAATTGCTATATAAGATATATACATTATATATATAGCATGTGGGAACATATTTTTAGTTGGAATGTAGTAGCTATTTAGGCAAACGCAAGTAAAAGTCTTAGCGTTACTAACTATATGATAATTATTAATTTCCATAGTAGCTAGAGATTATATTTTGTTCTTATCTTAATGGAGGTATATGGCATAATTTTATATATTAATTTATAAGATCTCTTCATTATACATAGTATTATTTCATTTTAAAATGCTTAAAATAACCTCTCGTTTCCAAGCCAGGAAAATTACAATAAAAAAATAAAGTTATTTACTTGGTACACCTGGCGGTGGTAGTGCGTTTGGAGGAGGTGCCGGTGCCGATGCAGCTGTACCAGCAGTTCCAGC
This sequence comes from Antheraea mylitta, assembly GCA_014332785.1. NCBI lineage: Eukaryota > Metazoa > Arthropoda > Insecta > Lepidoptera > Saturniidae > Antheraea > Antheraea mylitta. The sequence goes on along the minus strand of JACEII010000053.1, from coordinate 1,702,467 downwards.
TGGTTGTTCAGATTGTACACTTGGTAGAGTGCCCCTGATACGATAAGAAAAAAAAAACAAATGATAAAAAATAATAATTGAAACGCAATCTGTTATACATAGTATTTCAGAGACCACGTGGACAGTAACACTTCACTGAGGTTGGCTTATTCTTGTTCCATGGTAAATGCATTTGCAAGAATATTTGATATGATTTCAAAATACTCTTAACTAGCTATTCACATCTAGACTAGTTAATATGTGTCTATCGGTTAGAAGGTTATTAACTCTATTTGCTCTTTTCTTAATAATTTGGCTTTCAACCTCTTCGATTAAATCGGTCTATCGTTTAATACTTTTCACGTTTAGGCGAATATGTGTAATCAAATCGAGCATGATATATAACTTTCATTGGATAATATAAACAGCAATGAAATTCGCGTGACCGGAACTGCTAATTACAGTCTCACAACCAATAAAAAAACTGTCCAGTAACCTACACTGAAGTTATCATTTGAAGACATGCCCTTTTCCATTATAATCCTTCTATAAAACGAAACAAGAAGACAAATACGCTTAATCATTAAAAGAATGCTGTTTGTTACTTCATGTTTGTTCTGAAAGTACTTTTAAGACAAACAATATCACATAGTTTAAATGAGAAGGTAATTCTTGTAAATATTTTGATATATAAATTTATTTCTTAGATTTTTGGAAATGAACTAAAAATTTGTATTTAAATATGGTTTTGCTTTCTAAGGTGTTTTTCCTGAAAAAGAAAACAGGATTTTGCCCAAAACAAAAAAAGGTAATTATTGTTGCCTATGCCTTTGTTTGTGGTACTTTTATGATTCTAATGAATGGTATCCTACGGGTACTTCAGAATTTTCTGAGGTGATGATTACGTTGTCCAAATAACCAAGCATACCTCGGTCATCCAAGTACCTTGTTATTAAGTGGTATATTATGGCTTCTTCGAAATCCTAAAGACTTTGTTTAAAATTTAATAATATCCAAATAAAAAAAGAATGACCAACATTTTTTGAACTTCTTTAGGGTTTTAAAGAATTTCATCACTAGCACTTTTATACAACATTTGATGTACCTACCAAAAAAGTGTTAAATGCTAAGCATAAAAATAATATACTAGGTACTGAAGCTACCATCATGTAGTAAAATACCGATAGCAGATTTATAATGCAATCATTCTTAATTAGATCTTTAAAAAACAGATAGATTTAGAATACTTCAGAATAACCTGCGTTTCAAGATCAGTTCGATCAGATTGTTTAAAGACAATTATGGGCCTATAACCTATAACCAACTTAGTAACATGATTCCAAGTTTCATTCTGGAATTATTCCATTCGCGTTTAAAATATGAGGTTTGACATTGAACTTGACTGTTATATAGACGTATGAATTTGCATTGAAGGCCGCTTGCACGTTTGCAAGTAAATTATCACCTCCGGTGTGTTGTAGCGTTGTTAACACATATCATGTAAATCCTATAACTTGTAGATTTATGGAATATTTTTTACTCAATTTTAATTTATGCTTTAGTATATATATATATATATATACTATAGCATATATATATATATATATATATATATTATAGTAGCTCGGCAAAATCACTGCGCTATGCCTGATGGTAAGCACAGCGCAATCCAAAAATAATAGCGACCACCGATTGACACACTATCCATTGCCGGTCACCACTATCATGCTGGCCTAAGTATATAGTAAGTAAGTATATGTAGTTTAAAGGCATGTATGTCTCTTTAATATCCTTTAGTATTCCTAAAATTCCTATTCTTTCAGCTCTTTAACTTATACTAAGTCAATTGTTATATTTTCATTTATTGACCGGTTACTCTCGTAATAAGCGAAACAGCCGAGAAGATATTGGTGGAGTTAAATAAATCTAATACTCCTTATAGCAGTATTATTTTAAAAACTAGGCATGTATATTTCTCAAATAGACAAGGGAATATTATTTACAGCGCAAATTGCATACATTGTTCTATTGTGTAACGGACAATACGCGCGTTATATCAGAGACTAAACCAGCGACTCTAATTCAAACAGCACTAATGCAGAGTAAAGTTTCAAGGAATTTTTAAATGTCTATATCATTTCCTCTCTAGTCGTGTATTTCTACATTATCATTTATCTAAAACCTAATACTTTTATAAATAAACAAATGTCTGAAACCAAAGAAATGAAAACTGAATCATGAAAAATGCATTTATAAATTTTTAACAAAAATGCCACAAAATCAGCATTAAAATACAAACAATGAATAAAATAAACGTTATTATAAATCATTCTCATGAGTTATATTAATAAATGTTTTGTCAATCATTTAGATTATCAGGTTTTTAATTCTCCTTTGTTGCAATCTTTTCAGAACTATCATTATCTTTGTAATTTTCTTCTGTTGCAACCTCTTTAGTACTATCATTATCACTATAAATTTCTTCTGTTGCAACCCCTTCAATACTATCATTATCTCTGTAATTCTTTTCGGATGCAACTTCTTCAGTACTATCTTTTTGTTGCACAAGATCTCTGGCTATCTCATAAATATCTCTAACAACATCCTCAGCTGTCTCTTTTTCTTTGGGATGCTCCAAATGGACACTAGGTTCTTTACTATGTTCTTCTTTGGCATGAGTTATTGACTCTTCGGATATGTTATGAGTTGCACGTACAGATTCATTGATATCTTCTATATTTTCATCATCTAAAACAATTACACTTACAATAGATCAGGTTTAAGTATTGTATTAATAATTAATGAATTTAGATACCATCGCATATAGATGAGAGTTGTGATAATCTTTTTTTTGGCACATCTTCCTGATTTCGTTTGCGGCATTCCCTGGAAAGAAAGTTTTAATTAGCAAAGCATTATTACTCAAACTTTGTAATGTATAATGTTTTGTTTCTATTCGTAGTTTTTATGGAATTAAGTTTGTTTCTTTCATGAACTATTTTAACTAACATGTGACGGCTTTTAGATAATTTTTATAGTCGATAGGAACGTTTATATGATCTTTGAGTGCAAAATGTACAAAAAAAAATAAACAGCCTATAGTCTCTATAAGGATATTAGTGATTTATTTAAGATCACTTCTAATTTACTATATGATAGTATTAAACAACAAACCCCTCGAATAAAAATAATAATAAAAAAAACAAACATACCGTCGCATAAAGTCTTCATTAAACAAAATTCTAAGACGTCAAGGAGTTGTAACGACCGCAATAGAATATTTAAAAATACGTTGTTTATTCCGTGAAAAGATGTGTTTATTTACGCGATGCCAAGTGACTTCAGTATTGGCATTGAGAGTTACAATAATTTCTAGCATTGAAGAAATCGGCATGGTAACAATTAGTTGGTATTAATACTTGCTGTTATGTCATTGGATTACATCCAGATTCGAGAGTAAACAGCAAAAATATTTGAAAGCGTATTTGTAACAACGTCAGGTCCTTTTTAAAGTTCAATAGCAAAAGAACCACTGTTGTACTCTGTTGTGATGCTGTGTTGCGGCCTAAAATGTTGCGTCAGCAATATGAATTGGTACACGAGGATTTTAACTGAGTGTTCAATAGTATCGGACTATTATCAACTGGAGTCAATTAGGATCTGTATTTGGGTGGCAGTACATAGCTATAAGCCACATTAATGTACTTAACAACCCCGAATAAATTAAGCGGCCTATTAATATGATATTTTAGATTGTAAATTTTACGAGCAGTATAGCACGGCTTTATAAGAACTACCAACCATCGAAACCAATATCGCTTGGCCAGCGTCCATCCTGGACACATGACATTCAAAAATTACAAAGTTATGTAAATATTTAGAAAGTCTTAATGTCAAAGCTACAACCGGGTTTAAAAACACCCGTGTATCTTATTATATGACTCTTTCCACGATCATGTAATACAGAAATTAGAGAGATTTACTCTAATAATTGTATGTCAGTATGAGGAACGTCTTTGCCGGATTATAACTCTTGAGTGATCGATATTGTTTTGGCCACTTTTTTATCATCAGTTGTACGAGTTCATGCTAGTAAACTGTACAACGTATAACGTACAACGTATATATAATATTTAATTTAAACATTAATTTCATGAAAAACAAAATTACAAAGTAGACAGCTTAAATTCATGATAACATAAAGAAAACATGAAGCACGTATATTGATTGGTAAAACTAGCCTATAATTCACAGGATTAACATTTCAAGAAATTTATTGAAGCTAGATACATTACCATCTCTTTAAATAACTCATTGTATTATCTTGCAATGGGTCCATAGATCGAAGACTTACTTAGTAATACGAAAGCCACAAAACTAGATTCATAATCTCGCTGTTTCCTGCCCTAGCTAGCGTGGGCTAGGCATGCGGTTACTCAGTTCTGGCTGCGTTGGTGCAGCGTTTCTAGACCTTTAGATATAAAATGGATAAATATATCTAGAGAGCATTTTTGGTTTATATTGTTTTACAAAAGTAAAATACTTTCCAATCAAGCCGTTTGTATTCCCAGTTCTCTCAATGATTTGTAAGCGTCTCTATTCAATTTCTCCTTTATAACCTTTGGTGTTTCAACTTTTCCTATATGATCAACATATATGTTGATATCTTTGTATGTTAATATCATATAGTTCCTATATAACGTTTATGCCTCGTTTACTTCAAATTTTTAATTGTATATATTTTTCTAATTTAGTCTCTGTCTTGCCTCTTACCGGCCAAAACCCTTTAGCATCATCTACTATCAGATAATGTAATAAATATTCTTTCCAGATAATGTAATAAATATTCT
>JACEII010000053.1:1613395-1695473 GCA_014332785.1 Antheraea mylitta | reverse complement strand
ATATATATATAGATATATATATAGATATATAGCTCATTTATCGAGGAAGGTAATATGGCTTATACTATCACGTTAAGACCAATAGAAGCGGAGCACCAATGAAGAATGTTACGAAATCGGGATTTTTTTCGTGTTTAGAGCTTCCGCTGCTTGTTAGCGTTAGCCCAAAGTAACCATTCCACGCGGACGAAGTCGCCGACAAAGGCTAGTGTGTGTATAAATAAATTAAATTGAGTTAAATGAAACTTACATTGTCTACGTTCTCATACTGAATGCAACACATGAAAATCAAACACAGTTAGTATATATATCTATATATATTAGCATAGATTATAAATATATTTTATCTATCTGCACTCTTTATTCATGTTCAAAGTATGTTTTTCATGCACTGTCATAGGCTATGCATTAGGGTGGCCCAAAAAACCGACTATTTTTTTTTTGAGTAGCAGGCGAAAATTAGTAACGTACAAAAAAATTTATAAAATTATGTTCACTATTTTTGTAGTAGCCACTGATGCTATAATTGGTTTCAGCATGAATAGGTCGATTCGTCCTCAGTACCACCACCCGATCCACAAAAACACCGACGTGAAGTAACAGTGCTTGAATTGTTGCATTTCTTCCGGTCAGTGAGAGTGCTGGAGGACCACCTCCCTCTCTTCCCCTTCGCCACCAACACAGACTGGCAACGCACTTGCGACTCCTCTGGTATTGCTGGTGTCTATGTACGGTGGTGATTACTTAAGATCAGGTGACCCATCTGTTCGTTTGCATACTATGATATAAAGAAATACATCAACACTTCAGCGGTGATCAATAAAACGAAGACCTAAATTTGAAACGAACGACGTTTCTCAACAACTAAAAACAATGTAAACTATTTCATAGTGAGTTTATAATCTCCATAATTCAGTCCGAATGTTGTTTATCTAGTTACTATTGAGTGAATGTTGGCTTTCGGCCAGACGCGGTGCGGCGCGGCGAGTCGTTGCCGCGTCTGTATGTGCCAGGTCTAAAAACAATTGACTACTATCTTAAGATACGAAACAGTTTTATGTTTTACCTCAAGCTTTATTTTATCCACATTTCATACTAACATTACTCTGTTCCTTAGAATAATCACTAAATATTATAAAACGAAGTCCTTTGCCACGTTTGCCTATCTGTCTGTCCGCGATAAACTCAAAAACTACTAAACGGGTTTTCATGCGGAGAAAGTTATATGAAAGGACGGTTTAGGTGTATTATTTGTCAAGGTTTTTTTTCTTATAAGGACAGGACAACGTGCGCGTCAGCACACACTTTCTGAATGTGCTGCGTGGGAGGAGCGACGTCACATTCTGGCTGCGGCGGTAGGAGGGGAACTCTCGCTGCCGAGCGTGATCGCGGCCATGCTCGGTAGCGAGGATGTTTGGAACGCAGTTGCCTCCTTCTGCGAGGAAGTCGTCTCGCAGAAGGAGGCGGCGGAGAGGGCCGGCGAGAACGATCCGCTAAGTGGCCCTCTCCGCCAAAGAAGGACTGGCAGGAGGAGGCGGTAGTTTGACCGCCGCCCCCCGCCACTGTAGCTGGACCTAGGGACGGGTGTGGCTGGGGCCCCACCTCCCCATTGCACAGGTCCGGCAGACGATAAGGAGACGGCCGGTGTGTACCCGGCTGTCTCCTTACGAGACGAGGCCCGGCGGCGGCACTCCTGCCGCTGGGCTACACCGCTGGGGCGGCACGATGAAGTCTATAGAGATCTCGTGCCGCCTCAACAATAGCGGAAGACGTACACCGTGGGGTTTTAGTCCGTGCGAGTCGGACATAACCCACCCTCTCCCCAGGGAGGGTATCCACCATAAGGGATTTCCCCACGGAAAAAAAAAGGACAACGTGCGCCGGGCTCGCTGGTAATTATTAAATCTAAAATTAAGAGTCCATGTTTCATTTCTATAGATAGAATAAAATCTGAATATACACTTGATAACTGAAGAATTCAATATTATTGTTGTTTCACACAAATTAATAAATGATATGAAACCGAAATGTGTTATTTTTTTTCTCGAATATACACAGGAGAACGATTACTCAACGCAAATGTAAGAAATAATTGGAATAGTAAGTACCTTATAATAAATTTGATTTTCTGACGATTGTTCAATTCTACTTTGGAACTAATCATTTCATTCCTACAAAATTATTTAATTAATGAAAGATTAATGACTATTTGACGATAGCTTAACAAGGATAAAGAGTTATGGCTTAAATCAGATTATGTAAAGAATATTCTAGTAATTTTAATAATACATTGTCAGAAGTATGACTAAATTATCAATCCCTTGTCATACTTCAAAAAATCTGTATCTATAAGAGACATTGAAGTGTTTGCATTTGTCCCGTTTACTGTTTGCGCTTCGATAGCTTTGTTGTGTATATGTACTTGCTGGTTATTATTGTGAAAGTAAAAATCTCTTTATGTGTTTGATATATATAATTATCGACAAGTCAACACTTTGCTTGCTCAAGCCCGAGTGTCCCGCGGGGCGCGTCCGTAGGCGCGCGAGGGTGATGCGTCGGCGCGGGTGGTCGGGGTGAGTCGACGCGTCCGGGCTTTCGGGGTGTCCTCACTTGCCGTTGGCGCGTGCAAGCGTAGGGGTGAAGGCAGCTTGCATTCCGCGTTACGGCATAGGCCGTAACATTTACAATGATAAGATTTAACAAAGGTAACAAAATTTGTAAAAGAGGTTTAAAGGTCAATTAGTAATGAAAAAAATTCAGTTTAAACATTTCCAAATAAAACAGTTCACATGACACAATAAACATATCCACGACAATGAAATCGGAGGCTTGAAAGTATTATCGTCATCATCAGGCTGTAAGAGATCCACTGCATAGGCATATAGGCCTCTTCCCCGAGGAAGGTATAAGCGTAATCACCACAGCAACTCACGACGTATCGACGATTTCAAACTCTGAGAAATTGATAGTACTATGTTTTCCCATATACAGTAATACTATAAGAACATCTTTCAAGTTAAGCTTCCAGGATGTTATCTTTCACCGTCAGCCGATACTGTTTCCAATTTTAACAAGTAACAGTACGTGAATTCCGATTTTTTTGGTACATGCTGGAGTTCGAACCTACGGACATATTACTGGTATTCCGCCGGTCAAACCACGACTTGAAAGTATTAGTCAGTCGTTAATAAATGAATGATTCTCTAAAGATTTATGATTCACAAGATGTAACAGTAAATATTACACACAACATAAGAGAGAGCACTTAACGACATCCGCCTCCCGCCCCTGATCAGTCTAGACAATAGCGGAGGTTATTCTGCAAGGAATTCTGGATACATACAAATTGATAAATGAAATAAATAAAAAAGCTCATGATGAGAACATTGTAACTTTAAAATTCATACTTATTCTTTTTTATTTCATTGTATATTGGTAGACGAGGAAAATCATATTGGAAAATATGGAGTACCTAGCTGATCAGGCCATGTGTTGCTATGAATGAGTTAAAATAAAAATTGATACTTTATTTTTTGATTGATATAATATTAAAAAAGCGAAGTTACGTAATAAACAGATTAACAAAACACGTGTGCCGTAAAATATACTAGAGTCGGAAAGAAATTAAAATATAGCGCCATCTAGGATATATCTATAACAGTCTGTCCTACAGTTTTCTATCGATAAAGTAATTTAAAACGCCATCTGTTCGAGACTGATGAAACTTACAATTAATGACAATAATCTACATGGACTATCATAATCAGTAATTGAAAATATCGAGGCCATTAATCAAATATAAATTATTACCGAGACTTGACTGCAATTTCGCGATGTTATTTGCACCTCCCTAATTTTTTATAATGGATTATCATAATCTATTTAATCACCAGAAACCTAAGAATCTATAAATAAATAGAGAGAGGTCAATAAAAAAGTTAAGTGTCTATTTCTCCTCTGTTTGTCAAGAGATTTTCTTTTTTTATTAGTAGCAATTGACGAGCTTGAACTTTTCAAAAAATATAAATAAATTATACTAGGAAATAGTCTATTTTGCATACCATCGACGGAGTCGAAGCCTTTATTTAAAAGTGACCATTCGTCACATTTTATACTCATTACGTTTACGATCATCATATTTGTACTATAAAATAAATGTAATTTGTAATATAAAATAAAACAAAAATAAACACAAAGTATACTATATATAACAATATCTATCTACATATTAACAAGTGAAGAAATAACCCTAGTACCTCTCATTATGATCGAATTTTGTCCATTAGTATACATAAAACGGTACGTATACGGTTCTTCGGGTATGTTTAGAGCAAAGGATAGAAAAAAATATATAAACTGAGGCTTAATTATGAACACTAATTTAAAATTTAGAGAATAGATAAGGGTCAATATCCAGCTCAACAACAAGAATATGATGATAGAAGGTTTGCAAAATTAATGAAAATTACTTATTTATTATTATTTTACAAAAAATCCGAAGTTGTGAGAAATTTCGTAACTATAATACCGACGGAATAAGAATTTTATAATTTTTACTGGGCATGAGGAGGGGCCGGTCAAAAATAACTAAGTTCTACTGACAATACTCGAATAGCTTTATCATTAGTTTAATTGTCTATTTTTAGAATTCCTAAACACTTAAGAATAAAATTTGAAATATGCATAATGGCATAGATTTGAATAACCCATATTGTTTCGATGTGTAGATATAATGAAGCCGTGGGCAGCGGGAAGTCGCGAATTTATCGTTTGAGTTGGTACGCCTGCATTCATGATTGCTGTACGTACACCAATTTTTTTTTTACATGAAATTACGTAGCAGCGGACCCCAAACAGGTTGACAAACGAAGTGTAATACATAAACAATATTCTTCGAACAGTTTTTTTTTTTTTCGAAATGTCTACGCTATTGACCCAGAAAGGTCTTAACAGCTTCACCGGACTACAAATTCTTCGAACAGTCCACGAGGTGCGCCATAAGTTTGGAGTTACTTAAAAAAAAATTACACTATTCCTTTAACAGGTGTCGCTTTTTTAGATTTCAATCATATACGAACGACTGTACTTGAATTTATAGGTTTTTCAAAACTAAGATTACATTTTAGCATTTCTCACATTTTTTTTCGTTGTGATAAAATCACGAATAGTAAACAAATAAGAAACACGAATAAATAATCTTATAATAATATATTAATAAACAAATATTTTAATGCAATAGTTATAGTTCAAAATTACAACAGAGTTCAAGCCCTGAGTTTTGTATAGGAATGTAGGGACTACAAAACAAATAGTGTCCAGTAACCGACTTTTAATTTGGCACGTCGGGCAAAGGATAATCGGTTAACATCCATTTCCAATAGGGTTAACTTTGTTTATCGTAGTCATTGCGTTGTGCGACAGAGAAGACTCTTTACAAAACTGAAACAAGTCGGACTTCCCGACTACTCTACTCTTCTCCCCGACGACGTGTGAAGTCAAATGCTGTAATTATGTCAATTTACATCGTGTATTTCGTGAACATAATAATAATGTCGAAATTATGAAGTTTTATAACCCCATTACATTTTAAAATGAGCTAAATCCAATATGAATCGGTTATATAACATGTATTTTTTTTTTCATTTCCAGTCTTTATACACCAAGAATATTTAAATTTTAGTTTTTTTATGGTCTTTACATTGTATCTTCAACTTTTTAAGATTTTGAAAAATAACGTAAAATATTAGAAACAGCTAAAATTAGATTAAGCTTATTTTGAAATGTAATGAGTAATATATTATCGAATATTTAATATATTAGATTAAGCTTATTTTGAAATGTAATGAGTAATATATTGTCGAATATTTAATATATTTAAAATGGATGAACCCATATGTTTGTATAAATCTCTGATTATTGATGATAAATTGGAAAAAAATGCCACAAGAGTTTCAAAAATAATATGTTAACACAAAATTATAATGCTCAAGTTTTTATTATGTCCGCAACATACTATATATACGAGAAGTCCATTCTGACCCGATTAGGCCTCCCACGGCAGCGGCTCAAGCCTAGGTTCGATCCCTCGGTAGGGAGCCCTTGAGTGCGTTGCTTGCGCGATACGATGACACACCCATACATCACTGCTACAACATTACACGATCACCTCCACACACGTGCACGCCTACACGCTACACATCTTGGTGGAAGGGTTATTTTTGTTAAAAAATTTTCCCTTATCGAACTGAAAAACTCTCCAAAGTTTCCGATAAAAATGTATGGAGGAGTTGTTGAGGCGGATATGCTGGTACTCATATACGTTTCAACAACTCAAACATATATGAATAGTTAGCTAGGTTAGCTAAGTTAGGTCGCGATTTTTGCATGCAACGGGCAACAGCCAAACCGAGGTGTGCCGTGCACCCTTGAGCTGGTTGCCATTATAAAATCGGCTGAGTGCCTTAAGCGCTCGCCTTAGTAGTCCGGTGAAGCTGTTAAGACCTTGCTAGGTCAATAGCGTAGTCAGTTCGAGAAAAAAAAAGTCCATTCTGAAAAATTATCCAACCACCTTAATAATTTTGGTGATCCTAACAACGAACAAGAAATTCAATAGGATTATTCTCGTACCGATAATGAATTATTAACATGAATAATCAGGCAGTTAATGGGAATTTACATAACAGACACAGATGTGACACTTCTACAATTTTTGCCAGTACTTAATCACTCTTTCATATTTACATTACGTTTTACAATCGATTGTGTTCATAATATTTCGTATACATCCATCTCAAAATAAATATAACGCTACAATGCCCTGACCTGCGTCATAAAATTATGCAAGCTTACGTTTAGAAATAGAACGATAATTTTAAAAATGAAACACAAAATACGTAAAATTCTTGCACAACAAAATAATATTTGAAATTATATTGTTATTCGATAGAACGTTTGTATACGAATGCAAGATTTAGTGCAATGTTTCTTCTGAAAAATCATAAAACCATAATCCTCCTTTCTGGTATCCTACAACTTTCTATATTCAAATACGAAGAGAGTTTTTGGTGGGATCTTAGTCTGTCATGTAGTGGATTTTATATTTTATTCATAATGTTGTGTTATTTGTATAAATATATCGTAAAAATATGAATAATTAAGTATCATAGAAAACGTGAAGAAACCTGAACCTGAGAATGTTCTTGTACTACTATCGTTGTAGTCCGGTGAATCTGTGAAGGCCTAGTAAGGCCAATAGAGTAGTCAGTTCGAAAAAAAATGTGGGAAAATATAAAATTGTGGATTTCTTGTAGTTGAAAATCTCCAATATGTCGTGAGTTAATATGGTGATAATGTCCGTACCTTCATTCAGGAAGACATCTATGACCTTGCAGTGAGTCTCTTACAAGCTGATAATGATGATCTTGTTCATTAAAGACGAATATTTTTAAATTGCTTTTTGTAAAATAAATAATATCCTCTGGTTTTTACTGTTTTTTAATATATATTTTGTTACATTCAAACAAGTAGTAATTTTATTGAATAAAAAATAGTAATAAAATGTTAGGCAAAGTGCTGTCTGAGCTTTTAAACATATAAAAGGTAATATCCTATGAAGGCGACGTCGTTGGCACGTTCAGTGAAGTGTGACAGACAGTCTGACTCGAGCAGTTGCTATGCGAACGGGCAATTATTGACGGAAACCGCATCATTCGTCACGAGTCGTCACGGAACGACGCGACGCGACACCTGTTATTCACTTAAATCTTATGTAAATAAAATAGATAATTCCTACCCATTCCATTTTGCATTAAAATGGCATAGGAGCGATCATATCCTAAAATTCCATAGCCTAAAACTGTCTATGAAAAAATTCGCATCATATGGTGACAATATTATGCTGATACGTTCCATAGCTCAACAGGAAATGTATTTTTATTATATACTAGCTAATTCCCGCGACTTCATGTGCGTCGTTTATTATCTCAATTGTTTTATTATATTTAAACGGGATTAGGCAGAGTTTTCGACGAAAGTTCCCAGCCGGCTTGACTATTTCCGACACTTCCAATAATTATTGTTATATTTCAACCAATTTTCAAAAAAAATCCTAACTAATTATATACCTAAACCTTCTCCGTGAATCATTTTATCTACTAATGAAAACCGCATGAAATTCAGCTCAATAGTTTATGAGTTGGTCGCAAACAGACGCACGCGGAGAAGGGCTTTGTTTTATAGTGTGTAGTGATAATTTTTCCTGAAGAAATCATGTATTAAATAGTAGAAACCGTATTAAAATCTGTTGTGTAGTTAAAAAAAAACCTAAGGGAAGACACAGACAGACGCGAAAAGCGTCGAAGTTTTATAATGTTTATTATACTACATCAATATTAACCGAATTTTGTTATTTAACGTCGTTCTATACGATCCAAACTTTACATCTTTCACATAGTGTCTTGGAATAGTTCATATACAACCCAGCAGCATAAGATCATAATAAAGATTTGCTTGATACAGGGTGTCCCGTTACTGTACCGTGTAAATATAAACCCGGGATGTACACAAAGAGATCTAATGCTATATCTGGTGTGACCATTTATGGAGCGGCCCGGGAGCGACTGACGACCGGAATACTTGGTTACATCTTTGTAGGGTTGCTGTATATATCTATTTTCGATGATATTTCTGAATTGAATGAATTTATGAAATAAAATTTTGTTACTATGACTTACAAGGAAGTTTGGAGAAGACACAAAATTAGTGAGGCTTAGTGGCAGAGTGTGGGTCATGTCCGTCTCCCTGAAAATTTAAGCTGCACAGGCTCATATGGTAAAGACGCAATGTGCCGATACCACTCTCACAGTTCATTAGAGTTGGAGGGGCCAACACCTGTCAGGGGAGTAATCATAGTGCCGGTAAAGCAGGTCCTGCTCCCCCGACCAAAAAGTGTGACAAAGGACCATATAATTTTAGTCCGTACGAATTAGATATAAGCCATACTCAGCTGCCCGGGTTAGGGATTCTCCGTGCAAAAACGGGTGTGAAATAAATAGCCTCGCTTTATGGCAAAAGGGTTCTCGAGGGGTAACAATACCCTGGGAGATGCAGCGTAGATAGATCTATCAGGTCTACCGCAGATCTGATGAAGTTTGCAGGGAATCCGTTGTGAATACGAACAACATAAGAACGATAATGAAAGTAATCTTTGTGGGGAGCCTATGTCCAATAGTGTACTTCTTTTAGCTTTATAAGATGACTAGCTGACCCGCGCACCTTCGTCTGCGCCAAATTCGTTAGTAACGGTTTAATTTTATTTTAAGAAGCGAAAAACCTTAAAAAACCTAGACCCCGTCTATAGCGATACCTACCGGGTCCAGTTGTGAATACAAACTATCTTATATATATATTGACAAAAGATGTATTCCCGGTATCCCCTAAGTTGCTCCTCTGGCCCTCACCTACGACATAATTTTACAGCTTATAGTTTTTATTTTTCATTATCTTTTAACCAACTCCATCAGTTAAAATGCTGTGTAAAGTAAAATTTACCTCGATAAAATTTTCAGTTTGATTTAACTATTTGTTTCAATAAAAATTTGTAAGGTATACATGGAATCAGCAAACTTCAACTACACCGTTTTAATAAGGGAGTTTTATGGATACAAACTATATAACTTAGTTTTTCCCGATTAGGCCATTGAAATACACTAAGACAAACACAACACTTTCAGCTATTATGTCTTAAATAAACTTACATTTACATAATAATTACTGTTACTTATTGTGTTATGTTAAAGTTTAATTTTGGTAAAACATATACAATTAGGCAGAATATCGACAAAAAAAGAAAATATCCCATCGTCAAAATCAGACAGACGTACTATATTCTTAGGTAAAATATCATATAATACATTAAATTGGGGCAATTGAAAAAATCTTCTAGAGTGCCTTCATCCAATCCAAATTTCCGTATTGAATTGTCTGATTCTGAGCTTTGCAAGATGGACTGGAGATCAGACCTCTATAGATAGATCCTTAGCCTACAGATAGTAGGCTAAGTAAGTTTAGACAAACTTACAATAGTCGCGAAATTTATAAAGTCATGGCATACCCGAAGTGTTATCCTGAATGCTAGCAAATTATTTGCCAATGATACTGTCGAATGTCGCGAAGTAAAAAAAGTTAGAAATTAGCGTAAATCGTTTTGACCTCATTTGTACCTAATTTTTTTGTGATAGGTTTTTTATAATCAGGGCGGGACAACATGTGCCAGGCTCGCTAGTAAATAATAAATTGAACATTTTTTGATCATTAAACACATTAAAAGTTGAGAAAATGTCTGCCAAATAGATCAAACAACAGTTTCCCTCAATTCACGTGCGCGCAGCAGCGGGTAACAACTAATTTCTTGTAATTTAAAATCAGCCGTACAAAATTTTATACGTACTGTGTTATGATACACAGCAAATGCAAAATAAACCTAGTTGGTTAAGTAAATTTGTAGTCCGGTGAAGCTGTTAAGATCTTGCTTGGTCAATAGCGTAGTCAAATCGAAAAAAAAAGTAAATGATTTACGTATATATGGAAGAAATTTGGTTAAAACGGACCTAGCGCCATCTATTATGAAGTGACATCAATAAGTTCGTTTTGTTTGAAGTATGAATGACCGATGAATCATTTGGATATAATTAATTAAAAAAGTACTAAAATCTACTACTGAAAGGGTAAGGTCAGGAAAATGTAAATTTGGGATCATATAAATATTTGATGGCAAATAAGAAAAAAAAACATAATAAGAAATCTGAATAGGGACACCCTAATCACCTAGAGGCATAAAATCTACTTTACGATCTATTCTCATACCTACCAAATACACCTTAAAAATTTAAAAAAATCGGTCTATGCATTTTGGAGGTTTTCGAACACTAACATGGAAGATAAGAATGTGCGTTAAACTTATTTAAATCGATAATTATTAATACTGTATACGTCTAACGCTTTAGAATGTTATGTCACCTTTTTCTACAATATATAATGAGTTTAGTGCGCTATCCTTAAAAATAGATATATATTTTTTTTTTTTTACGTGGGGAAATCCCTTATGGATATCCCACCCTCCCGGGGGAGAGAGTGGGTTATGTCCGACTCGCACGGACTAAAACCCCACGGTGTACCGACAAACCGTGATGTTGGGGCAGCAAGGGATCGATCTAAGCTATTCCCCTTAGATAGCCGCCCCAACGGTCCGCCCAGCGGAAGGTGGCCGCCGGGCTCCTACCTATAGAGAGGCAGCTGGGCACACACCAACTGCCTCCCCCACGTCCGCCAGACCTGTGCAATAAGGGGATGAGCCCCCCGACTGCATCCCCTCAGGTCCGGCTACGGTGGCAGGAGGAGTTGGGCAAAGCGCCGCCTCCTCCTGCCGGTCCTCCGATGGCGAAGACGCCCACTGAGGGGGTCCGCCTCGCGGGCCCTCTCCGCCGCCTCCTTTTGCGAGATGACTTCCTCGCAAAAGGAGGCCACTGCTCGCCATGCCTGCTCGCTGCCGAGCATGGACAAAACCACGCTCGGCAGCGACAAATCTTCTCCTACCGCCACCGCCAGAGTGCGGCGCTCCACCTCCCATGCAGCACATTCAGACAGAGTGTGCTGCGCTGTATCCTCCTCAGCGCCGCACTCGTGACAGGCGGCGGTCGGCTCCCTGCGAGCGATCCGGTGCAGGTACCACCCGAAACAACCGTGTCCAGTCAGCACCTGCACCAGTCTGAACGTCAGGGAGCCCCACTCGCGACCAATCCACTCCCGCAGGACCGGGCGGACGGCGTCAACAGTGTACGTTCCGTAGCGCGCGTCCGCCAGGTCCTGCATCCACCTCTCGACTGCCTCCTCCCGCAATTGCCGTCTCTTACACCCTATCTCCCTGGGAGCCGGAGGCTCCCCACTACGTTTCCTCGCCGCCGTGAATTCGTACACAGCGGCGACAACACCTGCCTCCAGCTCCCAAGGAAGGGAGCCGGCGAGCGCAAAGGCCGCCGCCGAGGACACCGTCCGGTACGCCCGGATCGTTCTCAGTGCCACCGTGCGCTGCGCACTGCGCAGCGTGCGCACGTTGGCGGCACCGAGGGCGTCTGCCCAGACCGGTGCCCCGTAGGCGGCCATCGCCCGCACGACTCCCATGAAAAGTCGCCGGCACCCGGCACCCGGCCCCCCAATATTGGGGAGCAACCGGCCGAGTGCTGCCGCCGCCCCAGCAATTCGCGGACCGAGCCCCGCAAAATGGGGCTCGAACCGCCAGCGCCCGTCTAGGGTGAGGCCCAAATACTTCATTTTGGCCCCCACCCTAATCCGGGCACCCTCCACCATTATGTGGGCCCCAGGAGGTGGCCCCCGCCGAGGCCCGTGAAATAACAGGGCCTCAGTCTTCTCGAGGGCCACCTTGAGGCCCAACCTCCTTATGCGCCTGACCACGAGGGTTGTGGCCATCGTGGCCAGGCGCTCCACCTCCTTCCAATTCCCCCCCCGGGCTACGACTAGGGTGTCATCCGCGTAACAGATTAGACGCGCTCCATATGGGAGCACGCCGCGGAGCACCCAGTCGTAGCCCATATTCCACAGGAGCGGACCTAGCACCGACCCCTGTGGAACCCCCCGCCTTGTGGCCCGCCGGACCATCCGCCCGTCGCCGTCGACGTAGGCGACCTCCAAAAAAAAAAAAAAATAGATATATGCCCTCACAAACTTTTTTGTAGATCTACATTGTCTCTGTTGTCATCATTTACACCTGGCTAAAAAGAAAAAGAAAAATGTCATTGTCATTACATTATGTTGTCAATACATTTTGCAATGGACGTCACTTTCTTTTATTTTAATTTATACAGACAAAAGTAAACCTTATTACATTTACCCAACATACAGTGTTTTATCTCAAAAGGATTATGCAGTGTTTTCTATGAAAATTCCCAGACGGTTTGACTTTTTCCGACTTGTCCCACAATTATTGTTATATTTCAACCAATCTATATGAAACCTTGACAAATTTATATACTAAAACGTTCCTCATGAATTGCTTTATCCACTGTTGAAAAGCGTAGGATGATCCGTTTAGTAGTTTCTGAGATTATCGCGAACAGACAGACAGACAGACGCGGCGGGGGACTTTGTTTTATACTATGTAATGATAATGAAGAGCCGGACGGACGGATATTTACATTCTCGAATTAATATATTATGTTGGCTCTAAATGTGCGCTCAATGATGCAAAATCAATAACAGTTCTTTGTCAAACTACGTAGAACAAACTAATTTGTTTTGCTTATATAAAACGGAGTGATACGTCTTCGTTGATTACCAATATTAATAAGTCTTTAATTACTTGTGTATTAATAAATAAATAATAAATTAACATCTATAAAAATATATAAAGAAAAACCGCGAATTAACGGTAAAATAATAAATATTCAAATATATTTAGTACGAAACAAGGATAGATATTTACGTAGCGACAGCCCTGATGCACCGTTCATAATGCAAATAAAGGGAAGCGTTCGACGCGCGCACACATTTAGACAACGCGTAAAATTAACTTCAACTGCAGATGGCACGTGCGCGACGCAGCATGGCGGCTCGTCGCATCTTAGGGTAAATTATTATATTTCTTATGCTATACCCTAAGAGTTATTACGATTTCTGAATACGGAACTGTACTGCTTCACGGTCTACTGGTTAAAATATTTACCTATTATCTAATTTGATGTACAGTTCGCTTCGTGAAAGAATTCCGATAGAGCCTAGTCGGCTTGTAGAATAATTTGTTTTCTTATCCGATTTCCACGAAACGATTTCATTTCCCTTGATTGCATAAGAAACGTGAATAATACGGCATTTGTAGATGTCTACAGATATTCAGTTTTTAATAATGGAACGGGGAAATGGAATTATTTTTTCTTTGAAGTAATAAAACAGGTCAATTATTTTTAAAGCGCTGATGATTTAGTGCTATCACGTTTGAGATGAAGAAAGATATCATGATAAAACCATAACGTGGTAGTAGGCCATTAGTTAGTTACCACATGGCATAGAAATCTCATATATCATTGCTATTTTTCATATTTGTAAAAAAAAACTAACAGACACGGCAGACGCTGTCCTGCCCTGATGGTAGAAAAGTTTTTGACAAATTATATACCAAAACCTACCTCGTGAATCACTCTATCCACTGGTGAAAATCGCATGAAAATGCACTCAGTAATTTTTGAGTTTATCCCGAACAGACAGACATACGCGGTAGGGGACTTGTTTTATACTATGTAATGATAATTTGTGAAATTAAATTATGATTATTTGCTACTGTTATTTTTCATATTATAATATTTCATTAACTTTCACAGAATTCATGCCTCCAGAACTCTTCTAGAAAGAAAATGAAAAGTTCGGTCAATGCATCTTTCCGTAAGAATGTTAGTCTCTGAGCGTATCACTCATAAAGTATTGGTTTTTTCAATCAATTTTTTTTTGTATTATCTTAGATACTTAGTCCTTAAAATTAGTCACTTAGTCCTTTAAAAGATAATTTTGGGGGTGTAAGGGGTGTCGAATAACATCTTAAGACTTGAGACACCCAAGCCAACCTCACCTGCACGTGGTGCACCCTGCTGATCAACGAACGAGGCAATGGCGAGAGCGGGGTGGTAGGGTTTTACAGCCCGACTGGGTCGCAACCACCATGTATATGGCAAAAAAGCCCGTCATCGTGACTCGCTTCCTGCGCGTCGCGTTTCGGGATCAGCCTGTACATATCCAGTACCGGGTGACTTTCGTCATTATGGCCGGCATGACAGCGGCGACCTGCGATGGATAATCTGTCTCTCGGTGGTTGCCAATGTTTTTGGATTGTAGTATGCTTAACATCAGGCTTAGTGCAGTCACTTTGTCGTGCTTCTATAAAAAAAAAACATGATAGCTTAATTACTACATATTATAAAACTACTTAACGGATTTTCATGCGGTTTCGACGAGTAGATTAGGTGATTCATGAGGAATGTTTCAGTACATAGTTTGACATTGTTTTTTTATTATCAGGGCGGGAAAACAACCGCCGGGCCCACTAGTTGAATATAAAGTATATTAAAGTTTTAAGAAACTTTGGTTTTTATAAACTCTACGTATAGTACCTACTTCTAGTTTTACTTCTGTACATAAATATATCTTGGGTATCAGCTAGTAATGTTATAAATGCGAATATGAATTTGTTATACTGTTATGTTTTTACGCTTAACTAAGAAAACAATGAACACGAAATTTTGCATACTCGTTTTAGGGTACAAAAAAGGGATAGAAGAACTTTCATAGAAAATGCTGTTCCTGAGGAATAAAGTTTGGTAAATATTATAAAGCATATCCTCGAGTAATATAAATATTACTAAAGTATTGGTTTCCTTAAAATCGGTTCACTCTATCTAAGTTATCGTAACACTAATGACGACGTGAATAAAGTCTGAGAGAAAAGTAGATAAGTAAATGGGCTTAATACATTCAGATGGTATTATTGCTATATTGCTTATATTATATTGCTATATTGCTACGGTCTATGCGGACGGAGTCACGGGCGAAACTAGTAATAACAATAAAAGCGAAGGATGCCTTTGAAACCGAATTGACAGCGGGACATCGACCGTGACGACATGCTTTTTGCAACGAAAAAGTCACAATGTCGTACATCAATCATGTATTGTGACGGGCATGTAAATTAATCACGCTCGACTGATTTAGTTCAGAAGTACCTATTTACAACATTACTGTTACAATCTACAAAGAAGTAAATTTAGTGATTGTGTGAATATATTTGTAAGAGGTAATCTCTGAGACTAGTGATCCGTATAAAGGAATTTTAATCGAAACGGGTAGTTCAAGCGATCTATATATTTTCTATGAATAAATAAAAATATAGAATGGTATACCGGAGTTCTTGTTCAATTTTTGAAGTGAAATATTTCGTTTTGGTTAAAAACGAGTAGGGGAAAAACTTATGGGTTCGTATCACTGATGAGCGCGACATGCTCGTGACGTATTGCATTTGCGACAAACTAAGAACGTGTAGTATAGCGGTCTGTCTACACGTAATATTGTTATTTTGCATCGAGTTTATGCAGACCACCATATGCTTGATAAATTGATAAACTGTATAACAAATTCATATAATTATTGCCTGGAATACCAATACATATGAATAGATGACTAGACTAATGTTAATAAATCTAATCCTTTAAACGAGCAATTCTTGTATATTTTTATATTTGTATATATTCATGATCTCGGAAACGGCGTCATCTATTTCCGTGAAACTTAGTATGTAGATAGTTTCGGCAACGATAAATCGATCTAGCTAGATTTTATTCGTAGAAAACTTTTTAACTGAGTTTTCAGGCAATGAAAGAATATAGCTAGAATATAAAGATAAATTTCGCCGGCGCTGTCAAAACAAAAATAGCTCAGATGGAAATCGGTTGCTTCGAAAATCTGTGTAACCCCAGTTCGAATCCGAGTGAGAGCAGAAGAGATATATTTCTATAATTATTTTTTTTGTGAATAAAAAATGTTAATTTTATAAGGCAAACCTAACAGTTTATATTAATTTAAAAATGTTTTTTAAAGAACCGAGCTAGGCTCGGTCGCCCAGGTACTAATTAATAAGTTCATAAGTGCCTCTTTAGGGCCTAAATTGAATAAAGTGATTTTAATTTTTATTTAATACCATTTTTTTACAAATAATTCACAGGCTGTAATTGATTTAAACATTCAAAAACAGTACAGTTACTCCTTTGTTTTGAATTATTAATTACTTCTGTCGTCACTCCGTATAATAATAATTTTTATTTCAGGCAACAACATCACAATTTAAATTGTACAGCCAATATTATGTTGGTAACATCTTAATTGGTAAAGGTTAAAATGAGTATAAGGTAATATATAATATAATATAAGTTATAGGTATGAGTTCCTCAACTTTTTTTTGTTTTGCTTCTTAGACACTTGATCCTTTTTTTTTTTTTCTTTTTCGAAATGTCTACGCTATTGACCCAGCAAGGTCTTAACAGCTTCACCGGACTACTAAGGCGAGCGCTTAAGGCACTCAGCCGATTTCATTATGGCAACCAGCTCAAGGGTGCACGGCACACCTCGGCATGGCTGTTGCCTGTTGCATGCAAAATCGCGACCTATCTTAGCTAACCTAGCTAACTATTCATATGTGTATGAGTTGTTGAAACGTATATGTGTACCAAGCATACACGCCTCAACAACTCCTCCATATATTTATTATCGGAAAATTGAGAGTTCCTTAGTTCGATAAGGGAAAAAAGTAAACCCTTCCACTTTCATGTGTAAGCGTGTAGGCGTGCACGTGTGTGGGGGTGATCGTGTAGTGTTGTAGCAGTGATGTATATTTGTGTGTCACCGTATCGCGCAAGCAACGCACTCAAGGGCTCCCTACCGAGGGATCGAACCTAGGCTTGAGCCGCTGCCGTGCGAGGCCTAATCGGGTGTACACTTGATCCTTGTCTAAAATATATCACTATAACATCATTTAATGTAGTGTTATTAAATGGTTTAAGAAACTTTCCTTGTTATAAACACTACACGCTTAGCGCTGTGTGTTTTCTTGCCGCAGGTATGTGGGGTAAGCCGTGTGTTATTATATATTGCTAAAGTAATAAATGACACACATAAAGTCGTGAGTATCAGCTAGTTAAAGAATAAGCAGAAAGGATGACAATTTTATTCCGTAATCTCCCTACGATTACTGCGTATAATCAGCTACTTACAAATGTATTGTCGCGTCCGGTCGCTGGACTGTTAACTGATGCGGGCCATTGATCATTTTACGTCAATTTCATGCTGACAAATTGACAATTAATGAAAACTGATAGAAAAATACAGGGTCAATTGTTATGGGATTATATTTTTTTAACGAAGTTCCTCGACGCGGTTTACGGTAGGACTTAACTGATAGAAATCGTCACGTAAGAAAAAAATCGTTATTACATCTCTTTGCGAACTTTTCTCTCTCTTTCTCTATTTATTTTATACGTGCTTAGCTATTTTATAGCATTGTGTGCTTCAGATTCAATACTGAATGTGAGATAATTTAATTATTTTTTTTTTATTTAGCATTTTTATTACGTGTGTTAGAATAGATAGATACATGTATATTAGGTTTTTTTTTTCAATAATTTGTATCAAAAATCTCAAAAATACATGTAATCCAAAAATTGTAGCTTCCTGGCAATCCTCAATATTTGTAATATTAATTTCGTGTATAGAAAGAACAGTATCACTGAGATATGTATTTTATAGTCATTTATATAACGCAAACAGTAGCAAAGATTTCCATCAATTTGTTTATTAAAATCTGCATTCACGAGACTAAATAAAAATTTCCATAAAGTTCTTTTATGAAAACACGAATAAAGTGACTCATGGAAATAACAACATAAATTGCACAACAAAACCGTTTCGCTCGTCATAATGCGAAGCCGATCGCGTGTTTACAGATGATAAGATTTCCATATTTAACCATTTTTTTTTTCTCGTACTGACTACGCTATTGACCTAGCAAGGTCTTAACAGCTTCACCGGACTACAAATTAACCATTTCTCGTGTCGGCGACAAGACATTTACGTACTTTGATGAAATTTAATCATGATCATTCTACAAGATGAAGATCATAATATAGTCTGAAATTGAAATGAAGTATCTTATATATTAATACGTGAAGCGAAAACTTTGTACCCCTTTTCAAGCGAATTGCGCGAACGGATGAACTTGAAATTTGACATAGTTTATGTTCATATGGAGGAAAAGTGCAAAAAAAAAGTTTTTTTTATATAAAATACATTATTGCAATACAATATTGCATAGAATATAAAAGTGCAAGCGTAATAAATTAATTAAAATATACATCACTCACACTACTGCTAGAATTTTACACAACATATACACACATGTAAATGGAAAAGGCATTTTGAGTGTCATCACTTTACTCTTACGTTCCAATTAATTACCTTTTCAATATTTTTAACAACGTTGCATGCCTTACATGCCCTTTGAAATCAACTGGTCAAATCTTAGGTTAATTTTAAAATATGTAAATTCATAATATATTTACATTAACAATTAATTGATAAACAATTTATCTTTAGTACATTTATGGAACCACTAAAATAATTATTATTCTCTTTGGTCTTATTGGATGTATAAATATTTAGGTGACAGAACGTCATAAGAGTAAAGCAATATTACCAAAGTCAAAGTCAATATTATAATGTTTAGTATTTTTGAACTCACTTCAAATACATTCAATAAAAATACATTGTAGAATCAAAATAGGAAAATTTGTTTGCTCATGAAAGTAATCCATGACTGAGATCTCCGCTGTTACCTTGATGCAATTCAACCTGATGTAGCAATTATATTTAGTACAGTTGATGATGTTTTTGTCTGTTATTCAGAAATGGTTTTTTATATAGTATAGGGGGCAAACGAACAGACGGGTCACCTGATGGTAAGTGATCACCGCCGTACATAGACATTAGCAACACTAGGGAAGTCGCAAGTGCGTTGCCGGCCTTTTAAAGAAGTGTACTCTCGTTTACAGGGGGCAGCCTGAGCAAGAACGCTCGGGGGGGATTCTTCTACATGAGACATGCTGGTACCCTTCTGGGGTATATTTTTACAGTATAATCTCACTAATCCGGCTCTATCAAAAATCGGAGGGTTCCGGATTATTGGAATGTTCGTATTACTAGATTATAGTGAAAAAGTAATAGGTAATTAATAAAATTAAGCATTTCGTAGAGGGAATAAATGTCTGTAATGTATTAAATTAACATATATATATATATATATATTACGCTATAAAAACAATAATATCATTAAACCAAATATAGTTAATAATAATTAACCAGTTAATATTTAATAAATAGCAAAAAAAAATCTATATGCTCACGGATACGATTTTAATACTACATATAAGCAAAAAAAAGGTGCGGACCAAGAGTCTGCAGAATAGAACAAACTAAAAAAAAAACATATATATATATATATATATATATATCTATATATATATGTATGTAATTACATAGTTTTAAAATATGTAATCCTTAATTGAGATCAGCTTTTGTGCAACTTGTAGTCCTTGTTTAAAAACCTTTTTTTTATATCATAGGAGGCAAACGAATATGTGGATCACCTAATGTTAAGTGATCACCACCGTCCAGAGACACTTGCAACACCAGGGGAGTCGCAAGTGCGTTGCCAGCCTGTTTGGAGGAGAGGGGGAAGGTGAGGAGAGATGGGCCTCCGGCGCTCTCTCTAACCTAACGAAACGTAACAATGGCACCCTTTTTGGCATGTTGCGAAAAATTATTGCTGGATTATTGGACGTGCCGATCTATTGAAGTGCCGGATTAGTGAGATTATATTTAGTTTTACTGAGTCTGGCTGCATTTCGTGGCCACTAACCATTACCGAGATATCTTGTACAGGACCTATCTTTAAGAATTTTGATGTTACATTAATGTTACCACTGTCGTATGTCGTAGTAATCTATGAACGATTCGGTATCTAGTTAGGGAT
This sequence comes from Antheraea mylitta, assembly GCA_014332785.1. NCBI lineage: Eukaryota > Metazoa > Arthropoda > Insecta > Lepidoptera > Saturniidae > Antheraea > Antheraea mylitta. The sequence goes on along the minus strand of JACEII010000053.1, from coordinate 1,674,841 downwards.
ACAGAAAAAAAATCAGAAGTCTTTATAAAACATTAAAAGGCTCTCCAGAGATGTTCCTAAACTCTTCGCACGTACGAAAAATACAAATAAACAAAAGATTTCCTCAATTCCGTAAACGACGTCCAAGTGGAAGCCGTGCAGTAATGAATTTCATTGGTAACATTTAGTTATGTGGAACTGAGCGTCCAATGATCTTAGTTGTTTTAAGGATGCTACTAATTAATATAACCCAATCACTAACTGGTTAAAAAACCATATGGCAAGCGAAAACAATTATAGATGTTGGGTTGATGTCAGAAATCTTGTTGCTTTCGAGCGTTCGTGATATGGATGTTCAAAACCTCCAAAAGTTTCTATTATTAGGGAGCTTAATGAAACGCAACCGTACCGCAAGACGTATGTAATCGGAGAGGCCGGTACAACATGACAGCTTAAACTACTTATTAAAATATTACATTATACAGATCTACCTACATAGTTATATACCTACCTACATTCGTTTAAACCGTTCTGATGTTCTTCCCGTGTGAGTCAATTAGAAATAAAGTTCATTTTAGTGTGGTGTATCATTGACACGGAAGCATCACTTACGTGCACACTTTATTTCTCTTATTAGCAATTATACTGACCTACAAACCTTTAGTGTCGTATCTTAGTAGCAATTGGTAAATTTATCATTTTCGTTTTCATATCGATAGAACTCTATAATCGTTTTAAAAATTAAAAAAAAAATATTAACCTTTGCTCATGGCATTGCACCCGTTAGTGCAGATTCGATATATCTCTCGGAAACATCTTTTTTACACTGTATTATTATTGGGTCTAAGAAGGGTAACGCTTATGCAAAATCTGAAATGAACTAACACTAGCAGGCGCGGTGGAAGTTGTCTCGTCTTGATAATAAAAAATAACTTTAACAAAATGCCTAAACCTTCCTTCATGAATCACTCTATCTACTACTGAAAACCGCATGAAAATCCGTTGAGTAGTTTCTGAGTTTATCGCGAAGAGACAGACAAACATACGTGGCAGAGGACTTTGTTTTATACTATGTAATGATAAATTCTATATACATAGACAAAAAGATAATCCTGCATGGAAAAAATGTTTTAAATCTATATCACAGTACACTCTGCGCGAAATAAAGTTCGTTCCTACAATAATCATTTGTTTTGCGCGGACGATGCCAAATGTGTGATGCATCAGATTAATTCACAACACGGGCGTTGCATCACATACATAATTGAGTTCATGTGTGAACAACATTTTTTTGCATAGTTTGTAGTTAAATTATTTTGAATGGCTGGAAAATCTCGAGAAAGATTTCCACTTAACATTTTTTTTAGAAATCCTACTAATATTATAAATCAAGAAATCTGTGAATATGAATGAATATTTTTTAAAGAAATTTGTGAATACGAAAATCTTTCATGCAAAAGCTGAGCTACTGAATGAATTGTTAGTGATATTATAGCTTATACATTAGAATAAACTAAGCTATAATTTTAAAGACAAAAGCTCGTCCAGTGATATACCTAAGCCTTTCTCATGAATTACTTTATCTACTGTTAAAAACCGCATGATAATCCTTTCAGTAGTTTTTGAGTTCATCGCGAACAGACAGACAGACAAACGTAGCAGAGATCTTTGTTTCATAATATAATAGTGATATATAGTGATTATTTGTGATTATCAAAACGTATTATATTACATATGTCTATAAATTGAGACAACTTAATGATAAATAATTGCCAATTTAGATTACCTTAAGAATATTTTAACACTGCTTAAAAAAATGCTGATTAATTTATGCTTTACCCCGAACTTGGGTTATATTCAGAGCGGTCAAAGTGATTGACGAAGACTATAATATTTTAGGTTCTATTAATTATAGTTGTTATTAAATATAATTGTAAAATTATAAGAGCTGTGTTGTAATAGTTATAACAATAAATAATAAAAAAAAATCCCCCTGCAATAGTCTTAAACAATAATTCGTGTGGTATTTGTCCTAATCTTAATAAAAAAGACAGAGAATTTAATAACCAGACACGTACATCGCGGGTTACGCATACCTGATCTAATTATGATGACATAACGAAGGTGATTCAATTTGTTTACATTTGCCGCTCGTATTTTAAATACCCAGAAGGTGGAGTATGAACTAAGACGAGGCCACGCTTAATTACACGTCGGGCTTCGTAAAGCGTCCAGAGTACTTACTCACTCTGAAGGAATAACGGTAGTATGTTTCCATTGATACGGTTATCTCAGGAATTACCTCATATTACTTTTTAACAAAAAATAAATCCGACAGAAACATCTTATATATATTTAATACCAAATAATAGACGTACAGCTTTAGAAGGTATCATTATTAAACTTTCTCGGGATTTTTGTTTACAGTTAATCGATCCGACGAAATCTTTGACCTGAAATTGTTTATTCGTGTAGCGGTTCCATTCTAAATTAATAAAATTGTATTGTTTAAGCTCACATTCTGCAATTTTGAACGCCTCAAGTAGTGCAGTGCTATAGTTTATTGATAGTGACCAATGGAAATAACTTCGAAATGAAAGCGTTGATGGTGACTATATGGTTACATTATATCTCCTAGAAAATTTTGCAATGAAGCTATATTTCACATAACCCAATGGTGGCGTAGGAGATAAAGTAGCTTAAACATTGAAAAAAATAGAACAAATATTTATGACTTCCATGGTTATAAAGAGAGAGCCGTCCATATTGCTTATATTTAAAATCACTACAAGGAAGATTCATTTCTTTATCGCGTCAATGTCTCAAATTGCGGAGTTTTTGGCTGGATCTTAGAATGTTATGGAGTGGATTTTATATTTTATTCATAACGTTGTATTATTTGGTTCTATATTACGACATATTGGTGGTGTTTTACGTAATCGAACTAGATTATTGTCCACAAGTAAAGTGAGGGGGAAATAATACCAACGAGCATGGATTCTCCCTACAAAAACTCCCTAGAGTCTTCTAAAAAGACGGTCAACATCTTGTTAGTTTGTTGAAATGATCGCAAGAAACTTGTAATATACAACCTACTCAACAATCAACAATGGTAGTAACATAAATAGATTATCTATGAGAAGATTGGTTGTCAAAAATAATATAAAAACATTTCTGTGAAAGAACAACGTAATTCAGTATTGCCGTATATATTTACTGAATTTTGATTTAATAAATTATGAAATATAATTGAAATGGTAATCGGTCCGTTGTATGTTGTCATTATTTTCAGATCGGAGGCCTGACACCACGACAGTTTTCGCGTATTCAAACAGCGTAATTAATACAGAGTATATAACTAGATTATCTGGAAAGCTAAAGCCGGTTAACACCTGCATTACGACAGTGCAAACACAAGCCAGACGGAGCACCTTCACGGAATGTAATCAACCGATAAAAAGCATTGTCATGCGATCGTCCGTCTGAGTTGCCTGGTTTCCAGTTTTTACTGGGGTAGCGGTATTGTGCGACATTTTTTCCACGTTTTTTAACCAATTAAACTTTTTACAATAAACCTGTACAGTATGGGTGGGTCGTATTCAATTTTGTTTCAAATAAATGAAAGCTTCAGTTGGTTAAAATAAAATAATATCTCCTTTAAAGGAACGTGCTTCTGGTATTGATGGAAATCAATCAAGGCATGCGATCACAGACATTACATTCAAACTAATAAAGATTCGGAAGTGGTAGCATTTCCATTTTGTGTTCTAATTTAATATACTAAAAGACGACATATAATTTAATACCGAATGTGGGACTACGATTAGTCAAATTATAAGAAACCAGCTTCTGCCTGGTTCTACTTTAGGTTAACGCTAACACGCAGAAGCTCTCAAAATGGGATAAAAACATTTTTCATTGCTGCTCCGCTCCTATTCGTTTTAGCGTAATGATATATAGCTTATAGCCTCTCTCGATAAATTAGCTAACGAATACTGAAAGAATTTTCAAATCAGACCAGTAGTTCCTGAGATGAGCACGTACTACCAAACAAATCATTCAACTTTATAATATTAAGTATAGTTTATATTTGAATACTAACATGATGTCAAGCACATACCTGTTAAGGTAATTCACTAATTTAAATCTAAAAAAAATATAAAACTGATGTGTCTGTTTGTAATGCCATAACAAAAGTTTTTTTTACTAAAAGGACATGAACATATGTATGGTAATTAAAATGAAAAGCCAATAATTCAAATGTTTGTCTATTAGATTGTTCCGGCTGATCTTTAAATAGTTAAACCGATTTTCACGAGACTTTCTCTGATAGATAGATTATGCTACTTAGGATGTAACAGTTCGAATATGTGGCAAATATATAGGTACCAGTTGAGAAAGGCGACTAAAAATAAGAGCTATTTTATTTAGATTTAAGTGGCTGATTGTTATACATGATTTGAAAAATATTACTCTAAAGTAGTATCCAGTATTTCCAGATACTTTGCCACAGCTTCAAACTTTATAGGTGCTCAAGCTTTTTCATCAGTACATGAAACATTACTCAGTACGTAAGGTTTTATATATTAAATAAAAAGTTGTGTCTATTGTGTATATATATATATATATATATATATTTAAAAGCAGTGCAATCTTTTGAATATATTTTTTAAGTCGATTATATTTTTTATTTAATTTTACTATTTTAGTTTTCTTTATCTAGCAACCCTGTTATTGTTTTTTCTCTCGTTGACTGTAACTCTAAGAAACGGCTCAAGGACACAGTTATGTTTTATCATGCAAATCTGTTGGATTTTAAACGGTTAATTTCACGCTGATAAAATCGTTTATAATTTTACTTTAACTTGGATTATTGTCGTGTTTATATTGAACCGTCATCCGTAACCGAGACAGAGATTAGTTGAGGCTGATATCTATAGGTCAAAAACCTCGAATAAATAAAAATTAAGTTATTCATTTTTCAAATGATACTACCAGCCGTTTGCGACTCTGTGCGTGTTAAATTATAATCGAAATATATAAAAATCCAGTATCATTATGTTTGTCACCGATGAACTCCGAAACTACAAAAGCGAACTTCATGAAAGTTGGCATTTATTTGGAACGTGTTTTGATCCAACTTAAGAATCAGTAGGTGGTAGAGCGCGGCTGAAGCTATTTTTGGTTTCGGCATGAATGGGTCGGCTCCTCCAGGGTAGTACCACCCCTCCCACAGATAACCGACGTGAAATAACAGTGCTTGCATTGTTGTGTTTCGTTCGGTCAGTGAGAGAGCCGGAGGCCCACGTCCCTTCCTCTTTCCTGCTTTCCCTTTCCTTCCCCTCCCCTTTCTCCCATATACAGGCTGGCAATGCACTTGCGACGTCCCTGAAGTCGCTAGTGTCTATGGACGGTGGTGATCACTTAACATCACGTGACCCACCAGTTCGTTTGCCTCCTTTGTCATAAAAAAAAAGAAATAGGATAAAATATATTTCGATTAATGGCCTCAATGTTTTTAATTATAAATTAAATTATTGTTAATGTTGATTATTGTAAGTTTCATCAGTCTCTAACAGATGGCGCTATAAATTACTTTGTTGACAGAAAACTGTAGGACTGTTTTTTTTTTCACTTTATTTTTGGCAATCAATCTTTCAGATTATTACTGCCATTGTCGAATATTCAATAATATTACAAGCGTCGTGCGATCACTTCAATTTTAAGCGTCGTGTGAGTCAATATTCTAACAAGATGGTGGATCCCATTTTAGAACCTTCCTGGGAGTTTTTGTGGCATCACATGACAGACTAAAATCCCGCCAAAAACTCAGGACCGACTGTTATAGATATTTTATAGACGATTCCACGTTTGATTTTGAATTTCTTTTATTTTTAACCGACTTCGAAAAAGGAGGAGGTTCTATGTTCGGTTGTATGTATTTTTTTTATGTATGTTAATCGATATCTCCGTCAATTATGAACCGATTTTAATGATTATTTTTTGTTTGATTCGGCTCTACTTAGAGGTGGTCCCATATAATTTATTAATAAAATATTCAACCCCTAAGGGGGTGAAATATCATTAATTAGATTTTTTCAATTCTAGTCTTTTAGTGGTGCACGTGTTCTGTTACTCCTGTAATAACTGAGCCCAAGTCCCGCATGGCCGGATCAGCTAAGTATACTATACTAAGTAAATAGTACTATTTAATATAGTAGTCGTTAAAGTAAGAAGTTAAAGATAAAATATAGTATAGCTCCAACTAGTCGCAAACTATAGTAAACTATAAAACCTAACCAAAAAATTCACAAAGCATATATTCAAATAACATTTACATCTGGTTTCATTAAAATTGATTTGCATTAATGAGGACGCAACTTAAATACGAAAGAAAAGTAGATAAGTAAATGGACTTAACACATTCAGATGATTATATTACTCAATGTTTTTTTAAATTAGATACCACGCGGACGGAGTCGCGGACACAGCCAGTAAGTACCCTTTACGTAAGCTTGACGACAGATTATAACTAAAGATTATAGATAACCCTAATTAGGGTGACATTGATAATTATAGGGTTTATTTATATTTATAATAGACTAATCGGTAGGCAAACTGTCGAGAAGCAGATCTAAATGAGTATAAAAAGAAATACTAAGAGGTGCTAGGAAACTCAATATTTAGGATTACATATATTTTGAAGTAAAATTTCTTATAGTAGGGCTTTGAAATTTTGATCGGCAGACTTTTTGCGTGATGAAGAGTGATGGGGGTAAACACCGTGACGGGTAAATATATAACACCGTTTCTCTTCCAATAACCTAAGTTAAGCAACGTCTAGCACGGTCAATACTTGGATGGGTGATCGCCTGGGAACACCGCATGACGTTGGGTTTTGTTCTATTTTTTTTAATTAAAATGTTTACTTGTAATACAGAAGTATCACTTCTATCGTGGGTATTTACGACAACCCTGTTTTTTTTAATGAGAAATTATGTTAATTTTAAATAATAAGATCATAAACATTGTCACAGACTGGGTCTAATAATAGTTGGGAATCATACAAGTGACCAAAAAAAAAATTGGCCAATTCTCTTGTAAGAGGAATATTACGTACAAATGCGTGCACATTCGAATTTTATATTTAAAGCTGTCAAACTAATGTGTATATTTAATAACATTCCCTTAAACATATCTACTTAAGGAAATTCTTAAATCTGAGAGACGTAACTTATGTGATAGGTCAAGCGATGCGTTAAAATATATGAAAATTTGCACTGGACAATAAAATGATTATCGGCACAAAAACCGCAGTTTATTTTAACCGACATAAGGAAAGGTATAATATACAATATCATGATATGAAAACACATCGGATCCTCGACTGCGGTGGGCGGTTACATAACCACGGCGCCAGCTTACCGCAATCTGCATCCTAAGACCTACTTATAGAAATAGTGTCTATAGTTTACTGTGTGTTTATCATAGATTGGAATATTAATACGTTTTCCTAAATCGATATTTAATTAAATCCCCTCCCCTCCCATCTCTTCTCTCCCCCAAACACAGGTTAGCAACGCAATTGCGACTCCCCTAGTATTGTTGGTGTCTATGGACGGCGGTGATCACTTAATATCAAGTGAACCGACGTTTCGTTTGCCTCCTATGATATAAGAAAAAAACCCCGCTAGCTATTTCCAACGCTTATAAAATCCTTATATGCGTTTACATGCCTGTCTGTTTGTGTGTTCGCACGCGTTCATTATTGAGTTATTAATTTGAAATATTATTTTTGTTAACTACAAAAAGCTCTCATTTTTGGTACGTTATTTTTTTTATAGCATACTATTGAGCCCGGCGGCCGATGTCCTGCCTTGATTATAAAAAAAAACCTAAAATCCAACCGCAGCACCACCTACCGAGTCCAATCTTGAGTCTAAGCCATTTTAAAATCCTCTGTAATGCATATAATTTCATCAAAATCGGTCCAGCCGTTTAGGAGGAAATCAGTCACATATACACGGACAGAAGAATTATGATATAAAGATATACGCATTCTGTGTACAACATTTTTTAAAGTTCAGTAAAGCAGTGTTTTAGTTAAAACTAGATATAGTAATTAGAGACATATTATTTTTGTTAAAAAAAAATTCAGGGTCTTATAAAATACGAGCAGAGGAAGATCAAGAAAATTAAGGATAGATCGTTTGAAAAATGATGGGTATAAAAGGTGACAATACTGGGATGAAAATTGACACGGGAAAGCGAGAGAGGAATACATTTTGAGCCGACTCTAGTTAGATGGGATAAGGGTAAAGATGTTGATGATGACAAACACAATTGGGAATTGTATAATAGATTAATTAATATAAACTTGAAAAAAAAAGTGTGTTTGTACTTGTGTACACGCGTTAGAAGTTATGCTTCTTTGGCTTAACAGGATAAAAATCTTTTTAAAAATTTTATCTTTCGTCTTATTCTACGTTTGTAGAAAAAACGACACTAACAATAGAAAAAAGGTATTTAATACATTGAAAGTTTTAATACAAAGAAGTACAAAGAAACAAAATGTTGACTATAGCTAACTTCAGGGTGTCGGTTTTTCGTTGACGGTGTGCGCGCGCATCGTAATCGCTTCAGGGTGTCAGTTTTTCTTGACGGTGTGCGCGCGCATCGTAACAATTTACTTTCATCATTTTCCCTAACGCGCCAAAAAAGTATAACTTCAAAAATACACTTGTCATTAAAACTTTATTTTTTAAGGCATTTTATCGCTTAATCACGATGTTTTCTAAAGTTCCGACTCAGTTGCTAAAATTCGAACCTATGTCCCTCGAAGCGGTGTTAGAACGAGCTGTTAACTGAGCTATCATCGCTTCGAACAAATTAAAATAGTAATAAAAACTCAAGCATAGCTAGTTTCATTACATATGAATAAAGAAAAAACGGCAGTTGTTCTCCATAGAAATGATGTAAATCAATAATATTCACTATTTCTGGAATGACATTCGTACTGCGATAAGTCGCCCAATGAATTTATAATACAAATTGTATTTGAGAACGCAAACGTATCTTTACTACGGTAATCGATATTCATGGAATAACTTTCAAAATATCAATGGCGTATCTTGTAATTTTTATATTTCACTGTTATTTAAACTTTTAGTAGATTATTACTACGATCGTCGAGTACGTAATATTACAAGTTTCTTGCGATCATTTCAATATTTTTACAAGATGGTGATCTTCTTGTTAGAACTTTCCAGGGAGTTTTTGTGGTAAGTCACAATCCATGCTCAGTAATGTAATTTCCCAACCAATTCACTTGTGTACAATGAGCAAACTATATTACGTAAAACACCATCGCCGGTGCCGTTCGTTTAAACGCCGGTGCCGTTCGTTTAAACTGTAAATTCGATCTCTTTTAAAATTTTATCTGTGGCCGGCCACATCGCGAATCCCTGTCTCGTGCGTCACGGGCAGAGAGCTATCGTTTTTATACCCGCACACTATTTGTTCGCGTTTTCTTGGTAATGTCCTTATTCGAGGCCACCCGGGTGGACGCAGAGATTTTGCTATCGCGATACAGTACACACCACATCGATTTTACACATACATAGTTAATCAGACATGCACCTTACACATCTGGTGGAAGGGTTTACTTTTTTTCCCTTATCGAACTGAATCGAATAGGTTTAGTTTGTCTCTTTCCGAATTACATGTTGTGTTTTTGTATCATGCAATTTTAATTGCATGATCCAAAAATGGATACATGTATAGCTTAGCATAGTTTAGCTAGGACAGATCGGAATTTTTCTAGGTAACGGCCAAGCCGAGGTGTGCCGAGCACCCTTGAGCTAGTTACCAAAATAAAATCGGCAAGCGCTCGCCTTAGTAGTCCGGTGAAGCTGTAAAGGCCAAAGAATTAAGGCCACTGGCATAGTCAGTTCGACAAAAAAAAAGTAAAACACCATCTTTTTTTTTTTTCGAAATGTCTACGCTATTGACCCAGCAAGGTCTTAACAGCTTCACCGGACTACCTATAAAACACCATCAAATATTACTAAATATAGAGGCAAACAACACAAGATTATGAATAAAATATAAAATCCACTACATGACATTAAAAGATCCCACCAAAACCTCGTCTTACTGTTAAATTATAATATGGACATTTTCTAAACGAGTTTTCGCATACATGCCCGTTTTTACAGAATTCGGATTGAAAAAAATGAATACCCTATTCGACGTATACACGCAATTTACCATTTAGAGAACCCAACCTTGACCTTGTCGATCGAAATGCTCAAGCGAAATTTCTCTGTTGAAAACCGACCTTTTCATAGAATTTTGATTTATAAAACGAATGCCCTATTCGACGTATACTCGCAATTCACCGCTTATAGTACTCGACCTTAACCGTGTCGATTGAAATGCCAGAACGAAACTTCCCCGAGCGGATATTACCTACGTAGCGTGAAAACTTCCGCAATCAACGCTTCGAAAAGGTCATCCCGGCGGGTTAGGGAGGCACCTCACTCCACTGTTTCCGTTACGTAAACGGCTAGAGTGACCTGAAAATATGACCTACTTTTGTTTCGAATGCCTATATAGAGTAGGTTTTATGAAAACCATTTTATGTTTTGAAGAATCTCAAACTTTTTTTTATTGATTATTGAATCATTTATCATTATTTTAATATTCAAGAACTTTCCCAGATTAATAAATAAAGAGACATATTTCTGGATAATCAGTTATGATAGTGAAATAATATGAGACTTGAAAGATTGTTTGAATTTATGAATTTAGTAAATGACCAACACAATGTAAATACTAGACACTGTAATAAACTGGTCGTCCCATGTTTCAGACTTAGCAAAACCAGTAACAGTTTCTTAGGTAATAATAGTGTCAGGTTTTACAATAAAGTCCCAAAACATGTTACCGATTTGTCGAATTGTAAATTTAAGCGCCATGTCAAGCGGGTTTTAGTGTCAAAACGATATTATAGAGTGGATCAGTATGTGAACGATAGTGATGTCAGGAACTGACTCCTCTCTGTGTATCCACTATAAGCTATTGAATGATGTATTGGAAATATATGTAAAAAAATGTACCCGATCGATTTTCTTGCCGGTTCTTCTCGATGGCTGGGTTGTTTTCCGAACCGGTGGTAGTTTTTGACGTTGCTAAACGCCTTATTAGGGACTAAACTGAATAAAGTATTTTTGATTTTGAAACCGTTAATTAATGGAACTACGGATCAGATTTGAATGACTATTACTATTTGCATTTTATAGCTTATTTAATGATAAAGGTTATACCATACTTAACATCACTCTACAACCGTTGGGAGCAGAGCATTCTAATATAAAAAATGTAGATTAAAAAATACGCTAATCGAGAAAGAACAATAAGTGTGGGCGCAAGGTGTGAAGCCAAGAAAATCTAACGAGAAGTACTAGTAGATAGAACTTAAGAAAAACAAATTAGTCACTGTAATAACAACGCGACGGTTAATTTGCAATAATAAGTATACATTACGTGCGAGTTAATTTGAATATTCTTGCCAACAACAGAAAATAATGTGTGAACAACATTGTGCAACATCCATAAACATAATTTACAATAGAAGCACTGAAGCGCTCGTTCACGACGAAAATAACCGTTCGGAATCATACCAGTTAACAATCGAAACATTGTTGACAGTTCTGCTATAGGTATTTTGCGATTATTTACACGAAGCAATTTTAAAATTACTCTGTACGCATATTTAAAAACACAAGTGGTCGTTCAGTTATTGAAATTCGACCTTCATAGAATATTATTGACGTCTTTTTTGTCAAAGAATGTAGGTACAAGTAACTTGGATTAGAATTTTTGGCGGGATCTTGGAATGCCATGTAGTGGTCTTTATATTTTATCCATAATCGTTTGTTATTTGGCTCTATATTGTGTAATGTTGGTCGTGTTTTACGTAATATAGTTTGGTTATTGTGCACAAGTGAAGTGGATCAGTAATTCACCCCGGGGAATAGATTCTGACTTGCCACAAAAAACTCCATGGAAAGTTCTAGCAAGACGGCCACCATCTTGTTAGTTCAGTGGAATTATATCAAGATACTTTTTTTATTGATGCACGACAAAGTGACTGTACTATGCCTGATGTTAAGCATAGTACAATCCAAAAACATCGGCAACCACCGATAGACAGATTATCCATCGGCGGTCGCCGCTGTCAGACCGCCCATAATGACGAAAGTCACTCGGTACTGGATATGCACAGGCTGATCCCGAAAAGCGACACGCAGAAGTGAGTCACTATGATGGGCTTTTCTGCCATATACATGGTGGTTGCGACCCAGTCGGGCTGTAAAACCCTACCACCCCCCTATCGCCATTGCCTCGTTAGTTAATCAGCAGGGTGCACCACGTGCAGGTGAGGTTGGCTTGGGTGTCTCAAGTCTTAAGATGTTTTTCGACACCCCTTACGCCCCAAATACTATACTTGTAATATCGTTATTTACTTGACAATGGCAGTAATAGTCTTCTAGAAGACTGGTTGCCAAAAATAAAATAGAAGAACGTTGATTAACAGAGGTAAACATCATAAAGTATAGCAAAAAGAACCTTATAAATAAAGATTTACATTCCATTCGCCAATGGTGTGGAAAAAAAATGTTTCTAAATTTTTTTTACAGATGACACTAGCTTCATCAACACAAGAAAAATTGGTTATGGTTGAATTCTAGTCGGTCATGTAGTAGGCTTCCATATTTTATTTATAATCTTGTATTATTTGACTTATATTTTGTAATATTGATGCTGTTTTACGTAATATCGTTCGGTTATTGTGCACAAGTGAAGTGGATGGAAAATAATACCACGGAGCATGAATTCTGAGACGAAACAAAAACTCCCTGGATAGTTCTAACAAGGGAGCCACCATTTTGTCAGAACATTGAAATTATCACAAAAACACTTATAATATTAATACCTACTCCACAATGGCAGTAATAATCTAGAAGTTTGGTTGTAAAGAATAAATTTAAAAAAAACAAGAACAAGATTTATTATAGGACGTTTTGCCCATGATAATTGGCGCTTGTGAAATGTTAAAATATTGTTTCTAGATATATATGGTAGTCAGATCAGTTACGTTAAACAAAAAAAAAACAAAATACAATTAACCTTATTGCAAATAATAAACGCCGAGATGGATTTCGCTTATTCTAATATATACAACGTAATTACTTACATAAAATAGTTATAAGCTATTGCAATGTACCAGAGTGTGAATATGATTATTCCTGCCCTTTCAGCCATCTTGTTTTAGTTAAATAGTCCTGTAATTACGAAATATATTAAAACGCCTTATAAAAACGAATAGCAACATTATTCCTCTGCAAGAAATGTATATATATTATAGTTATTGAATTAAAAGCTTGATGTTACTGTCAGTTACTGTTAGTATAAGTGATATTTACATCTATTTTGATTTTTCTGCCTTCGTACTCATTATTTGAAATAAAGATCTAAAAAATATAGCTAATATAATACTTCTGTAGAACAATTTATAATTTTTTTAACATGACCAGTATCTTTCTGTTAGGATGAAAAGCAACGCGTATTTCTTCAGCACTAAGGCTACTTCCAAATCAAATTTAGTTGCAACCGATATACAGGTGGATGTGTGGTGTGACTAGAATGGATAGGATTAAGAATAAGTATATCAAAGGAAGTTTGAAAATAGATCCAGTGACAGAGAAGCTGAGGAGTAATAGGTTAGCATGGTATGGATATGTCATCAGGAGAGATGAAAACCATGTGACTAGAAAAATGTTGAGTATGATGGTGGACGGATATACGAGTAGAGTAAGACCGAAAAAGGTGTGAATGGATTGTGTGAAAAATGATATGTGCGTAAAAGGTGTGAATACTGAGATGACATTTGAATGGAGAGAGTGGAAAAATAAGGGTTAATGATCATGACACAATTTTAAAGGTCATGGTAATTTAATAGACAAACAGAGTTACTATCGCAGTTACAATATTATATAATTTAATAATTTATATATATTTAATATTTTAGTAAACTCCTAATGTAAAAATAGTGGAAGCAATAACCTGTTGCTATATTCATGTGCTAATTAATCTCTTGTTTGTTGTTTTCTATCGTTGTGTTTGTTTATAATATGTAAAATTCTTCATTTTTTAAACTATAAATTTATCAAAAATATTTTTATAATATGACTGTAAAGCTGCCAAAATACTGGATGTCAAAGTTTTCCAAAGAGACGCGTTACCTATTAGTATAGCAAAGTTAAAACTATTTGTTTTATTCCGAAACTAACTGGACATATTAAACTATAATTTTATTCCAAAAGAAGAAACAATATTTAGAAAATAAATATGAAACTTAGTAGTCATTAGCCATTTAAAGATATCATATATATTCTATACATAGATAACAGCTGTAGCCTCATTTCGTAAATTCTCTGTAAAGTTCGACTAACATTCATATATGTTTTAAAGAGATTATTAGTTAAATAACATATGCTGCCATCTAACGTTCTGTAATTTAAACCATATTATGTTAAAAAATCGCCATCTCGCGGCTTATTTTAGTACACATTTGTACTTTTTTGATCTTGGGATGTGAAAACTGTACTATAGAATACACTAAGATGGTGTCACTGTAGTATAAGTTGCAAACATTTGATATATAGGATGCAGGGGTGAGGAAAACCATCTCAGTGTGAAAAAATGTACGTCAAAATGGGTTAAATTATTGTGTCGTTACAATAGCAACGGGATTCATTATTATTACTGTGTGCCAGCCTTTGGTATTTATTAAAATAACATATTTGAATGCAGCAAGTTTTATTAAAATCACGGAAACTGCTAAATATTAAAGTACGTATCACTAGCCTGTTGATAGTTGAACCGTTAACACTTATCGAATAATTCCAAGCATGCTCTAATATTAAAACATAATAAAACAATGATATACTTTTTATATACACGACAATTGTTCAATGATTTCAACATGTTTTATGAAAGTCAACATTGAAAAATCACTAAGCATAATATTTAATGTTCACAGAAATCTATCACACTCCACGTTTTCTTAGTGCAGTGATTTTAGGTTATATTTACAAGATTATTTCGAACTATTCATAACCTTTGCTTATGCTAGCGACGATTTGGAGGGTCATGGAACTATTATTTAGTGCTTGGAACTGGACACTTTTTCAATATGTCAAATAAGAGTTAGTATAACTACTACCAGTGGGTAGTGATCACTACTTTTCATGATATGAAAGAATGCTTCAAAAACTATTAGAACAGGATATAATTAAGCTATCTGGTTTATCTTTTCATGATACATATTTTGTCAAGCATAGTTACTTTCGTTTTTGGTTGATGCACAGATGGGGGCGTTATTTCCAGATGTCACCACGAAATGACTCAACTAAGAACTTAAAATGCAGGTATGTAGCTACCGAAGAATCAATGATACGAGGCACCCAAATTACAAGGGCCCAATTGTGTGTAATATTTGTAACCTCAAATTACACACAATTGGCTTCTAAATTACAGCCTACAGGTCATGCATAGTATGACATTATTTACCAGACTACCCTGGAGCATTTGATATATAGCCCCTCTAAAATTAGTTATGTTATTGCTAAAACAGCATTCTATCGAATATAAAATTATTATGTATACTCACTCAATTCAAACACTACATCAGATATAGTACAAAGAGCAATTTATAATTGGAAACAAGTTAGTTTTAAATGAATAAAAACATTCTATAGTTCAAAGCACAGAACAAATATTTGCTAATATAATTTACAGTTAGGTACTACTTTAATAAGTTAAATAATATAATAACAATTACCTTAATAAATTAGTCTGTATATGTTTAGGTAAAATAACGTTGTGATGACAAATCATATATTAAATCAGGGAGGCTATGATTAGAAAAATAAATCCATTACCACGTCGATACAGCTTGACTGGTTAAATAGTTGCAATACTTTCACAAAATACTCATTACTTTCTTCTCGTTCTAAATCAATTAAAAATAAATTTGACCTAATTATCTCGAGACACACAAAACTAATATACACTCAGCATCAGGTGATTTACTCAAAAATGAACTGGTGTAATAAATGAAACACGCCCTGTCGCGTATTCCGAACCACGTCCCGCTTCCCTTTGTTCGACCGTGCTGCGTTCCCACGACAAGGAGTTACGTAATTATTAACCGTGAATATAGGTGTGATTTTCTTCATTTAAAAGTAATGTAACCGCACTTTTAAATGTTTTAGAACAAACTATAATTAAGGTTCTCTTTATTGTTTATTAGTATTTGATTTGATATTATTATTTATATGTTAAATGTGACCATGAACTACCCCACGATAGAAGGGTGTTAATCTTTAAACGTCACCTGGTATATGGACATCGTTTCGCGTCCAGATTTATAATATCACTAGCTGATAGTCGCGACTTCGTTTGCTTTGTTTATTACAATAAGAATAAATTTCTTTCCTAGAGCAAAAACTATAAGCATCACATCGTTTGTTCTACATCTCCAACGCAACACATCTCTGTACTCGTAGTGCTGGTAAAAATTCACCACTCAAGTTATCGTGACATTTTTTTAGATTAGAGTCAAATGTCTAAGAACTAAAACAAAGAGATAATCGACTGAAATCTATGCAATAGTTTTTGTGTGATGCGTGTACAAACACAGACCACTATCATTTTATTTAAACAGAAGTACCAGTACATATAAATTATTCTTTTTAGGTAAATAACACAACCCTTTGTAATTTTTTAAACTTATAATGTACATATTTCAAACATAAACTATACAGAACTATATATACATACTTTTAACAATGCTTCTATATAAATATATGTGTTACCAACAACATTATTTTCCCCAGCAAAATATGCATAAAAACCATAAATTATATAATATCTATAAAAAAATTGTATATCACTTTTATGTTTCGTTTACACAAAAAAAGCGATTGGAGTTACATGAATATCAAAACTAGACTTACTAAGTTGGCTATAGATAACATGATTTCAGAGATTTCATTATTTCTTTTTTTAATAAATTAACATTTAATTTGTAATAATCATGATACCTAATAAAATAAATAACAAAATGTTGATTAGAGCTTTTGGCACAATCTCATTCATCAGTATTTTTTATTTATATTTATTAATTTGTAATATAAGGCCCTATATTTTTTATTATTGTTGGCATTTTGTACCACAGTTGAAGAGTATACCAATATTTTAAAGCTGGAGGGTTTGTGTTTTTCTTTGGTTATGGGATGGGATATTACAAGGATGTTTCAAAATGGGATGCTTTTTTCGTAGTCTGGTGAAGCTATTAAGACCTTGTTAGGTCAATAGCGTAGTCAGTTCGAGAAAAAAAAATCTTTTTTTTTCTTTTGAGAGCCTTCTCTGCGTGTTGGCATTAGCCACAAAATGCGGACTAAGTCGTAGAAACAGTTTATAAATAATAACTAGCAACAAAATTTCTACAAAAAATCTCTAGACCATTTTAAGGGGGTCATCATTTAGTTTCAAATTTACTCGAAATTTCACACTGCATGTAATAAAATTGGGTTGCCAGAATATGAAAAAATCATTTTAAGTAGCACCTAATATTTTCTAAAATAAAACTAGTATTAAAATGGCAACATTGGTATTAGTATCTTTGTAATATTTATTATTTATGTAACTCCAATCTCTAGTATATTAAAGATTACTTCTTTAGACACTTCTCAGGTGGTGATTGGAAAACCTTTCTGAAGTTTTTCGACGTATTCCTGACGGCACTCCATTTCATCAGAAGGCCGATTGTAGGACTGCCATACCGGCTCACCGATGAAGAAACGTTTCACTTTTATATGATTCTGAAATTCAATTCAAATTCAATAAAACCTAGCATTTTCTTAATATTTTCTGTATGTAAGTTAAAGTTTTATGAAGATTAAACAAAGAAACATTCATATTTATTTAGGATATTTTCTATACTTCATAATATAGACTTCAAATACCACAGTTATAAAAAATCAATACACTTTATGACAGTTGAATCCTAAACTGCTTAAAAGAATTATTGCCACATCAATAAAAATAAAACTCCATACTTGAATACTAACTTTAATGTCAAGAGTGAACCTGTGGTAAATCCCTCTGGGTAAGACAATCATATCACCAGCGGACACGGCTATGCGTATCCATTCATCACCATCGTCACGTACGTCGAAATAACCAGAACCGTCTAACACAAACCTGTAAATAGAAAACCATTTCAACCACTTTCTTCATATCACTTTATTAAAAAAAATCTCCTAATGCTTCTTCCATACCTACGTCTAGCATAAACCATTAGATTTTTCTAACCCACTTTATAAAAATAAACTTCTAATACTACTTCCATACTTGCATGTATCATCACAAAGTTTTGTCTATGGTTACAATAACAACAGGCATAGGAAGATATTATCGCCATGCATTTAGAACTATAGGCTTAGCTTTATAGACACGAAATTATAAATCCTCTTCTGCCATAGAAATACAAGTCAACCTGCCTAAAAAAGTTTCGATTCAAAAATATTACCACTCATAAATACAACCTGCCATACTTATGTGAAATGCATATTTTAAAAGACACTACAAGAGGAAATCAAACTAAAATAAGTCAAACACTTTCATACACAACAATTGCCCACAATTTCCTCAGTAATAGAGTGGTACTAAACTGGAACCCATTGCCTGACAAAATAGTATCTGCTAATTCTCTACATGCTTTTAAAAACCGACTCGATAACTGGCTTCGGACTAATAAACTCACTTTAATAAGTGAAAATTTGCAATGATTAAAACCCGACAAAAAAATTCGACACAGTGTGATATCAACGTATAAGCAAATATGCTGCTTGTATAATAAAGTAAAAAAAAATAATAATTAAGAAATACCTAATTTCCTCATCGCTATGGAGATGTTCAGTGTAGAATGATTTCAGCTTCTCTTCATAATTTGCGAGACATTCTTTGGAGCACACAATCTCATCCTCATAAGTGTATCCTCTCTCCTGTTTTATTTTATCCAGAACTCCGTCAGTTTTATAAGTGTCCACATTCAACTGAAAGTACAGAAACAGATTTTATAATAATTTTATTTTTTTTTTTTACATAAGGAGGTAAATGATCAGACAGGTCACCTGATGTTGGCTATGTTGGCTATCACCGTCGTCCATAGACATTTGCTACACCAGGGGAGTCGCGTTACTATCCTGTGTTTGGAGAAAGGGATAAGGGGGCGGAAAAGAAGAAGGGAGCACTGACCAAATGAAACGCAACAATGCAAGCACTGTTAATTCACATCGGTTTTCTGAGAGAGGGTGGTACTACCCCGGGTGAGCCAACCCATTCATGGTGAAACCAGGAGTAGCTACAGGGTGGCTCTACCACCTATCAATCTATGTACTTTTTTATAATAAATTTTAGATATAACATTTAGAACCATGTTCCAATTTATGACAAGATTGAAGAATAAATCTATTTAATTTAAATAATAATTTATCCAGAAATATAGAAAACACTAACCTTTATAGTTTATTAAAATTTATACTTTTACAATAACACTAATGCTACAGCTCTGTTTATGATTAAAAAAATATATTAAAATTTAATTTCCACATTCTTCTTAAGTTACTATGATTATAAATTATACTTTCCAATACAACCAGTAAAAGATTTTCCCTATTTTTTTTATCAAACTAACTACGCTATTCACCTAGCAAGGTCTTAACAGCTTCACCAGTTTCCTCGACTACTTTGTGTAAATTAGACTGTTTTTTTTTTTTTTTTTATTATTAATTATACACAAACAACAATATTCAAAGGTAATTAATTAATTACCTCTGCTAAGTTTTACATGCATAATAGATTTTCTCAAATTACTACATTACACTGGACTTGCAACCATATACCTAGAAAAACATAAAGTGACCGGTGCCCAGTGGTACATCCGGAGAGTCGATCTCCATAGAGACCTAGAGATCCCTTCTATCTGGGCATCCGTAAAATCACTTACGATTAGTTATTTTGAAAAAGCTGCGAATCATCCCAGTCCGTTAGTAGTATCCGCCGCACAATACGAACCCGTACCAAAAGCTGCGCGTCATAGAAGACGGCCGCGACATATTTTTATTGACCCTCCTGATGAAATCAGTACCAGCCTGTCTCTCCAAACAGAGCGTGCTCACGCCCACGCCCGCGTAACCACAGATCACGCCGCCGTGGTCTAGGGGTAGATTTCGCTCCCGCACACCAGATTAGGCCTCCCTCTGTAGCGGCTCAAGTCTAGGTTCGATCCCTCGGCAGGGAGCCCTTGAGTGCGTTGCTTGCGCGATACAGTGACACAAAAATTTACATCACTGCTACAACACTACACAATCACCCCCACACACGTGCACGCCTACACGCTTAGACATGGAAGTGGAAGGGTTTTATTTTTTCCCTTATCGAACTGAAAAAACTCTAATTTTCTGATAATAAATATATGGAGGGGTTGTTGAGGCGTGTATGCTTGGTACACATATGTGTCTCAAAAACTCAAACATATATGAATAGTTAGCTAGGTTAACTAAGACAGGTCGCGATTTTGCATGGAACAGGCAACAGCCAAGCCGAGGTGTGCAGTGCACCCTTGAGCTAGTTGCCCAAATAAAATCGGCTGCGTGCCTTAAGCGCTCGCCTTAGTAGTTCGGTGAAGCTGTTAAGACCTTGCTAGGTCAATAGCGTAGTCAATTCAAGAAAAAAAAAAAACCTAGAAAAATATAATAGTCAGATGTTTGCTAGTATGATAGATTTATTATCCAATCATAAATTAGTCAATCTTGAATAATAATTAACACTCATATCTAAAACAGTTTTACACAAAAAAATAATATATCTTATATTTATTGTGTATATACCATAAAAAAACATTATCTCAAGTCTGTAATGTTCTATACTTGAGATAACTTGAAGTTATCAATGTATAAAATAAACAAATTGATAACAATGTCTCTAGAATATACTGGAATTTAGGTAGTTCATTTAACATACCCATTATCAGTTTTCACATGAAATCTACATATGGAGTAGATGTGAGCACTGAGATGATGTGTGGTGTGAGATAGAAGGATAAGATTAATGATTTTATCAGATTTACCTATGTTATTTCTACCAAATAAAATGCGATGATGCCATTTGATAGTGTTTGGAAACATAGGTAGCAATGTTTGTGACTTGATTCTCAACTTTCAGTAAAGGAAAACTTTATGATTAAACTAGTCTCTACCCGTGACTTCATCCTCATAGTAATAATTACTTTGAGCTAATGCTAACACACAGTGGAAGCTCTCAAGAGGAAAAAAATCCCAATTTTGAAACATTTTTCACCAGTGCTCTGCTCTTATTGGCCTTAGCGTGATGATATATTCTGTCTATATATAGTCTATAACTGTCCTCGCTAAATAAGCTATATAACACTGAAAGAATTTTCCAAATCGGATCAGTAGTTCTTGAGATTACCCCCTACAACATAACAAACTCACAAGCTTTACAATATTAGTATAGATATGGAGGTTTTTTTTTTCTCTAAGTTTGCCTGGTCATCTACCGCCTTGTTGAAAACCTGTCGTTAGGTACTTGTGGACGTGTTCCGATAGATGCACTTGAGAGCCAATCTCCTCTGACTTTAGCATGTTTACCATCTTAGACAACATGGTACAACTTTCCATTACCTTTTTTTTTTTTATTAATGTGGGGAAATCCCTAACGGATACGCTACCCTCCAGGGGGAGAGGGTAGGTGATGTCCGATTCGCACGGACTAAAACCCCACGGTGTACCGTCCGCCGCATGGTAGGGGCAGCCAGGGATCGAGCATGCTCACTGACCTGAAAACTGCCCCTGCGGCAGCCTGGCGAATGAACGCCAGGCGTCGCCCTACTATAGAGAGGCTACTGGGTACACGACCAGCAGCCTCCCCTGTGCAACGAGGAGATGGGGGGCCCCGCCCCATCCCCTCAGGTTTGGCGACGATTTTGGGAGGGTCGGGCATTACGCCTCGCCCCTCCCGCTGCCCTTCTTTGGCGGAGAGGACCACTTCTGGGATCGACCTCCCAGGCCCTCTCCTCCGAGGGGCGAGATTACGGTCTCGCAGAAGGAAGCTACAGCAGCCCAGACGTCTTCGCTGCCGAGCATGGCCGAAACCACGCCCGGCAGCGAGAGATCGTCCCCCACCGTCGCAACCAGGGCGCGGCGCTGATCGCCCCACGCGGCGCACTCCGAGAGAGTGTGCTGCGCAGTGTCCGTCTCAGCGCCGCACTCGTGGCATGCGGCGGTGGGCTCCCTGCGCGCTATCCGGTGCAAGTACCAACCGAAGCATCCGTGCCCGGTCAGCACCTGCACCAGATAACGACTTTCCATTACCTGCCGTTGAGTTAAGGGTTGTGCTTGGGGTGGGGAGTGGTGGGGTTAAAAGGAAAAGTTTCGGAAAACTGAGCCGACAACATTGTCATGTAATATCAAATAACTTTGTGATCAAACTCTAAAACTATAGAAAATACAACATTTTTAAGTTATCGCTTTTATTGGTTGCAGTGGTACAAATATGTGATCACGAAGGATGAAAATCATATAATCGTACAATATCTTGGCAGACCGTACTTGGTAAGAGTAAAATAAAAGACGACGATAGCAATAACTCTTCGAGAAAATATTGCAACTTACTTCGAAATACTCGACGCCAGTTTTCTTGTGTAAAGCTTCAAGAGATATATACTGTGGAGGGTTCCTGTGATGTTCCAGTCGTTGGTCATTTGTTTCGCTGTCTATATACCACGCTCGGACCATGTTTAGATTTTGAAACTTTTATACACTCTGAAAAGTTTGCCACTTGTGCAGGCACTCTTATAAAGAATTCCTCTGATAAAATAACAATTTCACAATAATATTAATCAACTCTACTATTGCGTGACAGCTGACTGAACTTTGACATTTGTTGATCCTAGTAGAGATGCGATTTGACATCGATTGAGTAGTGATACTCAATATATTATTCTGCAAGTATATTAACGTGAATTTCATAAATAATTTTGTTCGTTATAATTCTACAAATGATAAGTATGCCATAATTATAACGTTTGATGTTAAGCAAAACTGGGTAATATTTGTCTCTTCAGCTTTTTAATAATGACGTTTCGTAAATACGAATTCTGCCAGTGTTAAGTCAGTTAAAGAAAAGTGAACATGGGAAGAAAGTGGAGAGTCACTCTGTCTTTTTTTATATGGCGTTTGCTTATGTAGGTTGGCCAATTAATCTGTTGCCGCCGATACTTTACGAAATGACACTGACAGTCAGTTTGTTTGCCAACTTTAAATTACAACTTAGTATGGACTATGAAAACTATAACAAAGAAGCAAAATATGTGACGATAAGAAACTATATCTCTATTTTAAACATTTTCTCTTTAATCAAGGTTACTTTAAAGAATGCTTGAGAGTTATCTACTTGAATGTTTAGAATTTATTTTATGAATATTTTCGTGTTAGATCTTGACAGTCGCCATGCTCTTTTGAACCATTCCACAACGCAATAACATAATATATTCGTAGATTATAGTGCTTGCAATGCATTGTATTAGTTAACTATGGACGTTATGATAATTATATCGATTCTCAATGCTCATTTTAGACAAATATGACCCAGATATTAAAGGCAAAGAGGCTTTTTTTTTCTCGAACTGACTACGCTATTGGCCTTATTTAGGAGCTTCTCCGGACTAGACAAAGAAGCGCCACCCGGTCGTACGAGAGTCAACATTTTTTATTAACCTCTGTAAAACTACAATCGATGGAACTGAAGTCCACTAAGAACACAACAAAATATTTTTTTGGAGCTCAGGAACACCTAAAGTTGGTACTATACATTCAATGGTCGCACTTTCGAATCTCTTAGTTCTAATGAATAAAGTTTGCAATAAAAACAAAAGGTGGACGTAAAAATAAATTTAATCATTCCAAATTAATATTACATTCACATAATCATAATCTTTCAATAATTACATAATATTTTAATTATTATACATATTCTATAAATAATTAGTATACAATTAGAAGTTCTATGTTGTCGAATTAGCTTAAAGTTCACGGCAAGGTTTAGTTATATTATCGCATAAAATTACGTAATTAGAATACATTTATACTTGAAAACGTGGTAACTTTGTATATAGGGTTGCCATCACACTCGAAAGTTCTGATAAAGCCTAATACAAATGGTTTAATAACATGTGCAAAGGAAACATTATTTTTGATGACATCTATCATATTATTAATACTGAGTAAAAACTTTATTATAAGAAATTACGATAGTTTGTTACTTAATATTACATCCGTGTATTTTTTTTTGATTACGCTCTTTATAAAAGTAGCCAAAATTTTAATACCAATATCCTTACTTTTTGCTCAGTGAAATTAGATTCGAATAGATAATTAGTAGGCTATATAAACGTTTTGCAGTATTTGGACAAAATCCAAACGTAATTTTGCAGTATTTTGAAACTGTCTTGTGAAATAGACTTTGGTAATAATGAAGTTCATGACAAGAGAATTTGAATTATAAATTTAATACATTCACTATCGTAGCTAACTTCAAAACAGCAGGCGCACTTGTTTAGGTATTAGACCATTATAATCGTGTAATTGGAGAGCTCTTTTATCATTAATAAAAAATAATTTTATATTTACATTTCCGTATTATATTGTATGTTACTCTATGATAATTCTATCGGTTTTTGTACGTTGACCAAAAAAGTTACAACCTTATCTGATTCCAAATACGAGTGAACGTTATTAATTCAGTTAAAGAATAAATTGTAATTAAAGTTTACAGTTAAATATAATTGTCCTTTTATTTTAAATTCTCAGCAGCCGTTCATATCACCACCTCACGGATTACGATGTCATCGTTTCTCAACTAAACAAATTCATCACCAACCCCTCATCATAGACCGAGCCTGTATTTTCTCTGCGTCGATAAATTTTCTAATAAAATTATCCACCAGAGAACCGTACACATGGACACCGTTCCTGAGGGTGGTAAGTATGATTGGCAATATCAAATTCTTAGAGACGATTGGTGAGCAAAATTTTGGGGAGCATGTGGGGGGAAGAGCGAATGAGTAAGGGGAAAGGGGAATGGAAAGAGGGGAAAAGTTTCCTATTGTTTCTTTCTTTTCATACGTTAATAATAACTTCCACAATTTGAAATCAAAATGATCAATAATTTAAATTAGTTTTCTGAAAGTCATACTACCTACACTCTACAATTCGTGTATTGTGATCAAAGAAACCTTGCATCTAGGCGGACATACGAATTCATTAGAACCCAACATATATGTGATATATAATTAAGGAATTAATCAATTATTATTATTAGTCAAACTTACGCTATATATAGTTATTAATACCAACATTTTTTAACATAGAATCAAATGTCTAACTGAGATCGCCTTCACAACTTCAAACTGGTTTGATTTATACTATTTCAGACATTACACAGATTTATCTTTATAGATATCAAAAACACTGTACTTTTATCCAAATTTATAAATATAACCCCAGAATGATAAAAGTCTCTAATTTAATTTAATTCTAGTCTCTCAAGTGCCGCATTCGCCAGTGTCTAATGTTTTTTTTCTGGTAATGTAAGAATGTCAGTGAATTCGAAATTATTATTATTGCTTTTTTTTAAATTAAATCAGAATTGGTAAGACCTTAATCGAAAATTATAGAAAGTAGTATTTATACTAGTTTTAAAATTGTAATTCGCTTTTGCTTGAAAACCTTTATAGTGTTTATTTTGTAATAAGTAATAAACGGTGTCAGAGTTTGATTTGCTATCTTCATTATGAAAATGTCAATTGTAAAAACAAATCTGTGCATTAAAGGATTCATAAATAATTTTATTTAATCACATCTGCACGCAAGTCTCTTTTCCGGAGTTTTATAATAACACGAGTAGTACATTTTTTTATAAAAAAATATATATAAAAAAATAGACATCCATTTTGTATAGTTCCGAAAAAAATATTACAATGTTACTTAGGTTCGTGACGAGAGATTTCAATTGCAATTAACATTAATTAGTACATGCATCTAATTCTATAATAAACTAAATCCTTAAACAATAAAAGATCTCATAACATAATTATATCACAATAATAATTTTAACTATTTACAATAATTTATCTAATATTATTTTAATTAAGAATGAATTATTTATTATTAATTGTAAGAAATGTATAACAAATAGTAATTAATTATTTCTACTTATCACTGATCGCATTATGTCATCGTTAAGTAATTTATGAAATGGTTTAAGCAGTCCTGAATGTGATCAATACTATTCACATAACCAGGCAAGTTTGACCCTTAAATTCTATCACCCATTGTGGATAAACGGGTCTTTTGATGTGGACACCTTATGTTAATAATTAAGCATTTAGGACGTGCATCTTAAACCATATGATTCTCAAATAGCCTATTTTATTATACTAGAATTATTAATGTCAGTTATAGAAGAAAAAAACAAAGTTTGGAAATATTAAGTTATGAAAAATACTTATCTCATAGGTGTTCGGTGTCATCTATAAATTACGTCAGACAGATTTTATAATTTTTGGAACGTCATCCTTGTCATATACTTTCGCTTTTATGTGAATACACTCCTTTGTCTAGTTACAAATTGAACAGCAACAATAAAAAAAAATATAAAATCAAAACAACACTATCAAAATTATTTATATATTGCTTTATTTAAAATCCTTTGCCATAAAATCAACAATAATACTCCTTATATCTATACTTGTTATGTCACAAAATTTATGGTTTGTCTCCCTTTGTTACACTTTGTCGACCCTCTTACAACTAATGTGTGACGTAATTTATGGATGATCCACTTAGCTTTTTTCAAGTCTTTTGTTCTAGTCATAATAACCAAAAGACACAAATACTAAAGATATTTATAAACGACAAGGAATTAATATATCGTTCAATTATCTTCTAAAGTCTAAATAAGAAACTGGTTTAAGGAACACATACACAAGAAAATAAATATTACTCATTAGGGTGCTTTTCTTAAACGACTATCTTTTTAGCCTCGACGCAAAAATTTTATTGGCAACATGTTAACAGTTTTGCTATATACACTATAGAGTCCTCAAATCCTGAGTAATTCCCGAGTTCGAAAGGAAAAACGACAGACGAGTTTAAAAAAAAACAACAGTATTTTCGTGTATTTTAAATAGGAAATCCCACGCTCTGGGAAAATACTTAAAGTTAACATTAAAGGTTCAAATTTTCAACCAATCTTTTTTATATATTTCTAACACAATTTTGCACCGCGACTGAAAAAAATAGTCGTTTAAAAAAACTTACTGATAGGAAGGAAAACTAATTTATACTAACTCTATAGGATATTTATAAAATATCTTACATTTGTAGGACCTTAGATGTTAATGTACAATAATCTCATTAAGTAGGTAATTATTTGGACCAATAGTCAAATGGAAACTAAATGGTTCTTTGCGATTCTCTGTCCGTATGTAACTGATGTCTCATATAACATGGTTACTTAAAGTGTCACTAATTATAATTTAGTATGTTTCACAGTGTCTGTCCAATAGTTCTGTATGGTCATGGCTTCTAAAGAATTCAGGAATGAGTCATTGTCGAGGCTGTACATCTCTTCAGAGTTGTCCTGGAAGAGTTGAAGATACTGTCATATTTACTAGAATACTTAGATTAAAATTATGATAAGAGAAATGTCAATATACTAATGATAAATTTACGTAGTATTTATTAAACCTCTTAAATAAAACTTTACTGGACAATTTAAATCAGTAAGGGAACAGAACCTTATTTCTTATGATACTTATTGATGTAGACCCAACTAAATGTTTTCTTAAGGTTCGGTACGGGAATAATAACATTCGACTAACAACAGCACGAATTAAACGAAGATTTCCTCAGAATTGGGCAAAATGTTATTCCTCCACCATTGGTCCAGTATTAAAAAACAAATAATTTTTAATATCGTGAAAATATTTTTGGGTAAGCAATTTTGATCACTGTATTTAAATCCGAAATTTAAAAAGAAATCATATTAATTAATTGTAAAATCGCTACTGTCGTAATAATTTACTTAAAGTCTATAGGATATTTATTCTCATAAACTTATAGAAATGAATAATAAAAAAAAGATAAATATCATTATAATAAATAAGGTAGTAGGAAATTGCGATTTGGTTGATTAGCTTACTATACACTTTTTGAACTAATAAAAAATTTTTTGTAACATACCCTTATTGTACTGTCGTCCAAATATCCGCTTGAGTCCGGATTCGAACACTTGTCATTCAAAGTCTGAGGTTTATTTAAGTACCTTCGTCTGTACATTACGAATGCAACGCTACCAGCTAACGCTGCTAAGACGACACCGCCAAACGCTATACCTGCTATAGCTCCTGTGTCCATTCCACCATCATCCTGCTCTATGACCCTTCTAGAAGGTTCTACGTTCGGCGGTATCCGCGTCTGCAGAAAAGTCGTCTCCAACGAAAGCGGTTTTTCAGTTACTATACGACTCTCTGCCGCTCCTTCGATGGGGTCATCTTTCACAAAATCGAGCCTTGTAAGGTTCCTCTTTCTCGTCGCAAACGTTTGGTTTTGCATTTCCGTTTCACTTACGTTTGCGATGACAGTTGCATTGGGGTTTGTTATGTTTTTTGTTACATTCTGTACTCCAGTATCAACAGATGTCCATTGAATCGATGGATGTACAATGTCTGTTGTATTCAGTGACGTCACATTCGAAGCGACAGCCGCTTCAGTTTGGTTCGTCACAGTGACGTTGTCTGGTGCGGGAGTCGTGAAGATCATAGTCTTCGTAAAATACATAGCACGGCTCTGTCTCTCCGATGGTCGATTTTCCACTTCGAATTCTGCAGTTATATGTAAAAGTTCTTCAGATTGGGGTGCCGCTGCACTCCAATTGCTGCTCGCTGGAATACACAAGACAAAACCTTATTAGGTTACTGGATTGTATGCTTTCATTTTGTCTAAACTAAAATATTTATCTTATTTAATAAGACTTAAGCAAAGATTTTAACATATACTAAGTACTAAAATTATTACTTCCGTTTCTATAGATTGGAGAAATTTCACGTGAGTGTGTTCCAACAGCTGCATTTGAGAGCAAGTCCTTATCTAGCTTCAGAGTGTTTACTAGCTTAAACTACATCGTTATGTAACATCATGTGGAACTATGGTCAAGAGTCACAAACCTATAAAACCTATATTTTCTGACCATTTAAATTCTACCTAAATATACCCACTAATCGCCTTCCAGTATCGTTACAGTACAAATTTTAATTAATGGGTAAAAAAGTCCACCCAGATTTTAATGAAATTACTCAGTCATTTTTAACAATACTACAATTAAGTAAAGTCCATTAGCGATATTAAAGCTCGAAGAAATAGTATAAAAACCTTTTATACTTTTAAAATTGTATTAGACACTCCTAACACAAATGCCACGGTATGAAATTACGGTGACACGACACTTTTCAGTAGCTAAAATGTAATCAAGCATATGTCGTTACAGGTAAAGGACAGTCTTATGACCTTATCCTATCCTATCCGTACCTACCTCCCTAAAGTTGTAAATCTGACGTCAAGCACTTATTGGTCTGCTCCGGCAGCTATACTTGAGAGCCAGCCACCTCTAAGTATAACGAGTGTACTATCTCAGACCTCGTCGTGATTTAACATCAAATAAGATCATAGTCGAAGGCTATAAAAGTATTAAAAAAAAATTGGTTGTCTGTAAAATTTGTTTACGGACAATAATTTTACATGATAACGTAATAACAATGATGAAAAAGTGTATACTCTTTTGAAATAAATTGAACTATTATCAGATAATTGATCAAGAATTGACAAAACAGTTCACGTGTACGTTGTGTGCTGCCGCTGTCTCTCTTCTACTCGGACCCATAGGCCGATGGAGTGAAAGAGAGATAGATGCATCACAAGCCGAACGCTTAGGTCGATCGCGCCTCTCTATCGCTTGTTCCGCGCTCTCGCTTGCACGCTCGGCTCAGGCGGAACGTGACAACGAGTCAAGATTTTTTGTGCGTGCAGCCGGCGTTCATCGATTTATAAGACGTTATCACGGGAAAACATAATTTGGACGAGACTATATAACCTTTGTATACAACTCTGGGACAGTATAATGACAAATGGTTAAATACGTTGTAATTCCTTTCGCTCACATTATACAATGGAAGATAATATAGTGTTTCTGTAACAATCACCTTTTGTTCCTTTGAATCGCGTGTGGTTTCGTTACAAGATAATCTTTTGTTACGTCTTATATTCAATTACGAGGGTTGCTCGTACAATACGCAATTTCTGATGAATAAATACTGACCTTGTTATGTCAGATGATCGTATCAATCTTTTTTATTACACGTGTCCTTAGTGACTGTGTGTACAAATTTTGTAACACACTGGATTTTAGCAGACGGATTGTCTTTATTTCAAGTAATATTGAGGGAATGCAGGCTTAAATAACATTTTCAATAGTAACGCCATAATTTTTTGGATATCTGTTTCGAATTACGTCACTATTTCTATTAGCTATTAGCGCTTTATAATAAAAAAAAATAAATAAAAAGTATCGTGGAGCTCTAGCATTCAGATATAAAACGCCATACTCTTTTATCTCCGGATAGTCTTAGTAAGTTCTAGCAACTTTATTACAGTGTAGGAAATCTATGCAAGTTCTTAGCAGGTCAAAGCAAAGCAAATACGGCGAGGCTTAGCAAAGGGGACACCCTCCGTAAAGTACAGTATCTCAAGATTACAGTATTAACTTCACATTGACAAAACAGATATTCTTATATTTTCTGCTTAGCATTAATAATCAAATATAGTCCAATATTCCACGTTGACCCCGCTGGGAATCGAACCGGTAAATGTCTCAAAACTTGCTAAAAACCTCAATCTCAGTTGTCCAAGTTTTATTAACACATTGTTATACGACGCATTGTTGATTTGGAACGGTTATAAAATGTATAATTCAATTGTTCCCACTAAATTGCCTTTACGGTAGCATATTTCTAGTTGGACAATCTTTCTGAAGGTGTTCTCTATTCTGGCAGTCACTGATGTTACTTTTTAAATAGTAATTTAAAAATGCAGACTATAAGCCTATGAATATCGGATCGTTATCGCATTTGGTCTAACCCAGTGGTCAGCAAACTCGTCATCTAAAAGAGCCAAGCATAAACAATATAATAGCAAAGTTTATTCAGAGAGCCTTTTTTAAAACTGAAACTTTGTTCTACTGCTGATATTTTTGAGTGTAAGGGGTGTCGAGTAACATCTTAAGACTTGAGACACCCAAGCCAACCTAGCCTGCACGTGGTGTACCCTGCTGATCAACGAACGAGGCAATGGCGATAGCGGGGTGGTAGGATTTTACAGCCCGACTGGGTCACAACCTCCATGTACGTGGCGAAAAAGCCCGTCATAGTGACTCGCTTTTGTGCGTCGCGTTTCGGGATCAGCCTGTGCATATCCAGTATCGGGTGACTTTCGTCATTATGGCCGGCATGACAGCGGCGACCAACGATGGATGATCTGTCTCTCGGTGGTCGCCACTGTTTTTGGATTGTACTATGCTTACCATCAGGTATAGTGCAGTCACTTTGTCGTGCTACAAATATAATAATTAAAAAAAATGGATATAATTAGGATTAATAGTAACACTCTCAAGCTTTTGCTATAATATAATCTAAATATATATTTTTTTGCGAGCTCGCTTGAGTTTAAAAACAATTTATCTCTTACAAGGGAAGTTAATCTATACTAAGTATTATAAAGAGGTAAAGTTTGTGAGTTTGTGACGTTGTAGGGGTAATCTCAGGAACTACTGGTCCGATTTGAAAAATTCTTTCAATTTTATATAGCTCATTTATCGATAATGGTTATAGGCTATATATAATCACGCTAAGATCAATAGGAGCGGAGCACTAATGAAGAATGTTTATAATCGGGGGTTTTTCTTCTTCAGAGAACTTCCGCTGCGTGTTAGAAATAAAGAATATCTTTATTCAACGCGAACGAAGTCGCGGGCATAGGCTAGTAAATCATATTCCGCGTCTGCACTACACATATTGTGCAAGAGCCGCAGCCAAGTAGCCGCTGGTGTAATCATTCTGCTTCCGTGACAAAGCGAACATAAAAATTTCTTTATCGAAAGTTCAAGTATATAGGCCGCCCACTAGACCATTACCGCATCTCTATTGTTTTCAGTAAATCACCGTGAAACTGGGAGAGGCCGTGGGTTCATAATTCAATCGAATGGGTCACGCCGTAGGTCGATTCCGGTCGACTGACGAGCGACGGTGAAAAGGAACAAAATGTACGCTACCTACCAATCCACAAGAGAATACAGTTTCGTATTGTTAATTGCACAATACATTCTTATTTCTTGGTCTATTTATTTTTATTACCGCTTGCGTAGGAATCCAATTCCTGACGATAATAGAGCTTCGGAGAACTTTTATACAGAAATATGCAGATTCAATGAGTCGTTCAGATTTGAAAATATCTAAATAATTCCTACGGTTTTATAAATAGACCATAAAATGTAGCTTAACATTATTTTGTAAGATAAAAAAAAAATATCTGTTCTTGATTAAATTAAAAATTTGTTTCTTGTATACATTTGAAGTTTGAGATTCGTTTTTTTTTTCTCGAACTGACTGCGATATTGGCCTAGTAAGTAAGCTTCACCGGACTATTAAGGCGAGCGCTTTGGGCACGCAGCCGACTTTATTTGACAACTAACTCAGGGGTGCACGGCACACCTGGGCTTGGGCTGTTGCCTGATACGTGCAATACGCGACTTATCTGAGCTGATCTCAGCTAACTATTCATACATATATGAGTTGTTGGAACATATATGTGTACCAAGCATATATACCTCAACAACTCTTATATATATTTCGTATCGGATAATTTTCTAAACTATTTCAGTTTGATAAGGGATAAAAACAAAACGCTTCCACTTTCATGTGTAAACGTGTACGCGTGCACGTGTGTGGGGTTGATATGTGTAATGTTGTCGCAGTGATGTAAGATTTTGTGTCACTGTATCGCACGATATGAGAGAATCGAGGATTGAATCATATACTAGTCTATACGAGAAATAAAAAAAAACCTTATCTTCTTTGAATATATTACTTTAGTTTAATCAACATATGGACTATCTACATGTATTGATACTATTTATTTGTTATATATTCAACTGGGCTGAAGAAAGTATAAGAAAAAACATTTTGTAATATACCTACGTGTCTATTTTTTTAGAAAGTTCTGTAGCCTAAATGCCTTGGATTAAAATTCATATAATATAAGCTGTTGTTAGATTTGTTTTCATCGTGAATTCATTCTGAATTAGGCGATTTTTAATAAAAAAAATAGAAAAATGGATAGAAATGACATTGTTTAATGTACAAATACTAAAACCAGAAAGTTTATTAATCATTTTATATATTAACAACGCATTTTCAAGTGGTATGATTATTATAAGGTTGTTCCGTTCGCGCCCGCATTGTGATCACATTTCTGACCAAACATAGTCTTGCGACAAGATCCGTCATATATCTGATATGACATAGGTTGCTTAGTCATCTACTTGTTCAGTTGCGAATGTAACTATTTCTTATCTTTTTTTTTCATTAGCTTCTGCAATCAGTAATATGTGACTATGATCAGATGTAGTGAAGATAATAAATTTCACGGGTCGAGTGTGCCCTCCAGCGAGAACAACCACTATTAAAAATGGTTTTTTAGCCGATTTTGGTAGTTAGGTGTTGTCAGATTTTAAGCCACCTTATTGGGATGATTTTGCAGTCGTTCATGCTATGTTTGTGTAGTGTTGGAGATTTCCTAATTTATAGTCTTCATTCCTAGATAACAATGGATTTAGGTATTGGTGAGGTACTATGGCAATATTTACATGGCCGGAGGCCCACCTCCCTTCCCTCTCTTCCCCTTCCCTCTCTTCCCCTTCCCTTCCCCCCTTTCCCATCAACACAGCCTGGCAACGCACTTGTGACTCCTCTGGTATTACTGGTGTCTATCGACGGTGGTGATCACTTAACATCAGGCGACCCACTTGTTCATTTGTCTCCTATGATATAAAAATATAAAATAAAAAAAAATGTCCCTAACGTGTCATATCTATGCTTTTCACGCGACATTGTATATAACAATATTAAAAAAAAAAAACTGCTGTTTAACGATTTTTGTAGTATACAAATATTCGAATACCTCGCAGTCCGTCATATTTGTGCACAATACACCCATATTGCTTTTAAAATGACCTTTTAGATGAGCAACTTGTTGTCCATTCTTAGGTATTTTGTTTTAATATGTTTCTAAACATGAATCAGAATTGCGAAGTACCTATCTCCGACATAATGCAAACCGATAGAGGAAATAATTATTAACGTAGAACATTTAATATTGTGTTATCGTCCCTAGAGTTCCGTAGCAAAACGCGGAAACATTAAACTGATTCCGCGTGTTCCACATATTAGGTACAGACGTTAATTCTATTGTTCCGTAGGTTCAGTAAAATTGAATCCGTGACCGTGATTTTGTTTAATACTACTAGCTACATAATTTAAAAAATCTAAATTTCCTATTTATTACTTTACTAGCTTCTGCCCGCGACTTCGTTCGCGTGTAATAAATAGTTAGTTTGGGCTAACGTTAACATGCAGCGGAAGCTCTCAAGAGGAAAAAAAAACCCGATTTTTAAACATTCTTCAATGGTGCTCCGCTCCTATTAGTCTTAGCGTGAAGATATATAGCCTATAACCATCCTTGCTAAATGAGCTATATAACATTGAAAGATTTTTTAAATGGTACCAGTAGTTCCTGAGGTTACCCCATACAACGCCACAAACTCACAAACTTTACCTCTCTATAATATTATTATCAGTATATTAGTATTGAATATCTAATAACTTTAAACGAGCAATTCTTGTATATTTTTATATTTGTATATATTCAGGATCTCGGAAACGGCGTCATCTATTTCTGTGAAACTTAGTATGTAGGTAGTTTCGGGGACGATAAATCGATCTAACTAGATTTTATTCATGAAAAAAATTTTTTGAATGTTTTTTAAAGAACCGAGCTAGGCTCGGTCGCCCAGGTACTATTAATTTAATCAGCATGTAAATGATGACACTAAAGGTCTACTGCCGAGGAAACCAATATTAACACTGAAGCCTGATGGTCTCTTGTCGAGGAAACGCACAAAAGTGGGTGTGAGCTTATGACCACAAGACAGAAGGTACAACTACCCTTAAATAAAGTATCAAGTGCTTT
This sequence comes from Antheraea mylitta, assembly GCA_014332785.1. Taxonomy (NCBI): domain Eukaryota; kingdom Metazoa; phylum Arthropoda; class Insecta; order Lepidoptera; family Saturniidae; genus Antheraea; species Antheraea mylitta. Next base: position 1,639,289 of record JACEII010000053.1, on the reverse strand, counting down.
GTACACGCACGATATATGCATTTGAAATACTACTACACATATTTTATATGTATGTTTTTTCCTCAAACTGACTACGCTATTGACCTAGCAAGTAAGACCTAGTAAGTAAGACCTAGCAGTAAGACAGCTTCACCGGACTACTAAGGCGAGCGCTTAGGGCACTCAGCCGATTTTATTTGACAACTAGCTCAAGGGTGCACAGCACACCTCGGCTTTGGCTGTTTCCTTGATACGTGCTTTTATATGTATTACATTCGTATTATATGTATAGACTGAGAAAACTCTTTCACATTCATTTTGATTGCATTGTGATTGTCGGTCGCCATTATTTCAATTTACTTTTGAAAAACCAATCGAGTTAAGTAGACATGAACCTTATCTACAAATGTAATGGGATTAACCCAACGATTAGAATTGAATCGACTAATGTAGATACAATGGAAACAACTTTATTCTTTTCATAGATTCTTTTTAAGTTCTTAAAGATTTCAGTCAATTATATTTATTGAAACATATGCTCTTGGACTCTTGCGAAATTATAGATAGACTCTTTAGTTATATTTTTTAACTTGCCTCTGCCCGCGACATCGTTTGCGTGGAATAGTTACTTTAGGCTAATGGTACTCCCATACCTGCGTGTATCGTCACGAAGTTTTGTCTATGGTCACATTAAACGCAGATGTGGGAAGACATTATCGTCATGCGTTACGAACTATCGGACTGCGTGACGATAGACGCAGCACGATAACTCGGCTGGCGGTTTTTACACACATCAAAGGAGTTTAGCGGATTGTAATGTCAAGTCCTTGCAAAAAGACAGGTGTGGCAACGTATAATCTGTGCCTTTATCGGAAGGATTTTTGACGTAAATTTTAGCGAGATAAGTAATCGAAGCTTCGTTTCGCAGATATGGGCGTAGCATAACGCTCACAGGCAGCGGAAGCACTTAGGAGGAAAAATACCCCGATTTTTAAACATTATTCATTGGTGCTCCGCTCCTATTATTCTTAGCGTGATGATATATAACCTATAATCATTCTCGATAGATGAGCTATATAACATTGATAGAATTCTTCAAATCGGACCAGCAGTTTCCGAGATTAGCCCCTACAACGTCACAACGTCACAAACTTGACCTCTTTATAATATTCGTATAGATTTCACTCGGTATCATTTAACTACAATATACCTGTCAAAGGAACCAGATTTTTTAATAGAAAAGGAAAGTAGAAATATGGTGTTGTTTTATATTCAGTTAAAACTAACGTGTAACTGAATTTTCAGGGGCCAATCTTTTCTGTGTAAATAAGTATCAAGGTTTTAAAACTGAGCTATCGATTTTACGAATAAAAAAATGTGCACTAGTCAATGGAGAAAAAAGACCTACGGTAATAACGAATTAGTAAGTTTTTGCAAATGTTAAAATACCAGACTCTTTGATAAATATCTATAAGATGTTTTTTTTTTACTTCTTGAGGACAATTAATGTATACGAATAACGACAGTAACATTATAAATTTGAAACTAATGCTGAAGTAGAACTGCTTGTAGATAACGATAATTTTTTTGCCAATTTTCAAGAGTAGAAATCAGTCAGAAATGGATAACTCACGGTGTAACACAAAAAAGTTAAATACGTATTTAATACTGGCTTTAAAAAGTTTGAGTACTTTTGTATTAAATGAGCCGCGCTCGCCAAACGCAGCCGCGGCAAGTTCGCGTTATCCTTTTTCGCAAGGCTAAACTAACCAGAGACAAAAGAGCAAGATGTCGGGCCTTGGGCGAGCGCGGTGCATTTAATACGAAGGTACCCAAACTTTTATAAAGCAAGTATATAATACGTATTTAACTTTTTTGTAATACGCGGACCATGTTTTATTTCCCTGAAAGCATAGGATTACGTACGATTTGAGCATTGTAGTCCGGTGAAGCTGTGAAGGCCCTAAATAAGGCTAATAGCGTAGTCAGTTCGAGAAAAAAAAAGTACGATTTGAGCCCATATCGATAGATGAACCGTCTGAGTAAGCTACAGCTGAGCCTAGCATCGGTTAAAGAATTAATAGATTTACATCTCTGTATACACGTACCGACGGTAATTAGTTAATCCTATTTTTATTCAGGTTATCTAACGACATGAGCGTGACGTCACACAAAACCTTTCACATTAATCAGGAGCTACACAGTGTCTAACGCCACGACCGACTCCATATGTCAAGGTTAATGGTGTTAGATGAAAAATTGTCGATGGTAAATATGACCTCGATATATTTTACCCTAAACTATATAAATCTATAGGTAATTATAATACACATTAATTAATCGATTTATGAGCAAACATTTGATTTCTTTGTTTCGAACTGACTACGCTATTGATCAGACGGACCTTCACAACTACACCGGAGTATTAAGGCGAGCGCTTAAGGCATTTCACCGCTTGGCAACTAGCTCAAGGATGACAGAGTGGCCGAACCTCGGTTTGGGCTGTTGCCTTGGATGCATCTTCACGAATCTGTCTAAACTAAACTAAGCTAGCTATTCATACATGTAAATATTCGTGAGACACTGTATACCGGCATGTGACCATTTCAATTATGTACTTCGTGTTTGATAATTAGGGTAATGTAAACTACTTTGAATATAAAGGAAATAAATTAAACCCTTCCACCAAACGTGTACCTGTGTGTATGTGTGCACGTTTGTGGGGGTGATCTATGATGTGTTGTCACTGTATCGCGATATGATATCTGTTGTGTATTTCTACCAAGAGATAAATTTTGAAGCGATGATGTCTTATCGAGGAAGACCAATCAACCATTGGGTTTAGCCTATTCGGAAACCGTGTCGGTTAACGTTGGTTCGAATTCTCACGAATCTAAGAAAACATCTTGATTATACACCATACCATAGCACGGTGATGAGCCTCTTTTAAGCCCGCCTGGTTTAGAAATATGTCTTTTTCCACTGTGCAACAATTATTGGGTAGATTTGAATGATTTCGTTTAACTTTCAGACAATTATTAACCCCTCGGCTAATTTTTGAAAACACAGATCTTAAAACAGCGGATTTGTTTTCTAAATATCTACCATATTTTTTTTAAATTATAATGTTACATTACAACATTTGTTACTGTTTAAATTTTGTAATAAATACGATATTTTTTTAACTTTGTTTCCAATAGTCTGTTGACCAGTGCATTATAAGGTCTACATTCATTTGTATGGAACTTAAACTCTCACGGTGTTATTACCAAAAAGTTAAATACGTATTGAATACTTGATTTAAAAAGGGTTATGTTTTAAATGCACCGCGCACGCTGAATGTTCGTTATCTTGCTCTTTTGTCTCACTTTGGTTACCTAGCTCGCTTAGGTTAGACTTGCGAAAAAAGGATAACGCGAACTTGCCTCGGGCGACCGCGGTGCATTTAGTACGAAACCTTTTTAAAGCAAGTATTTAATTTTTTTGTAATAACACCGTTATGGTTTTGGAAAATCCAGAGTAAAAAAAATACAATAACCTCATTGAATATACATTTATAAAAATTTTAAGAAACTATAATTTTTATAAACACTGCAAAAGCACTTTTTAGTATTTTGTTACGCACATAGAACGTATTGTTACATAAGATACATAAAATAGCAAAACAACACAGGCGAAGTCGAGGGCAAAAGTTAGACTTCAATAAAGGATATTCATTGCTAAAATAAGAACAAGAAGAAGGAACAGAAAGAAGAAAAACTATGCCAGTAATAAAGATTGTAATGATACAACTATAATTCACATTACCGTACCTTACGTAGTCTGCATTGTATTTTATTTTTTTCTAACAACAGATCGTGACTCGAGGGAAATAGATCCTTTTAAAGTCTTGAATATTTATCGTGGCTTGGCTTAGGCTTTTATACTTTTAATCCCAATACGGTATCGCGCGAGCGGATTTTGTTCGCAGAATAATTCATTCGTTCCCGGGAAATCAAGGTGAATATTTATAGTTCGTACGATTTTCAATTATACGTGCCAAGAATTAAGTATGTATTTTAATTATAACTACATATAATAATAATAACCATTAAAATATACACGTCCATATGTACAAAGCAATTCGAATAAATCCGTTTGCATACCGTTGGAAGTTACAGGAAAGTTTACTTAAAATCAAACAGTGTTTTGCGTTAAGTCATACGACGTACAAAAACACTTAAATAGATAAGTCAAATTCCCTAATAAATCTACTTACGCTAAGTTCTTCTTAGGTCAGAGCGGTATGTTCTACAAAACGAGATAAAGTGAACTCAGTTCGAGCGAAACACACTTCCAGAGATCCAAATAGCTCAGAAGTTAGAGTAAATGACTGTGAGTAATAAAGACTAATGGCTTCGTTAGTTCCAAACGGAAATTAATCGTGTTGTAAGTTAACTAAACGATTTATTGCGTTTCTCGTTTATGTCGATGTTAGGGGGAGCGTTTATCTGCTTCGTATTTACATTAAGAGGTTCCTTACACAACACTGAATTAATATGTTATTATATAGTTGCGTAAAGTGGATTAGACATAATTATTTGTTATATTGCAATTTATTATATTAGAATCTTTAAATGTATGTTTCATGAGGACGAGTTCAAGAACAAAATCAGAGAAAAGAACGAATTGAACGTCCGAACTCCACGGTAGCTCAATACGGAATGGCGATTGTATACATAAAAAATTTTTGCTAATACATCTTATTATATTTTACCCTCATTATGTTGCATTGTCTTTCAAGTTGCATATATATTAGATACACAGTATTATTTTATATTTTTAGTACTATTTTGTCACGATCTGTAATAGCGGAATAAAAATAAGTGTTCTTCCGTACTAAAATAACGCAGAAAGTTCGAGATGTACCATTTTCGGGATTAATGATATATGTTTAATTATCTACGAATGTTCTCGAAGAAGAATAATGTAAAGGCTGTTGCACGAGGCTACACAAACGAACAAATAAAACCATTGAAATTAAAGGAATAATGCGATGAGAACTTAAAAATGTAAATATTCTTCTGTACTTGAACTTTTTGGCTAAAAAAATTCAATAAATACATTAAAGGAGTGAAGAATAGTGGACTGTAATGAGATTTAAAAAGACAAAGCACACAGAAGGTTGAGAAGGTGCACAACACTATGACACTCGAAGATATTTAATCCTTGTTATATAGGATTATTATAATACCATAATAGAGTTTTTGGCGGGATTTTAGTCTGTCATGTAGTGGATTTTATATTTTATTCATAATCTTGTGTTATAGGACTCAATATTTTGTAAATTTGGTGGAGTTTTACGTAATATTGTTAGTTTATTGTGCATAAGTGAAGTGAATGGAAAATAATATCACGGAGCATGAAATTCTAAGATGCCACAAAAACTCCCAAGAATGTTCTAACAAGGGATCCACCATCTTGTTAGAATATTGACTCACACGACGCTTAATATTGTAGTGATCGCACGACGCTTGTAATATTATTGATTACTCGACAATGGCAGTAATAATCTGAAAGATTGATTGCCAAAAATAAAGTGAAAAAAAAAATACCATAATAATTGCACGTCCTGAAATGTACTTATTAGAGAATTTAGTAAACAATAATTTTCCTTATTTATATTTAACGTAATAATAAACTTTGTTTACCTTTAACTATGTCTCATATAATCTATTGGTAAACCCGGAGTTATTTACACGCATAAATCTATTTCATAATATAGTATAATAATAATTTAGAGGTGTAATCGACGGCCATAATTAATATTGAACACTGTCTGTCCAATTAACCTATATTTTTCATCCACTGCTGATGCCCTCATTAAGCGGCTTCACATGAAATTAGATTTAGATTTAGATTTAGATGAATCTAGAGATTACTTGCTATTCTTACTACATAGTCGGGTTAGAGTTATCGATAACTCCACGTTGTCTCCAATTAGTAAAAAAAGTTAAAAGTAGGTGAATGGTCATAATTAACATCTGAAACGAGCTTACAGTAGGTAAAATAACAAAGATGTTCCTTGTTCTACAGATATAACACATACACAGTAGCGTGTTCTGAAATAACAAGCCTGGCATATTTAAATAGGTTTCTATGTACTACCATACAATCGTCCACAGAAATCTGGTGTTTTTTTTTTGCGATATTGAATTACATATATCTTCAATCAGGACAAAAATATACAACTACTAGCGGGCCCGGTAGATGTTGTATCACCCTGATCCGACCGCAGCATCACCTACCGGGTCTAATTGTGAATCTAAACCATTCTCGGATCCACTGGAACACGCATACAAAATTTCATCAAAATCGGTCCAGCCGTTAAGAAGGAGTTCAGTGACATACAGAAGAAATTTACATATAAAAGAAGACGTATGAATCCTATTCAACACGAATTAGTCACTATTCGTCATTTTTCCGAATAGTGTTTCGGTTAGATCCGCCTTTTTCGTTACAGTGGCGGCATTGTTTGTAGAATTAATTGTTCCTTTTTTCACACGGATGCTATTTCTTTCTATTGTTATAAGTTTGTAAAGTGAAGAGGTAAAGTCGTCACAACAAAGTCCTTGAACGTGGTTTGCAGTAGTTGTCTAGTAGAAATCGTCACGTAAGAAAAAAGCAATATACTTACCTAAAACTCATACAATAACAGTTTGTACTGTATACAATATTTGTACAAGTTATTGAAATGCTGCATTGTAAAGTCTAAGAAATTTCAACAAATTTTAAGAAATAAGTTTTCCTATAAATAATAACACAAAATAACAATATAATTCCAATACATAATAGGAGTTGATGTCAAAACGTAAATTTAACCTTAGCTATGGATATGTTATATCAGATATCAATAGGCATTCTATGTACTATTTTGCAATTCTTTTTGTTACCAAAAATAATTTTTTATATGTTATTTATATAGAATTTTTCTTCATTTCGAAGTCGTGATATTATGTTGATTAAATTTGTTAAGAACTTACCACATAAAACGAGCAGAATCGTCACCCAGAACCAGTGCATCCACCAGTGTAACGTCATGACGGCAGTTTAGTAACTCTTACGCTTCGAGAGACCTGTAAACGAACGAACAAACACATAAACAAAGTATATTATCTTATAACACTTATTCTTGAGTTGTGTACGTGTGTCATATCAAGCATAATTTTAATATCACAAACACAAATTAGCCATATTCGGTGTTATTACAAAAAAGTTAAACGCTTGCTTTAAAAAGGTTACGTTTTAGATGTATCGCGCTCGCGGTATGTATCGCCATCTTGCTTATCTATTGTCTCGCTTTGCTTACATTAGGTTACACTTGTGAAAAAAGGATAACGCTATCTTACTCCGGGCGAGCGCGGTGAACTTCGTACGAAATCTTTATTAAACCAAGTATTTAACTTTTTTGTATTAACACCTATTAGGTTTTAGGCTTAGTTAATCTAACAAAGATCTTTTAAGGTAATAGTGTTGGGCACTACAAGAAGGACCTCGAATACATTAATGATTAAACAGATGACAAGCTCAACGACCTTGTCTATGTAAAATTGTCTTTTTTTTAAGGGAAAAAAGTCATACAGGGAAGTTTAAAAAGCAAAACCTTATATAAATACAAAATTGTATCAACATCATTAGACCCGTTTGCGAGATACAAGAGATAAATAAATAAATTATTCGTTTCAAGTTATAAAATATAGAATGAGTCACACAGAGCCTTTCCAAATTTTTACATATATCTTTCTCGCAGTTCAAGAGATAATAGAATTCACGTCACGGGCTTACGTATAGCGCCCCATTTTGTATTCGTAAATAACATAAAATTCGTAGGCGTGTTATTGAAAAAAATCCATTACATTCAAAGCCGAGTAAAAAACGATCGTGTTTTTTTTGTGTGGAAACATTCGAATATGCCCATATTTTAAAAAATCTGTACCAAACTCGTTTCCATTAGCGTTTATATTACTTACTGAATGTGAGCTTTTACGACTCTCGAGTTTAAATTGAATTCCGCGATACTTCACACCGCAACGAGTAACTGAAAATGTATGTACGCGTTTATTATAAGGTGTTGTACGTCTAGTGTGTAACGATCTTTATATATCTAAGCAACATATAACCATCTCTTTTTCACTACCGATATTGAGAATATGCCATCTTACTTCCACATTGTATGTAAGACAGTGTGGCGTTACAATATTACTTTTCGTGTGCGTTATCGTGCCATCTTATTGTTAAAATATAATGTAACTAACGTATCTACTGCTTTTTAGTTATATCATTGGGTGAAGATGATACTATAGACTACTTTTAGACATAATAGACTATATTTATAGTATTGTTACAGTCACGCTTGTTGAGGACAAAGGAGTTATACCGGTCGATGCTCGCTCATCTGACTGCAGCAGATCGTGAATATTGCGTCGCTTGTTTAAGATGAAACGGCGGAAAATCACCAGGTCCTCACGATCTGTTTTATGAGTGAACAGTATATCTTTAAATATTTATTTTCTTATATGCGTTTTCCAGTTATTTACGGGAATTGAAACAGTAATAGTAGGGTTCTGCTTTCAGAGCTAATAAAATATTCCTTGTTAGCTAGAAAAGATTTGAGTATAATGATGGATGGTTATGTATACATCCTGGGTCCAGTAGTATACCAAAATTAGTAAATATATAGGTAAGTATTTATATCTAATGGAAATTCATATGGTATATAGTTTATGAGCTCCTATAAATACTCGTATGTATGTTTTTTTTTGAGAAGATTTTTTTTTCGCTATCTACAAACGATATTACAAGGTGTCAGTGAAAAAAAAATCGTTTCCAATAAACACTACTATATATATAATAGCTGACTGATCCCTGAAATTCTGTATATAGATTTCTTTTATACTCTATGAAAGCATTAACGAAGGATTTTTTTAAATTCAGTCTCTAAGATGGTGATAAAAGGGGATGAAAGTTTCTATGAAAATTCTTCATCTAATTTTGATAAAAATCGATATTTAGCAATTTAGTTAGAAAGTAAAAAGTATACAGGCAGCCCTCGTACTTCGGCATGGTGATCACTTATCATCAGGTGACCCACCTGTCAGTTTGCCTGCTATGATGTAAAAAAGTACTGTCTTGTTTAGGTGGCATAGATTAAAATTCACTTAAATATGTATATTAAAACCAAAACTGTCAAAGATGTAAAAAAAACTAATGTATTACATCTTGATTGTCCGTTGTCCATGAACTAACTGAACAATATCAGTGGCATGTGCGGCCACGACAAGTGAATTCTGCTATGCCGGAAATCGAAACAATTTTTTTTTAAACCGGTTCGACATAATAACTGGACAGTACCTGATGGAAAGTACAGTACAGTCTACAAATATCGGCGATTGTCCATCTTCAAAAGTAACGGCAGTCGTCGCTATCATGCCGACTTACAAAAGTGACTCTTCACGCCTCTCTTGAAGGACCCCATATCATATGAGGAAGGGAACACACTGGCTGGGAGGCGACTCCACATCTTCACAGTACGACAAAGAAAAGAGCTTTCGAATTTCTTCGTTCTAGCTGGAATGGCGGTCACTGAATCTGTGGAGACGCGAACCCGCCCGCGTAATTCTGTAGTGAAAAGGAGAAGATGAAATGAGGTTAAAAAACTCCTCAAAACACTCGCCGTGATACAGACGATAAAACACGTTCAGTGAGGCGATGTCTCTTCGCAACTGAAGCAGTTCAAGGTTGTTAGTGATGTCTGTATCATTCACAATACGGACAGCCCGTCGTTGCAACCTGTCAAGAGCGTCAAGGAGGTATTGAGCAGAACCATCCCAGAGATGCGAACAGTAAAATTGATGTATGCTTGAGGAATAGTGTCAAAACAATGTTAGACGTAAGTCGAGGACTGCCTGTATCTTATATGGCTGTTTGTAAGGATACAACAAGGTTAGACAACGTCGCGAACGGCTGCCAGTACTCTATAAATGCATGATATGGATTCCATTACGAGAATGAACAGGTCGTAAAATACGTTCTCAAAGCAGACTCGAGAGCATTTATTACTACACTGTTGCGAATATCAAGTAACCGTCATTGTTTTGGCAACGTGCGGCAAAACATTACGAAATGAAAGAACAGTTACTATCAGTTTACGAAATAATATTTCTAGTTCTCCGCCGTACTTAGTGAGTGGTAACCACAAGTGCTGTATCATGAACCGAACTGCCAGATAAATAATGTAGGTACAATAAATAATGTACAGTTTATCCAAATTAAATAACCTTATAACATACTCATACTACAGACAAACATAGCTCTTTTTTAAGTCTGTTATTGCAAAGGAATTAAGAGTTCGATTTTTTATCGTAGCATGCCAAAGCGACTGATCTGTGCCTGACGGTAAGCATAGTGCAATCCAAAAATAACGACCACTGACAGACGGACTATTGCCAGTCGCTGCTGTCAAGCAGGCCTGCGTAAATATCACTTCACGTTACGCTTGAAGGACCCCATGTTACAGGACGGACCACACTAGCCGAGAGACAGTTCCACACCTTCACGGTACGACAAAGGTACAACGTTGCGAACTTTTTAGTTCAAGCCTAGATAGGATTTACGTTACGACGCTCGCCATTGAATAGACGGTAGAAGACGCCCATTGAGGCAATGTCTTTGTGCATCTGAAGCGGCTCTATAAACTATGTAATGTATGTATCAATAACAATGCGGACAGCCGTCTCTGCAACGGGCATCCAGTAGGTATTTGGCGGAACCGTCCCAGAGGTGCGAACAGTATTCGATACAAGGCCGAACTTGTACCTTATAAAGGAGATAGCTGATCAGATGTGAAAAACCTTTGCTCCCTTGATTTTACTTTGGTTACCAATAGTTTTCACTATCATCACTACTACACATGATTCTTATTGGAACCTGCTAGCAGCAGTCTTCGCGTTAGTGTTTTTCGCATTGAATACGTTGACAAAACCCACTCGCAGACGAGCAGTTCCAACCAATTTCTCAAAAGAAACAACATATTTAAACCTCCGGTCTTTGTTAAAAATGATTATAGGTACAATAAATTATAACCTTAATAATGATTATTTTACGTCAGACTGTATGCTTTTTTGCTATTCCATAAAAATGTATGCTAATGCTACTGCCATAAATACAGTTGAAGTTTTCTGTCTGTGATCGAAATAAATGCACGTGTGGAAAGGCATTATCGCTATACGTTACAAACTATCGGGCTGCGTGACGATAGACGCAACACGCTACCTAGTCTGGTGGTTTTTACACGCATGAAAGGAGTTTAGCGGGCGTTCGTGTTATCGGAGTGACGCAGGTGTGGCTAAGCTTAATTTGCACTTTTATCGGAATAACTTTTGACCTCAATTTTAGCGTGATAAGTTAGTTTTTGTAGGTGGTAAAGCCACGGTGAAGCTATTACTGGTTTCATCATGAATGTAAATATAAATTTTACGTATTCGCAATAATATAAAGACGTTGTATATTTATATCTATTATGAGATTCACTGGATTTTTGAAAAGTTCGCTTAATCAATCAACAAAATAATCTTTCGCCGTTTCTTTAAATAATTATTTAAAAGAAACAATATACGCGTATATTAACAAGATTTAGCGAGCACACAGAAGTTTATAAAAGTAATCGTTATAATTTATGGATATTCTCCTAACATTAGTTCCATTCGTTGATTAAATTTAACTACCGTAGCATAAGATCGCTATATTATTGGTTTCGATTATTTTGGTTTTCAAAAGAGTATAATAACAATTATATTTTAAACGATTTCTTTAAAGTTCGCTTTCTCGATAAATGCAAAATCGTTATGGTCTATTGATATCTATACTAATATTATAAAGTTGAACGAGTTTATTTAAACTCGCTAATCTTAAGAACTACTGGTCCGATTTGAAAATATGTCTCAGTATTAGATATCTCATTTATCGAGGAAGGTTTTATAAACATCACGCTAATACCAATACGAGCGGAGCTCCAATAAGGAATGTTTCAAAATCGCTTTCTCTTTTTGAGAGCTTCCGTTGCGTGTTAGCGTTAGCCCAAGGTAAGTATTCCACGCGGACAAAATCGCGAGCAGAAGCCTGTGGTTACTATTTACGCACTGGCATTTATTTAAAAAAAAAACACACACACAATCACCCATAAAACGCAAAAATAGGGCCGTCAAGTCAAAAGCAAGAGAACTTAAAACTTACACTTGGAACTCGATTTCATTACAATTGTAAGTTAGATTCGTGAACGAATACCAATAGTAGGCACCTTCAATGTTTCTAAAAGCAACTATGTAGTACCTTTGTGCACTGAGAATATCTTGCAGAGCTACTTCGAGGCACTGTACGAGCTTCAAGTGTACTGTTCCGTCTATTCTTGTATTGTAAGTCAACGAACGATTCGGCTTGGTTTCAAAAGCATGCAAATATTCGACTGTCTACAGAAGATATAAGTGTCGCTGCTTGAAACCGGCGCATATAGTGTAAGGTTGACAAAATAAATTAAAAAAAAAACAGGGTTTGTCGTAAATACATACGATATAAGTGAAAGTATTGTGTTAAAGGGAGACATTTTAATTAAAAGATACAATAAAAGCCAAGGAAATTTTGTAAGTATACTTTTCCTTTCAATTATTTTTTTTTTTACGTTTTTCTCTTACACATCACATATATTTTGACAATAATAAATAAAGCAGACAACGTTGCGGGTGTCAGCTAGTTTTATATATGTTTCTAAATTACCCGAGTATTCTTATAAATAACGCACAAACATGTATAGTGTGTAAGTATGTTTGTTGGAGGTGAACTTTGGAACTACCGTATCCATTCTGAAAATTCTTCACGCAATGGAAAACAGGATTATCCCTTACTGTTTTATGCTATATTTTATTCTTACAAAATATCTAGTTCACCGTCAGTTGTTATTTAAAAAAACAGATCGCTAAATTAGTTATTTCAAGTTTAACTGTTCTCTCAAACGAGTGCAAAAAGGTGTCTCGAATTCGGGCAAAGAATTTTTTTTATATTTTTTCTTATGAATTATGTATGACGCATGCGATCTCATATAAACAGTTGACAGTACTGTCGCAAGACAATTCGAATTCTGTACTTGTATCAATATTTATCGCGCCATATTCCAGCAACAATTTCGCGTCCATGCGAGAGAGGTTCAAATATAAAAAAATCAAGGTCAGTGATATGAACCATAAGCTTTTATTTTATACCAGAGGAGTTGCAAGTGCGTTACCAGCCTGTGTTTGGAGGAAAGGAAGTGGATAGGGAGAAGGTGCGGTGAAGTGGGCCTCCAGCGCTCTCACTGACCGAACGAAACGCAACAATGAAAGCACTGTTACTTCACGTCAGTTTTCTGTCAGAGTGTGGTACTAACCCCGGGCGAGCCGACCCATTCATGCTGAAGCCAGTAATAGCTTTTGCCCTTTTTACCATACCAAAAATAAGTGAAGTTTTCACTTCAAAAAAGCGAATTAATATAAAATGTACATCGTAATTAAAATTACAAATAAGTTTTTTTCATGCTTTCCTATCTTTACTACTCAACTGATGACTGTGATATTTGCATATATGTCGTCATATAAAAGAACATAGGATAAAGAAAAAGCACCGTTCCCAAGATACAGGTTAAACCTACATTAAACGCGAATGAGGCCGTGGGTCAAAACTAGTGTATGCATAAAGAAATTTTATCTCAATCATGTCATCAATCATCATCATCATCATCATCGAACGGAAATATGTTAAGAAAAAACAAACAAATCATTGTTTGGGACGGTAACAAGTTATTTGCATACCGTATGATTCTCTGGTCGTTCACCGCATGTTCTCGTACCGACGTCCCAAAAAAATGCACCTGAAACAAAGAAAACAACTATTGTAATAGATATTAAGGTACGGTTTTAGTTAGTTCCACCACCGATTTTTGTCAAAACCAAAAAAATATGAATAAATAATAAAAACCACTGAACGAATTTTGATGATGTTTTCGCAAGTAGATAGAGTGATCAATGAGGAAGGTTTAGGTATATAATTTGTCAAGGTTTTATTTGTTATCACGACGGGACAATGTCCTCCGGATTTGCTAGTTATATACTCGTATAAGTCATTGGAGTTCTTGACACACATATCTTACTAGACCCTGGTGGGCATACACATACATTAGTTTTACGGCGTGCCAGTGTTGGTGGCATTGAGACTTTTTAATGCGTCGAGAGCTTCGGTGGTGCGGTCCACGCCAAAAGCGACACATGAAAAAATGCAACATAGAGCCTTCTCATTGGGAACGTTTGGCAGCATAGAGGTTAGAATGGCGCAGGATGGTGAACAGCCAAGTATGCGAGTTTGAAGCTCAGCGTAAAGCTGACCTTGATACCAAACGCGACCAGTTAAAAGCTCGCCCATCTGCTGCCATAACGTATTATTATCAGAACGGCGTACTAACGTGTCATTGTGCACGGAGTTTCGCCGCGAAGATAGGCTACATAAGCCATTTTCGAGCGCACCAGCGCCATTTCTCTAATTATGGAATAAAGAGGTCGCAATGGCCGAAATCAGTCGGAGCAATCATCATCACACATACCTTGTGATTTGTAACTCCGTTGGTTTACGTATAGTGTTGTTAAACACATACATCTAACTACCGAATACCACTGCTGTAGTCTTTATCAATATCATTCAAATTCCTGATTACTTCTGTCGCGGTATTTACAAATCCGTGTCGATAAGCGAGCAATGATCGCTAATTTTCAATCTAATCATATTAACTATGAAATAATAACTTATCACTTTTTGTAATCTACATGTCCTCGCATTTATGTATAGATCAGCATCTGCACCATAATTAATCGCTTTATCGGTATTTACAAATCATTTAGATCAGTGTTTCTCAACGTGGGGCACACGCCCCACAGGGGGGCAATTTAAAAAAAGGACTCGACACGACTTTAACCCTTTCACTTTGGGTTATTTAAATGCAATGTTAGATATTTGTGACAAATTTAACAAAAACAGGCAAATAAAAAAAATGCTGCAAATAATTATCAGGTATAATTTCGTTTGACGTTACCAAAATATCAACTGGGTAATTAGAGTCGTCAACTAAGTTTTTCATTATATGTTTTGAAATTTTACTTACGATGTTTTGATAACAATTTCATAGTGATTTCTTCCTAAAACCTATCATTTGTATTTTTAAGGAACTGAACAATTTTTAAAGGTTAAAAATTATGTATGGGGCGGGGGGGGGGGGAGTTTGCATAGCCTAAAAGAGGTAGAGAAACTCTGATTTAGATGACAAACCTGAAGATAAAATCAAAGCGGAAATAAAGCGAATCAAAGCGCTAGAAGCGACGTTAGATCTAATGGTGATAGTGTCTTTGAATGCCGTAACGATTGACGCAAATGAGAATTCCAGAATCTGTCTGATTTTACAATATAAGAAAACATTGCTATGAAACTTGCTTTGTTAGTATTCTATAGGTTGGCGTTTGACCACAATTTCATCTGGTGTTAAGAAGATCTAAGATGGCAAACACGCCAAACTTAGAGAGAGACTAGCTTTCAAGTGTAGCTGTTGGAAAACACTTTTTTTTTTATATCATATAGGAGACAAACGGACAGGCGGCTCACTTGATGTTAGGTAATCACCGCCGACCATAGACACCAGCAACACCAGGGCGAGTTGCAAGTGCGTTGCCAGCCCGTGTTTAGAGGGATGGGGGAAGGGGGAAGGGAGAGGAAAGGGGAAGGGAAGAGGAGGTGGGCCTCTGGTGCTCTCTCTGACCGAACGAAACGCAATAATGCACCAATGTTACTTCACGTCGGTTTTCTGTGTATCGGGTGGTAACTACCCCGGACGAGTCTACACCCATTC
Source organism: Antheraea mylitta (assembly GCA_014332785.1). Taxonomy (NCBI): domain Eukaryota; kingdom Metazoa; phylum Arthropoda; class Insecta; order Lepidoptera; family Saturniidae; genus Antheraea; species Antheraea mylitta. The sequence continues at coordinate 1,623,358 of JACEII010000053.1, read as the reverse complement.
ATGCTGAAATCAACAATATCTTCAGCGTGGCTCTACCACCTACTAATAGATAGACTAATATATGCTTGACAGATTTTCAACTCGACAATGAACTAAAAAATACCCTAGATATGGTTTCAATACGATATTATCTTTCACAGAAAGCTCCTATTCAGCATTTATTACTGTAGTGGTAGAGCCATGCTGAAGGTATTACTGACTTCAGCATGAATGGGTCGGCCCGCCCGGGGTACTACTGCTACTCACCTGTATCTTGGTAAAGGTACTTTTTCTTTATCCTATGCCCTTTTATATGACGACATGTATGCAAATATCACAGTCATCAGTTGAGTTGTAAAGGTAAGAAAGCATAATTAAAATGTATTTGTAATTTTAGTTACAATGTACATAGATTTTATATTAATTTGCTTTTTTGAAGTGAAAACTTCACTTATTTTTGGCATGGTAAAAGCTATTACTGGCATGGGTCGGCTCATCCGGGGTAGTAACACCCTCACACAGAAAACCGAAGTAAAGTAACAGTGCTTGCATTGTTGCGTTTCGTTCGGTCAGTGAGAGCGCCGGAGGCCTGCCTTTCCTCACCTTCCCCCTCTCTTCTTCCCTTCCTCCCCCAATGCAAGCTGGCAACGCACTTGCGACTGCCCTGGTGTTGCAAGTGTTTATGGACGGTGGTGATCACTTACCATCAGGTGACCAACCTGTTCATTTGTCTCCTATGATATAAAAATATAAAATAAAAAAATTGTCCCCAACGTGTCATGTCTATGCTTTTCATGCGACATTGTATGATCATACGAAACCTGATTCAATTACTGACTACTTTTTTATAATCACAAAAAAGAACACACTTTTTGTGTCTACGAAGTGCAATAATTACATTCCGACTGACCGTCCTAGTTTCTTTTATATTTTAAGACGAAACCAAAAAGGAAACAAAAGCGTGCCGTTTATTTTTATACATCGATACTGCACTTTCGAGACTTTTACCAGCGACTTAACTGGTATTATACAATTGAAAATAACAAAAACACATCGACGATTGAGTAAATCAAACGGATCTGATTACACGAGAAGTCTATAAGAAATGAGCTCACGGTAGTTCAAACAAATTCAGCAATCCGAGGTAGAAGACAACAAAGTAAAACGCACGGTATTGTTCAAACATGATCGTTTGCTATGGCAGACTAAACTAATATTGCTTTTCCCACTACAATCTACATCAGTGTTTCCCAACCTTTTTAGGCCATGCCCCACGTTAACATTTCTAAAATTTTTATGTCAACCCATATATAATTTTTAACCTTTAAAAATTGTTTTGTTCCCTTAAGAAATACAAATGATAAGTTTTACGAAGACGTCACTATGAGATTGTTATCAAAACATCGTAAGTAAATTTTAAAACATACAATGAAAAACTTACTTGACAACTCTAATTACACAGTTGATATTTTGGTAGCGTCCAAAGAAATTATACCTAATAATTTGTTATCTACCCACCTCCGATGCCGCTCGTCCTATTCAAGATGTGAGACTACACACGACCGGAACATAGATAGCGCCACAATATATTATATACATTTCAATGACACTTAAAGAGGAATTGATATTATTGAATTATTACTTGCATAACATTAGTCTGATGATTATCATAATTTTTGTGTTGCACAAAGTATCTTGCAGAATTGTTAATTAATAGTAATTGCTTTGACTTCTATAGTTTGCCAATAAAGGGCTAGATGTCGCTACTCTACTCACATGGGGGTGAAGGGGTGTCAAATAACATGAAAAGACTTGAGACATCCAGGCCAACCTCACCTGCACGTGGTGCACCCTGCTGAATAACGAACGAGGCAATGGCGATAGCGGGGTGGTAGGGTTTTGCAGCCTGACTGGGTCGCAACCACCATGTATATGGCGAAAAAGCCCGTAATAGTGATTCGCTTCTGCGGGTCGCGTTTCGGGATCAGCCTGTGCATATCCAGCTTTTTGCAGGCCGGCATGATAGTGGCGACCGCCGATGGATATAGTGTGTCAATCGGTGGTCGCTACTATTTTTGGATTGCACTGTGCTTACCATCAGGCATAGTGAAGTCACTTTGCCGTGCTACAATAAAAAAAAAAACATAATTGTATGTCTAAACATATTTCAGATACATAAATAACAATGATTTTACATAGACTTGATGTACGTAAATAATATTAATTTGTTCCTTAAATATTATTTTTGTGTTATTTAAAACATGTTGCAGAATTATAAGTAAACGGTAATTCTTTTGATTTATATAGTTCGTCTTATAAATTATATAGTTCGGCTTATAAAAAGCAAGATGTCAGTGTTATCTATGCATTCCTATGTGAAAAGTACTGTAAGCCGTAACTCTGGCCAAATAAAGAGTGAAAGTAACTACGGAGTATTTGTTGGCATCCTGACTGCATCGACTGTGTGTTATACGCTCTCTAATTCATTTGCCTTTTTTGTTAAATTTGTCACCGATATCTAGCATTGTATTTAAATAATCCAAAGCCAAAGGGTTAAAGTCGTGTCGAGTTCTTTTTAAATTGCCCCCCTCTGGGGCGTGGGTCCCACGTTGGGAAACGCTGATCTACATCGAACAACGGTGGGCAACACATCTTTTATCTATACATATAATAAGAATGTAAATCTATCCTGTCTGTCCTTTTAGATTTTTGTGAAAAAAAATGTTGCACGTGTCTTGGAATAATAAAATATATTTCACTTTTAGAAATGTTTGTTTGTTTGTTTGTTTAGACACGCATAACTGCTAAAGTAATGCGTTCACAATAACAAAACCTCAACTAAGAAAATCATAAAGTATATCCTCGAGTAACATTTATTCTTGGTTTCAATAAAAGCGGTTCACTCTATCAAAAGTTATTGTAATTTTAATGACGCGACCTAAGTACTAGAGAAAAGTAGATAAGTAAGTGGACTTGCTATAATGAGATGATTTTATTAGTCACTTTATTTTTTTTACATGACCAGCCTGTTCATATTCCTATATGATATAAAAAAAATTGATGAAACCATAGCATGGTGATAGGGTTTATTCTAAGTCCGTCTGGCTAGCTACCATCCTCAACTTGAAAAACAGTCGCCAAGTACCTATTGGTGTGTTCCGATAGTTACACTTGACAGACAGTCTCCTCTAGGTTTGGCGTGTTTATCATCTTAGCCCACGTTGCCATTTTACATCAGATGTGATTGTGGTCAGACGCAAAACATGTACAAAAAAATTAAATACGTATTGAACCCTTGCTTTAAAAATGTTACGTTTGAAATGCACCGCGATCGCTGAACGTTAGCTATCTTCATCTTTTGTCTCGCTTTGGTTAGGTTAGGTTAGGCTTGCGAAAAAAGGATAACGCGAACTTGCCTCGGGCGAGCGCGGAGCATTTAGTACCTTTTTAAAGCGAGTATTCAATACGTATTTACTTTTTTGTAATAACACCGATGAACTATAAAAAATCCACAAATATAAGTATTGAAAAGGGTAGAGAACTTAATTTCTCTCACAGACAACTCGTGTGTTTTTCAGAACTGGCGAATAACTTTGACGTATATAAGGAATTTGTTTTTTAGTTAATTTCACTAAAAAACAATTAAATAAAATATTAATAATTCTACACTTTTCTAACAAAACCAAACTATGACTCGGGGAGAATCAATTTAACTAACACATTAGGATGTGTAGTAGCCAAAGTTGTCGGAAACAGAGTTTTTTTTCTCATGAATTACACTGACACTGAATTTACTGGTGACCTCTTAAGTTGTTAATAAATCAGTCTTATATCCATACCGGTTTCAAATATCTTTCATTACAAAAAAAAAATGAATTCCAAAGGGTCAACGTCTTATGATACATAAATGAAAAAAAAAACTACAAAGTTTAAGATACTGTATAGGAGCCATTCGATATTTTACGTCGCGTCGGAAAAAAAACCTGTAATTGATATTGGGTCTTTATAAAGTGAATTTTAATCAAAACATGCTTCAGTGCACAATAACAGAGTACTGTTATTCGATCTCCCATTAACAAAACAAATATGAAACCTGAAAACCAGCTTTTTTGTCATCTATGTTCAATAGTAGTCAAAGTGTCTATGAGCTTGGTAATAATTAAGTAAAACAATTTTTAACAATACTAATAAAATTAACAATATCAAAATAAAGGTGCGGACCAAGAGTCTGCAGAAAAAAAAAAATGTGTCTATGAAATATTTGAAAGTAGAGTTTACTTTTAACAATTTATATAAAGCAATCTATACTAACGTTATAAAGAGGTAAAAGTTTGTGAGTTTGTGACGTTGTAGGTGGTAATCTTAGGAACTATTAGTCCGATTTGAAAATTTTTTTCAGTCTTATATAGCTCATTTATCGAGGAGGGCTCTATATATATCATCACGCAGAGCCAATATGAGCAGAGCACCAATGAAGAATGTTTCAAAATTGTGTTTGTTTTCCTCTTGAGAGCTTCCGCTGTGTGTTAGCGTCAGTCCAAAGTAGCTATTCCACGCGGACGAATTCGTTGGTAGAGACTAGTTAATATTATAAATGCTTAAAATGAGTTTATTTGTTACGTTTTCACGCCGTAACTACTCAACCGGTAATCATGGCATTTTTCAAATACGTTGTCAGGAGTATAGACAATAAGTACCATTTTCAATCAGAAACCAGTACTATTACCGTGTCATATATCAAATATACATCAACTAGCGAGCCCGGCGAACGTTATCCTATCCAGTCAGTAAAAAAAACCTTGACCAATTACATACCTAGACCTTCTTCGTTAATCATTTTATCTAACGGTAAAAACCGCATGAAAATCCGTTGAGTAGTTTTTGAGTTTATCGCGAACGGACAGACAGACAGACGCGGTAGGGAACTTTGTTTTATTATATGTAGTGATATAAATACCTTAATTTTTGTTCAGCGTATCACAAAAAGTACGACGTGGACTGTTTAGTTTTATAATAATTCTCTATTTTCTGCATGAATTAATTCATTAATTTAAGTTACTTTTGAACACGACAAACGTGGAAAATAAAACTAAAGCAACCTTATAAAACACTTCAAGTATTTCTTAACCAACGTTCGCGGACATCGTTTACTATAAAAATGTTATTTTAAGCTTAATGTGCTAATTATATGAAGACATTATTTAATTATACCTCATTAAACACCATTTCTTAACGTACAGGAATATTTCTACGTATTCGATTAATGGGACAGGAAAAAATAGACGACCTTTACAGTCTGCGATGAGCCAATGCCTTATTTATGTGTATTCAGACTAGTAGACAGGAAAATACGCGCAAATGTTTATAATAAATCCATACAAATTTAGAATGTTACACTGAGGCATCATAAATTTGATCTCATTTTTATACTTTACTAGCTGTGGCCGCGAATCTGTCCGCGTGGAACCTAATGTAAAAAGACAGTGATTAATAAAATCATCTGAATGTATTAAGTCCATTGGCTTATCTACTTTCTCGTACTTTAGTCGCTAGGTAATTAAAATTAAAATAACTTTTGATAGAGTGAACCGATGCAACCAAGATTAAATGTTACTCGAGGATATGCTTTATAATTTTCTTGGTGAGGTTCTATTGTGAACTCAGTACTTTAACAGTGACGTGTGTTCAAACAAATGGACAGACAGAGAGACGGAAATTTCTAAGAATGATTGAAATATGTTTTATCACTTGTTCCAAGACACGAACAACAATTATTTTCAGAAAAATCTAAAAGTACAGAAACGTTAGATTTACATTCTTATAATATGTAGCATTTGACTAGAAACTTATGTTAAATAACGTTGTGATTCCAAAATGATAAACACGCAACACCTAGAGAGACTGACTATCATGTGCAGTTGCTGCAGAACTCATAGATGCTTGGCGACAGATTTCCAATAGGCAGCAAGCCAGCCAGCATTAGAAAAAGCCCTATCACTTATTACAAGAAAACTATTGACGGATGTTCGATAAATCATGTTTATACATGAATGGTCTGTGGTTTATGAGTCACTGCGAGAAGTGACTGGCCAGTGAGTCACCTGGCCTCTTTTAGTTAGTTATTTTTTACCCGATGTCTATTCGTGGAGGACATCTGCGCCATAATATACTATGTCTGTGATCATGTTTTTATTTAAATTTCAATTGTTTTTAATAGGTCACTTGTACTTGTTTTAAATTTATGAGATCCTGTTTTAAAGGTGCAATATTAAACATTGTCGGATAAATTTGAACCAAGAATGTTTTGAATAATTTATAGATTGTAAATGTTGTTTGCCAAAGATGGTCATCATCATCATCATCAGCTTGTAAGAGACCCACTGGAGGGTCATGTGACGAAGAAAGGTATGGACATAATCATCACGCCAGCTCACGACGTATTGACGATTTCAAACTCTGAAAAATCCACGGCTCTATGTTTTCCCGCATACAGTAATACTACAAGAACATTTCTCAGTTTCCGGTTCCCCACTATATTTCCTTGACTGTCAACCGATGGTGTTATCAAATTAAATTAGTAAATGAACACGAATTTCGAAAAACTCCTTGCTACAAGCCGGAGTTCGAACCTGCGGACATCGAAATGATATAATAAAGATGGTAAACACGCCAAATCTAAACGAGTACCGACTGTGAAGTGTACTCATCGAATTGGAATTTTATGCGATGATGCATCTTATACAAAAGGTTTAGGCTTTTACGTTGACAAGGAAACGGCCAACAGACATACAACTCACTTACCAGTACATAATCTCTAATTAACTTCAGGATAGTACTACATGAACTTAATCAGATATTAACTACTTCCAATAACCATGTAAGTATGACCTATTTTATCTAACTTAACATGTGAAAATTTCCTTAACAATGAAGCGATGATGGCTTATGGCATACATAAGCTTTACTTAAGCAGCTAGTTCTTTATAAAACATGGATTATTTTGAAACTTCGATCATGCCTTTTGGTATTGTATACTTGTTGCGTAGAAGTGGGTCTGTATTAAAACACCTCAAACTTAGACCCTTTCGATCTCAGATAACATGTAACTCATCTTCTATTGTCATACTCTTATCTCTTATACAACATTCGCATTCAGACAGCCACATAAAATGAACTGGGAATTTTATTTGTAAGAAAATAATATTCCCCGTCTCAACAAAGTGAAAAGCTTCTGATTCTCTTTGAAAGGCTTTTAGCTCTTTATAGAAATTTTCAATGAAAGCCCCTATAGAGTATTAGAAATATAGAAAAAAAATAAGTGACAATTAATTCTAAAAGTTTCAATACCAAATTATTTACTGAGGAAAAAATTTTGCAAATTAATCTTGCAACATTGTCAAAGGGACAATGTTTAATGATTTTTCCCATTTTTTTTTTATGGAAGAGCGCTGATGGTTTAGTGATAGCGTGATGGTACATAGCGTCGGTCGCTGTAAGTTTGACTCCCCAATGTGAGGGAAATCATCTTGATGAAATTATAACATAATGATAGGGCTTTTTCTAAACTCGCATGGCTAACTACTACAATCGATTAATTGACTGACTGACTGTCGACTGTTGTTATATTCACATGTAAATTAAAATAATCAGATTGAAAAGTCTCGGTAAGCATTTATAGGCGTTTCAACAGTTTGTATTTGAAAGTCAAGGTTTTTCTAAATTACGTGTTTTCCGGTTTATATCACATCGGAATAGAACATCACAGGTAAGCTTGTGTATTATTACGTAATCCTATTCTGTTTTATAACAAAGTCCTAAAAGAAATCACCGATATGTCGGGTAATAAGTTCAAGCACCAAGTCAAAAATGATTGGATTTCTAGAGGCCATTATAGGGTGGATCAATATGTGAACGATGGTGATATCTGAAAATGGGCCCCTCTCTGTGCATCCGACAAAAATGAATGTAATTATTTACTATGTTACTGAGTGTAATGTAACTATCTATGTTTCTATCGAGTTTTATTGCCAGTTCTTCTCGATGACTAGGTTGTTTGCCCGAACCGGATGTAATTTCGACAAAAAAGGGAGAGCAACTATTGGACATTCGCTCCAGTATGATAACTTCACCGTTTTGTAATGTATATTAAAATACTCTTATTTTTATGGTATACAATAATTGGATAACTAAATACTTTACTTGTAGGTAAGTAACAATTTATTATGAAGTATTTATTCTCCGGGAGATAGTGATCTAACAATACATGACAAATGAGTCATAAAAGAGTTTTCATGTAATAATCATATCCTTGTGCCTTATATTTTATTGTGTGAGTCATAAATGGATACATATACACCATTAAATATACAAATTAATATAATATAAAATAGTTAGCTGTTTTAAGTTACGCAATTATTGCTCTATTTTTCTTCGGTAAATATAAACGTAATATAAAGTGAGAAGATGATATTTATTATTTTTATAGTAACTTACTTATCTATACTGCGGAAGTAAAGCGACCCTACTATTGACACCAGTCAAAATGTCACCAGATGATTAACTGTTAAAGCAATTCATGGAGAGCTACAAAGTCAAACTTTGACCTTATATACTGATTTTGCTTTTACGCTTGGTATAGTATGATATTTTGCATGGAAGTTGGGTTTTATGTTGTGCTATCCTTTGTTTTGTTTTAGCTATTTCAGTGTAGAGACAAATTACACCAGTTGATAAATCTGAGCATTTTTCGATTACGCTACAAAAAATCCAAATAAGGGCGAGGTAAATGTTAGTGATCAGATTTCAGATATGACAACAGAAAGTGTCAACCTTGATCGAGACGCAACTCACCTTGCGACACTTGTATCGACACCGACACTGGACAACGTTGCATCGTGGGGTAATCTGAGCCGAGTCTACTTACAGGCTTCTATTGGGACATAGAACAATCTATAATAACCTATATAGAAATGGATGTTGGTATGTAAACGAGGTTTGATAAAGTTCATCATCATTGAAGATCTAATAAATGCCATTGGAAAGGAAAGTTACCTTTACCCTTTAAAATAACCGTTACTTTGTTACCAATAAAAACTAGATTTTTGTGCAAAAAATGTTGCAGGTGTGTCTGTTTATTTGAATACGTATCACTGCTAACGTTACTGCGTTCACGTTTACGTTAAAAACATAAAAAAACATCTTCGAAGTAAAATTTAGTCTTTAGGTTTCATTAACATCTGATCACTCTATCAAAAGTTATTATAATTTTAATGACAACGCGACTTAAGTACGAAATAAAAGTGAAACGAAATAAAATTGATCTAATTTATTGAGATGACTTGATTAGTCACTAATTTTTACATTCATTTCCACGCGGACGGAGTCGCGAGCACAGCTAGTCACCAATATAACAATAGCACGTATAGTTCGGTAGTTCGGAGTTACGTCAACGGGGGCCATAAATAACGCACTATTCTGCGAATGTAAACAACAAAAAGTTACAAATAATTGCCGTAAACGCCACTCGCAAGTCGAAAGTTCGCCATTTGTTTGTCATACTCCGTATCTTGCGCTTTCTAAAATTCTGATATTTCTTTAATAATTGCAACTCTAACCTACTGGCCTTATTGTGTAAATGTTGTAAAAACATACACAATTGCGTATTGTATCGTTGACGGCTACTTACATCGTTATTGCTTTTCCGTGTGCGATACGCATTTGTTTTTACTATTGGATTTTAACTAGAGTTACGGAAGCGTGACCACAATAAACGAGTCGAGAGGAACCATACCTTATTTGCGTTTGCAGAAGCGGATTTTGAAAGTGATAACAATGGTACACGGGATGAGGAGACGGCAAATTTAACTTTGTAAGACACGCTACCGCTGTCGAGTAAACAGCCTATATGACAGTCCTAAGAGCAGCATCTATTGTGACGGGTTGAATGTTTGGGTAGTTTTGACATGGGTCTGTTATATCAACATA
>JACEII010000053.1:1593726-1608116 GCA_014332785.1 Antheraea mylitta | reverse complement strand
TTTATTTAGAGCTATTTAATAATTGTTAATATGTCAAAGACTATCGTCGCATCCTAATATAAATACGAATCTGGTGCGAAAATCTAATTGTAACCTTACTATAACGAATGGAATAATTTATATATTTTATTGTGTATACAAGAGGTTAATTAATCAGCTCCTACAAGATTGTACTCTTAGTTAATAACGCAAACTATAATGGAATAACAAACAAAAATTTCTCTGACCTCAAATTATGTTGCAAACTAAAAAGAGATAGAAACTTATTTTCAGCGTTCTAAAAGAACACTAAATACATTTTACCAGTAATCCAATTTCTAAAGTATCCAACATCAATAAATAAATCTTCGTTTGTCTATACTTAGAATAATCTTGTAAAGAGATGACCTGAATTCTTTAGTATGAGAGGAACAATTCTCCGTTGCTTTAATTTAACTTTTTATGAAGAAGTAATTTAAATCGCCGACGTTTCTCGGCAATTAATTAAAATTAGGACTCCGCGCTCGTCCAACTTGATTCGCTTTTGTGAAGCTTTTCAAACAAAAGTAATATTGTTTAAATGCGCAATTGTCTTCTTTATTCTTGTATAAAGAATTAAAGTAAACTCGAGTTCATATACATCTATACTATTATTATAACCCTGAAGAGTTTGTTTACTTGTACGCGCTAACAACAGTAACGACTGGTCCGATTTGAAAAATTCTTACAGTACCAGATAACTTATTTATCGAAAAGGCTATTATTATAGGTTATAGTTTATTATAGGTGATATATATCACCACGCTAAGATCAATAGGAGCGGAACACCAATGAAGAATGTTTCAAAATCGGGGTTAACGTACGCATAGTTTAAAAATATTTTCACCTTCTACGCAAACGAAGTCGCGAGTTAAAGTCAGTGCTAGCCCAATGTAGGTAACTATTCCACGCGAACGAAGACACGGGCAGAAGCTAATAAAATATAAAAGTATAGACAAACATGTGAAAAGCACTTATTACCGCGGATACCAAATATTATTCAATGAGAAATCATAACTTTAGCATTCATGTTTTTGGTCAAAATACTTTCGTTCAATAAGATCGAGTTTATTTTTATACAAAAGACTACTTTGATTTCATCTTTATAACAAACTTTCAAAACTCATTCTAAAAAGTAAGGAATATTTAAATTCTGCATATTCGGACTGTAAAATGTTTGAAAGTTACCAAAATGTATGTGTTAGTTAAATGTATAAAAATCACGTTCCGCGTTATTGTGTTATTTTGCTACAACTGCTAATAGCAATTGTAGCAAAACCGCTGTCGGTTATTCTGCTGTTAGCTAATTTGCCGTTTGTAATAACGATGCGATAACGAAATTTGAATACGCTGTACCTATTATATATCGCGACTTCGAATGAGATCAACGTGGAGTTTACTCTTCCTTCTAAATATGTCAATTGTTGCATAATGTTTGTTTGTTCGCACTTTGCGATACACTGCTCGATTATTAACGTTAGTACCTGGGCGACTGAGCCTAGCTCGGTTCTTTAAAAACATTTTTAAATTAAAATATACTGTTAGGTTTGTCTTATAAAATTAACATTTTTCTACAAAAAAAATCTCTTCTGCTGTCACTCCGATTCGAACTGGCGTTACACGGATTTTCGAAGCGACCGATTTCCATCTAAGTTATTTTTGTTTTGACAGTGGCGGCGAAATTTACCTTTATATTTTAGCTAAAATTTTTTATTGCCTGAAAACTCAGTTAAGAAAGTTTTCTATGAATTAAATCTAGCTAGATCGATTTATTGTCCTCGAAACTACCTACATACTAAGTTTCACAGAAACCGCAGACACCGTTTCCGAGATCCTGAATATATACAAATACAAAAATATACAAAAATTGTTCGTTTAAAGGTATTAGATTAATAACAATACCGAATACCGAACAGTAGGATAATGATGTTTTAATTCATTATTCATTGCACAGGAATATTGCGCTATATCATTGTTTGTCGCAATAACGATTTATTCTAACCATACCCATAAGTAAATAGGTAATAGTTATTTATTGAAAAGACATTTTCTCACACGTGCGTATGAATCGCTTTATTGAATTGCTGTGACCTCGAAACGCTTCAAAGAGTTCATTAACAATGATGCATTCTACTATATTAAACTACACTGCCACAAAAGTTATCTGATTTGACAATAATGTTGCCAGAGTTTATATAGTTTCAAATGTCAAGGATACAAAGAAATTAGTTTTTAATTTTCTTTACCGATCTTTCTCTGTTTATGTTTTTTTTTTATATCATAAAGGTAAGCGGACAGGTGGGTCACCTGATGTTAAGTGATCACCATCATCCATAGACACTTGCAACACCAGGGGAGTCGCAAGTGCGTTGTCAGCCTTCGTGGGGGGACGTGGGGATGTGAAGGAAGGGAAGAGGAGTGGGGAAAGGTGAGGAGAAATGGGCCTCCGGCGCTCTCACTGACCGAACGAAAAATGCAAGCACTGTTACTTCTCGTCGGTTTTCTGTGAGAGGGTGGTGCTACCCCGGACGAACCAACCCATTCATGCTGAAGCCAGTAATAGCTTCAGCGTGGCTCTACCACCTACAAACGTTTTTGAATAATACGACTTACCAAATATAGATCTTTAACATCCTGATATCAACAAGGAGTTGGATGCACTGCATTTTCAAACATACGTAGGAATATAATTACATGAGACCGCCTGCCTGTCATAGATTAGTTTTTTGTTTAATAAAATCTTGATAATATTATCTATACATATAATAACAATGAAAATGAAACGTGTCTATACTTGTAAATTTTTGTAAAAAAAAAATTGTTGTAGATGTCTTGGAATAATATATATATGTATATATATGCAGCGATTTTCTTCATAAAACAAACTACATTATTAAACTTACAAAAAACACCTTAACATATAAAATACATCTTAGCTTTACGTTGTTAACACAGAGAAGGGAAGTCTCTCAGTGCTGCCTCTCGTGAGAAACTGTCGAACTAATGTTTCGTTCAGAAATGTATTTCTACATATTTATTATTATTTTTAGAGATGTCTGTCTGTCGGTTTGTTCAGACATCACTGCTAAAGTACTGCGTTAGCGATAAAACCTCTCCAAGAAAATCATAATGCATATCCTCGAGTAACATTTAGTCTTGGTTTCAATATAAAGTAAATTAAAAAAAAAAAAATTAACCGACTTCAATATTAATAAAAAACCCATAAGGCACTAAAAAGCGGAAAATAAATAGTTTATCAAATTAACCAAATTAAATAAAACATTTGCTTAGATAGATCGTGATTCTTGCACGAATCAGGCGACAGCCCAAGCCGAGGTGTGCCGTGCGCTCTTGAGTTAGTCGCCCAAACATCCCATATCGGCTGATGGGCAAAATGGGACCACACGGGAAGCACCAGCTTTCAAATAAAAAAAGACTCGTCAAAATCGGTTCACCCAGTCCAAAGTTATGAAGTAACAAACAAAAAAAAACAGACCAATTGAGAACCTCCTCTTTTTTTTTTGAAGTCGGTCCGATCTATAAAAAAGTTATTGTGATTTTAATGAGGACGCGACTTAGGTACGATAGATAAGTAGATAAGTAAGGACTTAATACATTTATATGATTTTATTTGTTATTGTTACGTTACGTTCCACGCGGTCGGAGTCGCGGGCACAGTTAGTCCTAACTAATATTATAAAGGCAAAAGTGTGTTTGTTTGTTACGTTGTCACACGTTAATTATTCAATATATATATGCATATATAAGTTGTCAGGGACACATGAAAAAGACATAACATTGAGTTTACATTCACGCGGGGCCAATAACGATCATCTATATTAATATTGTACTATATATCATCACGCTAAGACCAATAGGAACGGAGCACAGATGAAAAATGTTTCAAAATCGGGATGTTTTTTCCTTTTGAGAACTGCTGCGTGTTAGTGTACCTATTCCACGAAGTCGCGGGCAAATGCTAGTTTACAATAATCATAATTGACATAGTACTGCCAAATAGATTGCATATCGTTAACTGTATTCAAATGTCTGCTTAATGACAATCCTTGGGACTATGTATTTTGTGATGTATAGTAGTTTGCGAAACCTATTAACCTTCGCCATGCTTGTTGTCCGATCGTGTGTAAATACTGCATAGAAACGATCCATTCAAACGGTTATTAGATTGATAAATATCTTTTATTTATCCAATACTAGGTACCCGTCTCGGCTTCGCACGAATGTACTAACAAAGAAAATGAAACTAAATTTTCTTTTTATACTGCAAACATGCAATGAAATAGTATACTGACTGTCTACTGAATGTCTGTTAACATTTCCGAAGATTGCCTTATTGTCCTCTGACTCATATTTTGTACGGAGATTTATCAGCGTTAATTTTCATTTTTCTATATGATTTTTTAAACATTTACTTTCACAAAAGCCTTCTCCTGACAGTTATAAATACAAAAAAAAAGTTTTAGCGATATACGTGCAGACATTATGAAGTGTTATATTTACATACATTAGACGTTTTACTACTGTTTATTTTAACTGCAAGCGTATTTTATGTACAGCCCCTCAAGTGGATTTATTCGCTTGTCAGTATTTATGGTTATCGATCTCGGATACACACAACACTCATCGATATTTATATATAGACAGATAAAATTACAAGTTGTAATTTTAAGTGATCACCGCCATCCATAGACACTAGCAACACCAGAGGGGTCAAAAGTGCATGCCAACCAGTATTTGGGGAAGGGAAGGGGAGTTGGTCCTTCGACGCACTCACTGACTGAACTAAACGCAACAATGCAAGCACTGTTACGTCACGGCGGTGTTTCTCTATGTCGGGTGGAACTACCCCGGGTGAACCGAGCCATTCATGCTGAAACCAGTAACAGCTTCAGCGTGGCTCTACCACCTACAATATATATTGTCACATAATACATAAGCAAATGATGAATAACACTGATGACTAAAATAAGTAAAGTCATAAAACTCTGTGAAACTTCACAACGTTTTATGATAAAACAAAGTTTACACATTAGCTTGGAATTATCATGCATTCTACATTTACGTCCATGTGTTAATTTCGTCTAACGACAACGGTTTGTTTGTGCGAAAAGTTAGTGTGGTCGCAGAACAAATTAGTAAAATGTTCCCCTGCTGATGTATTTTGTCTTGATTTTATAACGTTGTAATTGCTTGAATTTAACGTAAACATGAAAAACTCTTACGTTTTGTTACTTCTTTCAGCAATAGGAGTGAAGAGGAGAGTCAACTCATTAGAATATTAGCTCTTCATTATGGTTACGCCGAATTCCGTCATATATTCGTTACTAGCGTCTGTCCGCGACTTCGTCTGCATGGAATAATTATTTTGGGTTAAGGCTAACACGCAGCGGAAGCTCTCAAGAGGAAAAAATATGATTTTGAAACATTCTTCATTGGTGCTCCACTCCTATTAGTCTTAGCGTAATGATAACCTAAATACTTCCCTACTAGTTCCTGAGATTAGCGCGTTGAAACTCTTCAGCTTTATAATATTAGTATAAAAGTATAGATGTCCTTTTTTATGATACATGACCATCCTCGAAAAATGAGCTAAATAACACTGAAAGAATTTTTCAAATCGGACTAGTAGTTCCTGAGATTATCCCCTACAACGTCACTACGTCACAAACTTTACCTCTTAGTATTAGTATAGATTTGTCAAGGTTTTTTCTATTATCAGAGCTGGACAACATCCGGCAGGACCGCTAGTTTATATATACATTTTAGTTTGCCCAATTCAAATGCATAATCGTATAGAAACAGCAAAAATAGTTGTAATCTGTTGTTGTATGTACATTTGGAAGATAATGAATGTGATCTTAATGTACAACCGACGTTTTAAGTGATTCAGTCGACGGTCACAACTTAAAAGATAAATACAAATCGAGTGTAACAAGCGTAAAGGACGACGACCCAAAAGAGTTAAATTAGCATTGCTAATGAAGTCGAGTTGAGTCCATCACTGTGCAGTGGTATATGGGTTTTGTACGAAAAGATGATTCATTAAATTTACAAAAGCCGCTCTTAGTCACACATCTATACTAATATTATAAAGGCGTAAGGTTTGTGAGTTTGAATGTTCTGGTATTATTGATCCTTTCCTTGCAATCCAAATTTTGAAAATTCTTTCACTTAACTCTACGCATTCTTTTGACAGGAGAACAAAAGCCTTAATTGGTAAAGGAGAAACGGAGATAGAATGGGACGTATTTATTAAATCTAAGATGGATCTAACGCACGTGATCTTTGGACAACCAAACCAAAAAAAAACAAACCGTGATAAAGATCACTACATACAAAGGTATGTAGGTGGTAGAGCGACGCTGATGCTATATGATGCTGATGGTTTCACCATGACTGTGTCGGCTCGTCAGGGGTAGTACCACCCTCTCACTGAAAACCGACGTGAGGTAACAGTGATTGCATTGCTGCGTTTCGTTTGGTCGGTGAGAGTACCGGAGGCCCACCTCCCTCTCTCTCTCCCTTGCACTTCCCCATCAACACAGACTGGCAACGCACTTGCGACTCCCCTGGTGTTGCTGGTGTCTATGTACGGTGGTGATCACTTAACATCAGGTGACCCACCTATTCGTTTGCCTCCTATAAAATAAAATAAAAAACAATTATTTAATTGAATAAGTGAAATGAAAGCATTGTATTTAACAACAATGTAACTCAAATGTAATTCAAATGTAAACGAATGGTTTGACGAAACTAATGATAAATATATTAAAGCTGAAATCTCTTATATCGACCACGTTGGAAGTGAAGAAGAACCAAACATACAGCGCATAGAATGAGATTAAACACTGGAACACTTGGAACATAGCCAGTTGAATAATCTTAATAGTGCGCTAGATCAATAAATGTTTCTAAAGAGTTCGAACTATCACAAATTGTTTCCTACGTACATTTGCATAGAAAAACGGTTACCTTGTAACGGGTTACAAGTCGTGTAAATTCCTTTGGAACATGTCTTTGAATGAAAACCATCTCGGTACATTAAAGTTATTGCAGTATCCGAGATAAGGTCACACATGTCAGGAAGAGCAATTCCTTTTACGATAGTGAGTTTCGTAGTTGCTACAACAAATTATTTGACAAAAACAAGAACAAGGGCGAACCTAAAGGGACATAGACCTTCCGTTTATGTTAACCATTGAGGACGAGCCAAATATTTTGAAGGAAACATTACCCCAAGAAGATACGTAAAAAATTATACGAGTGCTCAAGTTTTACGAGGCTAAAAGAGTAGTGTTAGATTACATAAATAACAAATGTTGATTAGTTTATTGGTCGTATTCCATCGAGGCGTAGGAGTCACTATATGTATGTTATATTGCAAATCGCTTTTGCCGACCGAATTTAAATTCCAATAAATCGTATTCAGAGTGTACTGTTTTTAAATTCTTGTTTTTTTAAGCTCGGCATGAAAACTGCCCTATTACAATAGACGAGAGGCCTTCAATGCAATGTTTTTTTTTTTCGAAATGACTACGCTATTGACCCAGTATGGTTTTAACAGCTTCACCGGACTACCAAGGCGAGTGCTTAAGGCACTCAGCCGATTTCATTTTGAAAACCAGCTCAAGGGTGCGCGGCACACCTCGGCTTGACTGTTGCCTGCTGCATGGAAAATCGCGACCAATCTTAGCTAACCTAGCTAACTATTCATATATGTATGAGTTGTTGAAACGTATATGTGTACCAAGCATACACGCCTCAACAACTCCTCCATATATTTATTATCGGAAAATTGAGAGTTTTCCAGTTCGATAAGGGAAAAAATAAGTAAACCCTTCCACTTTCATGTGTAAGCGTGTAGGCGTGCACGTGTGTGGGGGTGATCGTGTGGTGCTGTAGCAGCGATATATATTTGTGTGTCACCGTATCGCGCAAGCAACGCACTCAAGGGCTCCCTACCGAGAGATCGAACCTAGGCTTGAGCCGCAGCCGTGGGAGGCCTAATCGGGTAATCAATGCAATGATGGCCTGCTTTCCTTTTGACAAGTGCATGTATACTAGTTGGTCCCAATAAACCGAAAAGAGTCACTGTGATTTCGTGACAAGTTGTGCATGGTGAGAGCGATCCTGTCAAGTGCAGTTATATAGTATTAACTTTTGTTCACGTGTTCATATTCATATACGTTGTTATTACAAATAAGTTAAATACTTATTAGATACTTGCTTTAAAAAGGTTTCGTATTAAATGCACCGCGCTCACCCGGGGCAAGTTCACGTTATCCTTTTTTCGCAAGTCTAACCTAACCTAACCAAAGCGAGACAAAAGAGCAAGATGGCGAACATTCAACGAGTGCGGTGCATTTAAAACGAAACCTTTAAAAAGAAAGTATTCAATACGTATTTAATTTTTTAATAATAACATTAATAATGTTTATATTACAGGAATCTGTTTATCAAATACTGCATAAATGAAACCAGGAGCGATTCGTATATATATATTATGATTTCAACTATGGACAATGGAATACTCTATATATTAATACGTGAAGCAAAATATTTGTACCCCTTTTTAACCTATTTCCCGTCAACGGCTGAACTTGAAATTTGGCATAGTTTATAAAGTTAATATGGCGGAGAAGTGCAGAAAGCTGTTTATTTTATATAAAATGCATTAGGAGTACATTAAATTAATTAAAATATGCACTACTCACACTACTGCTTGAATTTTACACAACATATACACACATGTAAATATAAAATACATTTTGACAGCTCCGTCAAAAACGACATCAAAAAATGTTGGATCAAAAGAGGTTGCTATACTCGACTATTTGTATTTTTTAACTTCTACGTTCCAATGATCATTTTCCATTCTACATTCAACAATGATATTATAACATATAACTATTATTGTAATGTTTATTATTTTTTATGGTGAACTCACTTCAAATGATGATTTAATAAAAATATAATATATAATCAAAATAAGAATTTTGTTCATAAAAGTAATCCATGACTTAGACCTCTGCGGTTACAATGTTGCGATTCAACCTCATGAAGCAACAAAAAATAATTTATTTTCAAAAGTTAATGATAGTATTAAAACAGCTTTGTCTTGGATTCACTATTTCATTGTATTGTGCATCCATTACTTTTCCAAACGATGATACTGGACATATCACTATTTCTCATAATGAACAGACTACATTTAATTCAATATCACCCAGAAATACCACCCACCCATGGTGTCGTGTAAAATTAATTGAAAATTGTGTCATGGGTTGCGATAAATTACTTTATATTCGTAAAGTTATGTTTGCTTAAAATTTGAGAGCTTTACCACGTGGTTTTTGTTTCAAATTTATAATTAATTTCAATTTTCATTTACACATAGATTTTTTTTATGTTTATATAATTAAAGATCATGGCAAATGGCAAATAACTGAGTAGCCATGATGAAAACCTTTGATTATAGAAGTATACCCTTTGACAAAAGAACTCTAATAAAGTTCAAACTTTACAAAATCAATTAACTATGGTCGAACGTTGACCACTGGGCGCCCACTAGTTATATTTAATAACTGACATAAAAGCAGGTACACATAGGGTTATAGATGCAGACATCGCATTTATTTGATCTTTGAATATACCGTATTTATTCTCAGACGTAGGTACGCCTTGTGCCGGGTCGAATAAAAAAAAAATGTCATCTACCGTGCTCCGTAAACAATATTATTTAAAGACCAAACAAGCTCAAGGCGATTCAACTTTTATCAGGCATATAACAATGAACGACATTGAATTAAGAAGTCGCCGCCAGACACTGCCGGAGGAAATTACACCTTCGAGTTGTCCTTCAAGAGCTTGGATTGTTCAACATATTTTATGTTATACCTAGTCCTTTCGATGTTTATACAATTGTGGTGTTGACAGGCATTCTATGACCTTCTCGAATTTAGTATAAATTCAATTTCACTGTAATTTTTTTTTTTTAACAAAGTTCGAAAACGAAATTTGCGGTAAGAGTTGACTGATATAAATCGTCACGTAAGGAAAAAGCGTTATACCTTCTCCTCGCGACTTTCCCTATTGCCGTGTCTCTTTCTACACGAACGGAAACACCCAGAATTAGGGTAATCAGTCAGCGGATCACATAAAAAAATCTTATATCGGATTCGTACCAACACTCGGACACTTGTGTTGTTGAGGCGACCGCTTGATCCACTGTGATATCTGTCAGATATAAGTAAGCTGGTCTCAAAATGGCTATTACAGAATCTGAGTTTGCAATGTTTAAATCGATACTTAGGTTTTATTTGCTGTCTTGCTTATCTGCTATATAAATATGCAATTATGAAGCGATCATCAACACACCTTGTCACTGTCATAATCATATACATGTTATAGTTTACGGAGACGTGTAGGATAGTGCATTAGCACAAAAATAAACCTCGTCGGCAATTCTACGCGCATGAGCAGTAGCGAGGCACACGCGCAATAAAGCCAGCGTAAAGTTTACCGTGGAACTGTTAATAAATTATAATTAGTGCCTATAGCAGTATCTGTTCAACATGTTTCGTTTGACCATAGTAAAGAAAGAGAATAAAAACTTAAGCAAGAGATAAACAGTAAAAATAACCTAACATAAATATGGTTACCAGAACACATTTCAATGACTCTAGCTACTTAATGCTGCACCTGATGCAAGACATATGAGTAGCATTATGTACGTATATAACTATTTTTTAGTTCTTAATTGATTACTTTATTACACCTAAACCGAGTAAATTGTAAAAATAGAGCAGACCGAAAAAACAGACAATAAAAAACTGTATCCTGGTCAAGTCACAGCATTTGAACAGATTCGATGTGTAAACAAACGTGTTTAAATATATAATTGAGTGTTTGTGAATGCAGAATCCGGTTAAATAATGGAACTCCTAAGTATACTCCAACGCATTGGAACAAGTTGAATGAACGCTGACAAATCTATCGCTCACTGTCTAGCAGCAATGTACCGTAGTAATTATTGTGTATAATATGGTTATTTACATTAGTCAGTAGGTGGTAGAGCCCCGCTGAAGCTATTTTTGGTTTCAGCATGAATGGGTCGGCTCCTCCGGGGTAGTACCACTCCTCTCACAGATAACCAACGTGAAATAACAGTGCTTGCATTGTTGCGTTTCGTTCGGTCAGTAAGAGAGCCGGAGGCCCACGTCCCTTTCTCTTTCCTTCTTTCCCTTTCCTTCCCTCCCCCTTCTCCCATATACAGGCTGACAACGCACTAGGGACGTCCCTGATGTCGCTAGTGTCTATGGACGGTGATGATCACTTAACATCACGTGACCCACCATTTCGTTTGCCTCCTTTGATATAAAAATAAAATTAATATTATAATTTAAAAAAGGGTGTAATTTATGACAGTTATCCTTAAAATTAAATGGCCATGTCTGATGTCGCATTACAAACACTATATTTAAAATAAATTATACTCCATACGTTATGTAAATCATTAAACCACCAAAAACTTGAAAGTGGTTAAAAACAACATTTACTTTTTCTCCTGTTTCCTTTCACGTGTTACCGCATACTTTTCAATGCAATGTACATAAAGGGGCAGCGATAAAATCACCATTGTCCATAGACACTTGCAACATCAGGGAGTCGCAAGTGCATTGCCAGTTTGTGTCTGGGGGAGGAGGAAATAAGGAAGGGGAGAAAAACGAGGAAGACAAATGGTCTTCCGGCGCTCTCACTGATCGGACGAAATGCAGCAATGCAAGCACTGTTACTTCACGTCAGTTTTCTGTGAGAGGGTGGTATTACCCGGGACGAGCCGACCCATTCATGCTGAAACCAGCGTGTTTACCTGATTAGAAATATAATTGATCAATCCACGTAGAACAATCGAATAACATAAATACAACACTGAAGTTTAGTTACGAAATGTCCATAGATGTGATCAGCCTAACTGTCTGAGCGAGGATGCCTTGTATCTAGTCGTCGCTCCCCGTTTAAGGTATTTAGCGAAAGCTGACAACCAATAATAATGACAATTCACGAACAGTCGATACTTCCAACCAACTATGTCTCAGAACGGAGCAAATAGTGTCAACACAGATGAACAGCCAATAACATCAACCAATGACATTTCAGGTCATTAGTAACTCTACCGATATAATCAATAGCACGAACGCAGGTCAATAGTAGCTACCCCGATATATATTATTAGAGAAGTTTATTAATATTTTTAGCAGTATCAATTAAATCGATCAAAAAATAATAATAAAAACGTTTTAACTTCTATCAGCCGATTCAGCAACATACTACTGAACACAGCTATATAACGCACTCGAGGCGGATGGGCCGACGGTCTGCACGAGTATGAGCCACGTTCACCTTTCGCCATACCTTTCCCAGGCCAGCTCTTCCGACAATTCAGGTCAGGTGAGGTCAAGACCAGATCCTTAAACACGTCGGGACATGGCAAGTCCAGTCCACCAAGAGCAATCAAATACAATGTTAGCAAATACAGAAATACAACCTCGCCTTTAAAAAGCATTCAGCAGAGTCAGGAACAGCCGATAACGTCGACCAATAGCGTCTAAGGTCATTAGCAACACTCCCGATACAGTCATTAGCACGGAGAGTGGCTAAAAATATAGTTTATCTGCTTACTTACATGGTGATGACTCCAAATGACTTTGCGACTAAACAATTGACAATAAAACAATAATTATAAGAGCTCTTAAACAAGAACTACTATCATAAAAGTCGATACTAAACGTAGTGGAAATATAAACAACCGGTCGTAACTCAACTTTGCTTTTATGCGCCTTTAACTTTATCGTTAAAAGCTTCATGTCAAGTTGAGACCGCGCTCTTAAAGTGGTTTCTTAAGTTCTTTGAATTATTTTACCCGTTCGTATGATTCAAAGAATTCTATTATGTCATAGAAGTTGAATAAATACCAGACAATTGTAAAATTTAGAGTGTCTTATACTTTCAAGACTGATTTCTCAAAAAAGAATGTTATCTTAGGAAACGTTTTAAATGATAAAAAATGTTAAACAGTGCCACTTGAAATAGAAGAAAAATCGTTAGTTCTTAGTAAAATTATTGCGTCTCTTTACTTTATGTATAAATTTCATCTGTACGTGTGTATGTCACTGAAATCCCCCCAAACTCCTGGACCGATGTTGATGAAAATTTGTGTACGTGTTCCAGTGGATCCGAGAATGGTTTAGTTTACACCCGGTAGGTGGCGCTGTGGTTGAAATTCAGTTTTTTTTTTAATAATCAAGGCAGAACAACGTCTATGACTGACGTGACTATGGTTTATTTATTTTGGACTATCCTTTTATACACACATGCTATTTATTCATGAAATGTATATATCACCTCACCCTGTAGATCGTATTACTCTCATCTTCTGCTACTGCTACTATTTTCATACTTTAGCTAGACGTGTTGGAGAGTAATCAGAAAATGCGAAGCGATGTGAACCCGACAATGTGTCGCCGCTACAAAGTAATTGCGATGTACTCTCCTCTCATTACGGCAGTTATGTAGAGGAATATTTGCAACAAAGGACGTTGTAATTAGTGTGAATGTTCAGCATTCATCAGGGGATCATTATTAATTTTCGGAGACATTATTTACATGCGAACTCGGATAATAATGTTGTTGTGGTCTAGTGATTGATGTTCGCAGGTTCGAACTCTAGCATGTACCAACGAATGATTGGGAATTCGAGTACAGTAACTAATTTGAATTGGAAATAATATCGACTGACGGCGACGGACACCTCGAGAGGAAACTTGAACTTGAGAAATGTACTTTTAGTACTACTTTATGTGAGAAAATATAGAATTTGTGGATTTCTCGGAGTTTGAAATCGCCGTATGTCGTGGGCTGGTGCGGTATTTATATCCATACATTCCTTCGGGAAGAGGCATATGGCTTTGCAGTGGGTCTTTTACATGTTGATGACGCGGACTCGGTTGGTAGACATATTCTGTCACAAACCTTACCAATATACATATATATATATATAAATTCAGAAACGCTTCCGAAAAAAAAGGTTCTCAACTCAATCGTATTGAAGTTGGACTAAGTTGGATACGTGCCTGCCTGGATCTAGTGGTATACAAAAATTACTAAATGTATATTTAAGTATTTAGACTACGGGACTACGTATACTAAATAGTATTTTTTATAACATACGAGGCAAACGAACAGGTGGGTCACCTGATGTTAAGTGATCACAGCCATCCATAGACGCTAGCAACACCAGGGGAGTCGTAAGTGCGTTGCCAGCCTTTTAAAGAAGTGTACGCTCGTTTCTT
>JACEII010000053.1:1538414-1587484 GCA_014332785.1 Antheraea mylitta | reverse complement strand
AAACAGGCGACAGCACAAGCCGAGGCGTGCCGTTGCACCCTTGAGTTAGTCGCCCAAACATCCCAAATAGGCTGAGTGCCTTCAGCGCTCGCCTCAGTAGTTCGGTGAAGCTGTAAAGATCTTTCCAAGTCAACAGCATTTTCATTCGAAAAAAAAGCATTTATATTTTTAGAACTGTAAATTATATACTATATCTTTATATTCTACTAACAGGCCCGGCGGACGTTATCCCATCAAGATAATAAAAAAAAACATTAACGAATTATATACCTGAGCCTACCCCATGAACCACTTTATCTACTGGTGAAAACCGCATGAAAATCCGTTCATTAGTTTTTGAGTTTATCGTGAAAAGAGAGAAAGACGTGGCCACGTCTGTCTTACCACGCATGGTAGAGAACTTTGTGTTATAAAATGTAGTGATATATAATTTTACATAACATCGCTGATCGTCGAAAAATTGGCGTTAATGCTAAATACAAAACTGACATTTTTTAAGAATTAACGCTGTTCTATTTATCCGACGACCGAATCCACCATTCTATTT
This sequence comes from Antheraea mylitta, assembly GCA_014332785.1. Lineage (NCBI taxonomy): Eukaryota > Metazoa > Arthropoda > Insecta > Lepidoptera > Saturniidae > Antheraea > Antheraea mylitta. The sequence goes on along the minus strand of JACEII010000053.1, from coordinate 1,586,937 downwards.
AACCATCGTGTCTCGTTAACGATCAGAACAACAATCAGAAAGTAAACGTCAAAAGAAAGTACCTAATATAATTTAAGCATGCGTAAACCAAATTACTCGTAGCCGACTTTCAAAATCAAACGTTCGATTACTACTTACAACTTCCTATACGAATTAAACAATCACTCGCAACACACAATCATTACAATCGTCCATTTGACGCAAACGTCGTCTCTATGCAAATGGAGATAGCAATCAAAATTGCGTACGTGAAATGGAATAGCAAAAGGCAAGAGTCTGCACGTATGTATGTACATCTGAAACACGTACAGGAGTACAGTATATAAATCCAAAACACGCACCGAACAAAACGGTACGCGTAGTAAACCGTAGCGAATGCGTTTGCATAAATGAATACGTAAGATAGTCTGGTGAAAACTGCAGGTGAATTCTCTGATTATTGAAGATGAAAATTGGATTTTTGAAGTGAAATTTAGGCGCGTTGTTTTTTTTTTTTTTTTTAAAGGATGTATATTTATAACTTTACGTCAAGATATGCTAGTAAGCGTGACCGGATGTATTGTGTTTGCGCGGCTTGCATCAGGTTAGCGACGCGTAGTATAGCAAGCAGCCTGTGTAGATGTTATATAAGTATTTCATTCTGGGACTGTGCAGCACATTCTATGTTTGATTACTTATAACATTGTATCAAAATCTAATAATTATTGCTCCGAGTGCCAATAGATTTGACAACCAGACTAATTTTAATAATTTCAATAGGTATACAAATAATGAGATTTCAACTTTTTCGTTCAATTCTACAATAATGAAGACTTCAAAGGCTTACACTCACACACAACAACAATCCATCGTTCGTACAGTTATAGGCTTGTGTGTATATCTCCATGCTAAATGATCTGATTTCACAGAAAGGGACATTCTTTTGCAAATTTGTCATGCAATTCATTGATTTTAACTAAGACAGCTTTGAAATATATTTAAAAATATTTCATGTGAATTAAACCAACGTGGAGAATGAGAATGAACCGATAGCAGAGTGGCAGGACAAAGGAAAATAATAATATTATTATCGTAATGTATATAATAAAAATATCTGATCGTTACGCTTTGTTGCATTACGTTTCCACTGGTATCCAAAGAGCGACCATGAGTTTATAAGAAAGTAGCTTCAGTTCGTTGCTTCGCACACGTTAATGTAGATTTTACTGAAACCCCGGTAACGATAATAGTACTTATTTTTCTGGATATACGTACATATGTATTTCATGACATTCTGTTGAGTACAGTGTGAACGTGTAAACAAACAAACATACTAACTCACACTAGCATTTTAAAAAAGAAAGAAAAAGAAAAAAGTTTTTATTGTTGGAACATACCACGGTTGCAAAGTAAATAACAAAGATATACATGCAGAATCGTAAATTCATTAAAAATGCCGAACAACAGTTTCTACTAAAGGCTACAATACTACTGAGTGGTACTAACTACAGCGATAATTTTCAATTGATTTTCAAAAATATTACAATGAGTTACAAATATATTAGACACACAACATGACAACAAATTTATTATTACTGCCGGGACAAATTTAAGATCAAGCCTTTCTTAACCTAAGTCTATATATTTAAATAGAACAAAACTATATAGCACTGGTATTATTATGGTACGGTATTGGTACTATATAATTTATAATATTACGACATATTAGTTCGGATGATCAAGCTTTACTTCATGCAATATTTTTTTTAAATTTCTTTTCTATACATATTAAAAGAATGACGTGTCTATACTTGTTAGTACGTTCAGATGACTTTATTAATCACCCTTTTTTACATTAAGTTCCACGCGGACGGAGTCGCGGGCACAGGCAGTCATAAAATAAAAACTGAAAGATCTCTAAGAAATTTGGCAACGCTCATGAACCCGACGAAACTGAACGCGTTCAACAGCCAACCCTGACCCACATGGACTGCGGTTCTACTTTAAGTATCTGATACCCCGGATACGACCTACTTAACATCTTTCAACGTGTTTAAAATGCACATTAGTTAGTTTCTACACAACGGAAATTGATAACACATGACTAAGACTTTATTCAAAACACGTAGGAAAGTTACGGCTTAAGGAGTTTTAGTATGAGTTTTTACAAAGTAAGGTTCAAATTTTTTTTTCTGTGCTGACAATATACGTTAAAGTTTTTAGTGGGATGTGTCAAGTAGTGACTTTTATATCTTACTAGCGGGCCCGGTGGACATTGTCCCGCTCTGACAATAAAAAGCTTGACAAATGATATACCTAAAACTTCAACATGAATCGCTTTATCCAGTGTTCAAAACCGCACGAGAATCAGTTCAGTAGTATTTAAGTTTATCGCGAACAGACCGACAGACGTGGCTGAGGACTTTGTTTTATACTATGTAAAGATCTATAATTTTATGCTACTTCACCCTATATTTTGTAATATGGGTGGAATTTTACGTCAAATAGTTTGGTTATTCACAAGTGAAGCGGATGGAAATAATACCACGGAGCATGAACTCGAAGATGTAACAAACACTTTCTGGAAAATTCTAACAAGGGGGCCACCATCACAAATTATCACAAGACACTTGTAATGTCATTAACCTACTCCACAATAGCAGTAATAATGTAGAAGATTGGTTGCCTGCCATAAGTAAAAAAAAATACGTTTTTTTTTATATCATAGGAGGCAAACGAACAGGTGGGTCACCTGATATTAAGTGATCACCACCGTCCATAGACACTTGCAACACTAGGAGAGTCGCAAGTGCGTTGCCAGCCTATGTCGAGGAGGGGGAGGGGCGGAAGGAAAGAGGAAAGGGGGAAGGTGAGGAGAGACGGGCTCCGCCGCTCTTACTGACCAAACGAAACGCAACAATGCAAGCATTGTTACTTCACGTCGGTGTTTCTGTGGGTCGGGTGGTAGTACCCCGGGCGAGCCGACCCATTCATGCTGAAGCCAGTAATAGCTTCAGTGTGGCTATACCACCAAAGTTCCTCCGAGTGATTATCTGCTAGTGACGTTGTTGGAGTATGTAACATAATGAACCGTAGATTGATTTAAAACTAAATGACACTGTGCGGGATAAACGTGGAAATGATGACATCAGAGTAATGACACTCGATCTAGACTGCCTATTAATCACTGTAATACACAAGAAATACGACACAATAATTCAGTTAAATGTGTCGCATACAGACTAATAGTATTTGACAGCTTTCCTTATTTTTTCACTAAATTAGGTGTATCAATTATTACTGCTTACAACGTATATATAAAAGATAGAAAGTAAACATTTAATTGACAAACAAAAACACATCATATAAAAAATATACATTTAATAACGACGTATGTAATAAATATGGGGATCAAATAGACCTCATTTTTCAGTCTAATTCTACAACCTAGCAATCACTACAAGAGTTCCACTTTACGAATTAAAAATTTAAATCACAATTTTTAATACAAATATACAATTTTATATGTATCATAATATATCTTAGGAATCATTTAAATATAAAGCATATGATATAACAATAGTATTAAACTGCGTTTCTTTTATATCTTTGACAGATTTAAGGTAACACAATTCTTATTACAGTAAATTTTTACGTTAGTGATGACAGAGACCACAGTTCTCCTATCATACTACCAAAAGAATCACAAATGTAGTCATTTACTGTCTTGAAAGTTATACCCATCCGCTTTTACATGATCAAGCGATAGAGCAATCAACTGTACTGGACTCTCCTATTACAAGTGACCAAACCAGTGAAATCTATGAAACTTTACGAGTCTAGGAAAGTATAGAACCGGAATATGATTACACTTATTTATAACATTAAAACGGAACAATAAGAAATAAAATCGCCATTAAAAGTGAATGAGACCGGAGCAGTACGCCGGTACACGAAACAATCAGAGCACAGTTTATAGACGACCGTAAAAGAAGTCGACCTCTATATGTCGCTACAAATGCAACACTTATACGAGTTTTGTTATTGTTTCTATAATTATCATAATAAATTAAAGTTCTTCAGAAGTAGGTGAACCTTAGTCTGGTCTATTATATTCCTCTCTATTTCTTTTTTCGATTAAAGACATCGCAAGTTCTTAGTTCATTATGAAAATCCTCTCAGAGCCCATCAGAACCATCTTTAGCTTATTTTGCCTCTAATTTTACGCCATCAAGTTTTCCCTTTATAAGTCATTCAGATTTCCAAGACTCTTCCATACTTATGACAAGATTTACCTTTCATAGTCATCCAATATTGTATCTTGTAACAAGATTAGATTCCTTATTACCACGTATAGGTCATATAATTACCGCGGTTGCCATTCTTCATTATTTTATACTTAGTTCTACTAGCAACCGCACGCGACTTCCACTGTGTTTGTATCTATATAATGCACGGAATGCTCGGTCTAGTACAATAAAATGCAATGCAGCAGTGGATTTAGTTAAGTCCAAAAATACTTTACAAAGTGGCAACCGAAACTTTAAGATAACTTCTCTTCAAATACCTGGCATTTCCTTAAGGTGCTAAATTCTTACAGCATAAAAAAGCATACGGCATTCTTGCCAGAGTAATATTTACACGAGAGGTCATTACTGTGGCATGCCACCCACCTGCATAGTGCTAAATACCCTTTAATAAGAACATCGAACTTTACAAGAAACTAGTTTGTACGTGAGACTTTGTGCTCTCAAAAGACGGTAATATCTTGTTTAAACTAATCGTAGGCTGTAATTATTTCTGAAATTATAACTTTGTCATTATTATTTAACCTTGATCACCGTATTTAACATTTATCCATTTTAATTCATCCAATGTTTAATTTTATCATTATTGTTCAGTATATTATTCATAAAGATCTTCGATTTGCTAAGAAGATGGATGAACCATTTTAAAAAGACAAACAGCAGCCTTATATTTATATATATAACCCTTATATTTATATGTCCAAAAAAAATACACAGCCTTACGACATTGTGACATTTCCGGCCTAAAATATCACCCATATAATAATTATGTACAAAGCTGTTAGCGACTGGTATCCGATAACAAACACTAACGTACGACATGTATTCTCTAACAAGTATATAAGTGGTACGTTGGATTCTTGCATGTGTTTACTTAGCGAGCCTACTGTGACACACTTAGCATACACTGTTACGTGAAGTAAAAGATCTATTGGTGTATCGATTGCATTGCATATAATGATCACCAATTGATATTTTTAATCAATTTATACTTTACAACTAGAGAAGACTGACTCTCAAATGCATCTGTCGGAATACACCAACATGCGCATGGTAACAGATTTTGAAGGTGGTAGCAAGCCAAGCGGACTTGAAGAAAGCCTTACCAACAATGATTTCATGACAATGTTTTGCTTAACTGAAAGTTCCAACTCAGTTGCTAGGATTCGAATCTACGTCCATCGATAACACGCTATCAACTAAGTCATCAAAGTCAAGTAAGTCAAGTCGCTTTGATGCTGCTATCTCTATATTTATCTATGGTACAAAAATGTTATTAATAAGCGTGAAAGTGGTGTGGACTAAGCATGTAATACAGGAAGGTATCATATGATATCGATTGGGGTTATGTAAATTATAAAGACAGTTATGGAATCACCTAGCATTATTGATTGATACGACAGATGCGATAACAGAAGTCGAACGGTGTCGGTTTCAACTTGCATATTACTATTATGTAAAGTAAAAACTTGAAATGCAATAAGAAACGAAAGCATTGTGACTGGTTTGTGATACCGATTGCATAATAATATCGGTCGTCTAAATTTTTGCAAGGCTTCTTTTAAACTATTGGCCAGCGTCTAAATAGTCATACTTCATGTTACAATGTGGTTCTGGGTTTAGCGTATTAGACCATATCGTCATTTAGCACCAAATGTTGATGATGACATTATGGTCAAAACGTTAAATTACGACGACGCGTGCGTACATTACTTTGGCCTCCCCATTGAAAATCAGCGCTACAGTACCACAGTATAAATATGAGAGACAGTACAGAAACTACGAGCAAATGCTCGAAAACGGCACACTCACACAGCCACGCGCATCGACGAGAGGTTTTCGAAAGTAATTCTATGGACAGCACCGCGAAACTCGCTTTGAAGTCTTGTCGATGCGCATGTTTGTGTGTGCCAATGTGAGCGTTTACAGGTAGTTTCCAAACTGTCTGTTATGTGCACTGTGGCAGTACCACCTCGTTGTACTGCAGTATGTAGCTGAATGGAGGTGTCAATGTTGGATATTCTAACAAATTATGTGTATGTTTCTTTTATTTATCTTGTTGTTTGTGAAGTTTTTTAAGAATAAAGACTTTTATTTTATTCTTTAAATTGACGATACGCTCAGACATATGGAATTTTCATTCTCGGCGCTTATTTTTAGCGGAATGCAAATAACGAGTAATGTAGAAAGGTAAAGAGACTTCAGATTTTGAACTCTGGTAAAAATGCCTTAACATCATGCAATATTTGATTAACCGTTAGTGTTTCAAAGTTTCTGATAAAGCAAATAAAGAACTGGTAAACTAAATTCATAATTATAAAATTGTATTCGTGCTCCAAAAATAAATATTTTTTATCTTCAACGTATTACACTTACTTGTGCTTTTAAAATGAATTAGTACGGGATTATAGAAAAACTTATTTTTTATGGATTTTATTGGCTTTATAAAATGTTACTAAACTATAAAACTAGAAAATCGTGATAAACTGACGATACCGAAGCGGAGGACAAGTAAATAATTAATGAAAAATACGTGATCGGTCAAAGTACAGTCTGTACGCACTTCTTTGAACGTTAGCGTTGTTTTTTATTTCGATTTTGTATGGTTTCAATTGAAGGTGAGAATTATGTCTTTTTTTAAGTTAACTTATGATATTCATTGACAATGTGATTGAAGAAGGCAGCACATCAAGCGTAGTAAGAGACCGGTTTTCAAGTGCACCTACCGGAACACAGAAATATACATATCACTGTAGTGACTATCAATAGTAAATTAACACGTTGACTGTTACTGGACTTTTTAGGAAACTGACCTGGGAAGCCATTCTGTTTTAATGTTATTACGTTACTAAAATGCTAATTATCATCAATGGTAAAAATCAAGAACGAAAATGTTGTTTTTGGAAGAAAAGCATGGTGCGAAGTATCCCGTAAGTTATATTTCAAACTTAGTAATTATATTGAAACTGCAATACAAAAGTTAAACCTGATTTCTTTTACTCTGTCCTGAAGCCATTAAAATATTTATACACATATATTGCGACTTTGTTCATAGCTGTACAAACATGGCAATTAAGGAAAGGACGAGATTACTCGACGAAATTACTACGATATTACATGAGTCCTACTGCACATGAGCAAGATCTCAAATTACGAGATACCTATTTGTTGGCAGTTAATGTGTTGAAGACTACAGAATGTCGTATCGCAATGTAAAAATCTTATACAAAATATTTAAAAAACAAAAAACGGAACCATTTTATCGGACGGAAATGGAACGGCAAATATTTTATCATATATTGTTACACCGTGTTAACAATTTCCAAAACCGTGTAAGTGGGTTAAGTAAAGTAAAGTAAATCAAAATCTCGAATTAAATATACGAGTCTATCATCACTTTCATCTACAAAGTAAAATTTGTAATTAAACTGTTGCAAGCTGCGCAAAATATACGCATGAGCTGCTAAATTAAGATGCGAATCTTCATTCACATTTTTAGTTACCTATTTTCATATACGATTTTGTTTTGATAGTGACATCGGAATTAGTCATGCATGTATTCTGGAGCCAGAGGGGTCTTTTTAATGATTATTCTCATCGTTCTCTTAAATATATATCATTAGATCGTAACTCTACTTCTGTTGGAATTTTAGTAAGAAATAGTTATGGTTTCCTTTCTTAGTAAACTTTTAAACTTTCTAATCAATTTTAACATATCTTTATCATTACTTACAATTATGACGCATTTATCATGTGTAGCATTTTTGGTTTCACTCTTTGGATATAAATTATCCATTCTTCGTGTGCTTAAATAATAACACTAAATATTCTAATTTGAGATTAATAAGTACTAGTGTATATTTTTGAGAAACCCAGACACATGAGATTATGTGATGTTAATTCTAAAGTTTTATCTTAATTCTAGTCCCCGACTAACACAATTTGTTTTAATTATATTATTTAAAAAAAAATTCAAAGTGCATTGTTAAAAAAAAAGAAAAGGTTAAATAACTAAAGCTGCTATAATATCTATTCAGGAACTTTACGGTTAGACCAGTAGAGGTAAGATGAATGACATCACGAATTTGTAAGCACGCTCAATAATTTAATGATGCAAAACACGATCATATTAAAAGATAAAAAATCTGATGTTGTTTAGAAAAATATGCATTAAAATTATATCTTGAATTACTACGATATATTTATTAATACAGAAACATCTCTTATGAAGATCATGATAACATTCAAAATAGAGGCACTATTTATTTCATTGACTCATAATTCTGTTATAATTCTTTCCGTCCACAACAAAATACCAAATAAAACCTTCTTTTGAAATCTAAACTCTTGCTACTATAAAGAACATTACTCACAATTTGATTATTTCAAACAAAGAAACCTTTTCACTGCATTCGAAGGTATTCAAGTTGAGAATGACCCGAGAAGACAACAAAGTACCGGTTAAAAGGATTCAGAGTCATACCATTAGCCCTCTGACAGAGCTATCCGACAAAGACAATTCAATATAAGTCAAAGAAAGCTATAGTTCTTATTCGTTGGTCGGTGGAAGGATCTTTGTCAATGTCAAGGAAATGGTTTTTAGCGTGGCTTCACATATCAAATGCCTAGGTTAAAGGGTAAACGGATAAAGTTCTAAATTCGAAATAAGTTATTAAAGTCGAGGTTGCTGTGAGTCAATTAGATATAAGTAACGGGTAAAAAGAAGCTTATAGTTAATATACCATAGGTTTTTTTTTAATTTGTTATGTTCGCATAGAGGTAATTTGGAATACTATAGGTATCATCCGTTATTTCGAACTGACTGCAAAAAAGTGGAAGTTCTCTATTCGGTCTTATGTTTAATTTTTGTAACCTCAGTACTTCGTCACTATAAATCGATTTGGAAGTATCTTTTTTTTATTGGAAAGAGGATACTTTTAAGTACTATTTAATTTCATTAGCACTGGACCTTGCATTTTCAACATACATAAGGGAATCGATGAAGATTGAATAAGAAATAAATAGCGATTAAGACAGTGCTAGGTTTATGATAATCCAAGATATCCAAGATATATAGATCTAGATAGTTGCTTATCATCATAATCAAGACATTCAGATGAATTTTTTGAGAGTAAGCTTTTCTATAGTCGATTTTATCTACTTTATATATATAATTCTTCTGTCCGTTTGTATGTAATTGTACTCCTAAACAGTGGGACAGATTTTGATTCACAATTGCTCCGGAAGGTGGCGCTGCGGTTTTTTAAATTATCAAAACAGAACGGTGTCCGCCGGGCCTGCTAGTTTACTATATAATAAAATAATTATTGTTGATTAAGTCAACTTATTCAACGCAGATGTGAGACTAAACATTGTTTAATGTTTACATCATATTTTAAAGGAATATGACATATCAAAAACGATAATGTTCCACCCGCCTACAGAGTCATAGCCAAGTTATTCTTAGCAAAAAATGCAAAGGCATCACAGAAGCAGCAATCAATGTAACCTTTTTTTTCCACTTTAGTTTTGGCAATCAATCTTTCAGATTATTACTGCCATTGTCGCGTACTCAATAATATCACAAGCGCCGTGCGATCACTTCAATATTAAGCGTCGTGTGAGTCAATATTCTAAAAAGATGGCGCATCCCTTGTTAGAACGTCCCCGGGAGTTTTTGTGGCATCTCAGAATTTCATGCTCCGTGGTATTATTTTCCATTCATTTCACTTATGCACAATAAACTAACTATATATATTACGTAAGACACCACCAAATTTACAAAATATAGAGTCCAATAAAACAAGATTATGAATAAAATATAGAATCCACTACATGACAGACTAAGATCCCGCCAAAAACTCAAAAATGTAACCTTTATTTCAACGTTTCTTACTAATGTTAAAATAAAACCTCTTTAGAATTAATATCCAATGACATTGAGTTAACCGAAATTTGATGTGTACTTAATGGAAGAGCAACCGCTACTTCTTTTATATTGATGTCGGCACTATAATTATGAGCGGCAACTAAGTAACAGACACCGTTTCCTGTACTATAAAATACACTGTCATTCAAGTGTTTAATTCAGAGTAAGAGGGTAAGACAACGCCTTACACTTACTCACATTTTGTATAGAGAGTTTAGAATTTCAAGATTGACTAATAGGTGCTCTTATATTTCATATAATTGATAATCCAACGCACGAATTACGGATAGTCGGAGACTTCGGTGAAGAAAAACACCATGATGCACACTGGATTTTGCCAAACCTGAGGTATTATTCCTATACGTTAAAAATCAGGTAACATGCACTTTATATGTGCTCCGAGAGCAGCGCTTCAGATCTAGTCCCTGTTGTAGGCTTCTTGTGTTTACTATCTAAGATCACATAGTCATTTAAAAGCAGATAGGATTGTGGTCAAATGGTAGAATTTATAATGCATATAAAAAGATTTTTTATATCTAGTTGCCAGACTTCAGTGAATATTGCCAAGCGAGAGATTTTTAACTTAAGTAGAAGCTTAGTTTAGCTTAGACATATTCACGAAATTGCATCCTAGGCAACAGTCCAAGCCGAGGTTCAGCCACTCTGGCACCCTTGAGCTTGTTACCAAAAGGATAAATGTCTTGAGCGCTCGCCTTACTAGTCCGGTGAAACTGTGCCCGCAAGGCCAATATCAGTCTAAAAATACCAGGTCAGTTTAAAAAACAAACTTAAGTAGTGATAGGTAAATAAGCAAACACTAGAAAATTCCGTACCACAGTAAATAGTGCGTAGTAGAGTTTTCTCAAAGAATATCATATATTATACTTTTTTTTTTCTCGAACTGACTACTAGGGATGTTAAAAAATAATCGATTTTTAATTAAATCGATTTTTATCTTTTTATAATCGATTTTTTATTGTCGATGTTTATTTTCATATTAATCGATTTTTTGAAAATCGATTATATACATTACGCATTTTAATCGATTTTTATAAACATCTATGCGACGGATGAAAAAAACTCAAAATAAATTCATTATTATTTACAATTGAAGAGTGAGCATAGTGAGATAATATGTTTGTAAAAATTTAAAATGTTTTTTAGTTGCAAAACACCTAAAAGCGGCTGGCGAAAGTATTTTATAACGAAAAAGAATAATACCACAGTAATATGCATGTCCTGTTCGATAGAATGAAAAACTTTGTAGTGAAACTACAAATTTAAAAAGAACATAGAATTAACTATCTTTGTAGTCCGGTGAAGCTGTTAAGACCTTGATGGGTCAATAGCGTAGTCATTTCGAGAAAAAAAAACATAGAATGAAAACATCCCACTGCCTTACAAGTAACATGAGTTACTATATCTTATAATGATTGTTGTGGTTCTTATGACAGCCAAATACCGCTCTCTGTAAAATTAAAACTTTCAATAAAACTAAAAAGGTCTGTCATGCGAGTACAACATGTTTACTAAAAATGTCTTATGGTAAACTCGACATCGATAAGTTTACAAAACTATAAATTATTATTGAAATTATTCAATAAAAAAAATTCTTCAATTTTAATTTTCTCAGTCACACTATGATTAATATGAAAATTTAAAAGAGAACTTCATTGTTTTGAATTTTACAGTTAGAGTTAATAATGTTGTCATTTTGTTAGGATGTTTATCATTTCATTTTTATTACGATATAATGTTTAATAGTACTGAAAATTTCTATGGTATTTCGTTTCTATATTCTTTACCTTGAAAGTTTAAAGAAACATTCACTTTTATTTTGTTTTGAACTGGTTATTTTTGATACGTATAATTTTATGTGATTCTTAATCTGATAAATTGTTATTTTAAATCTTTAGGTCTATTATAGGAATATGGAAAGCATGTCTATTTTTAAATATTATAAAAATCGATTTTTGAAAAAATCGATTATTTATTTTTAATAAAATCGATTTTTAACAAATAGATTATTATTAAAAAAAAGAAAAATCGATTCCTAATTAATCGATTTTTTTCATTAAACTCACATCCCTACTGACTACTACGCTATTGGCCTTATTTTTTTGGCCTTCACAGCTTCACTGGACTACGAGCTTCACCGGACTACATCATATATTATACGTTCTAGTAATGGCTAAACTTTATACTTTATGCTGTAGATATAGGTGGTGGTTGATTAAGTGAGATTTAACATTTCGATTAGATAATAATCAACAGGGTTTATATCATAAAAAATATAATAAAAAAAAATACAACAAAAAGCCGACGTCATACGATATTCCCAGGCGGTCACCCATCAAAATACTGACCGCACCCGACGTTCCTTAACTTCGGTGATCGGACGAGAACCGGTGTTTTCAAGCTTTCAATACTACCTGATACAGTGTTTACCCCTACCACTTTTCGTCACACAAAAAGATTGTAGATTAGAATTTCAGAGCCCTAACAAGTTTCACTTTTATTTTAAAGTTAATTATGATTGATGAATAATGATTTTATTCGTTCAACAATATGCTAGTGAAGTCTACATGCAGTGTTAGGTTTATATATATCTAATCCATATAAATATATTTAAAGCGAAAGTAACCTTATTTATTTTTTACCTTTTCACGTGCACATCTGCGAACCGATAACAATGATATTTGACAGCGAAGTAGCCCGAGACCTGAAAAAGGAAACGGAACAGTGTTATAATGAAATAGAAGAAAAAAAGACACCCGAAAAATCGGAAACACAAAGAGACTTTATAAATGATGTATAAAGAAGTACTTAACGCATCTACATATATTACCTATTGAATCTATAGGTACATACTAATAAATAAAAATATCTGGTGCCGGCTGTTTTTTTTGTATACACTATCACACTCGAGTATGCTCAAATGAAATTGGTCGTTTTCTTCTTTCTATTATAGGATATATTGTAGGATAATAGGTAGATCACAAAGATTTACAATAAATATACCTACAAATATTTTAATAAACATATTATTTCCAGATGAAATATTCATATGAGCTATGTTATCCAATGAACACGTATTAGACGACAACTCCGACGACGATGACGCATCAAGCTGCCGATGTGAAAAACTAAAATGAGGCAATACCAAAAGCCCATGACTAATAGTTGATAATTAGCAATCAAGCACAAGCTCTTCATGTCACGGTCGAACGGATGTGTCAAGGGCGGGTTCCGACAACCATTATCTACGTACTAGGTTACATTACAGTACAACGAACTAGGAGTTTTTTTAACCTGTATCAGAGAACCTGACTTTCTATTAACATTGAGATATATTATTGGTACTGACAAGTTCTAATCTCATTTTCTGAAGCTGTTCTATGTACTTTATATAAATGAACTGCGTGATGCATACGCAAAAACTGATAGATATTAATCATATCTATATATTAATACGTGAAGCAAAATTTTTGTACTCCTTTTTAACCTATTTCCCGTCGACGGGTGATCTTGAAATTTGGCATAGTTAAAGTTTATATGGCGCAGAAGTACAGAACTGTTTATTTTATATAAAATGCATTAGAAGTACATTAAATTAATTAAAATATGCACAACTCACACTACTACTCGAATTTTACACAACATATACACACATATAAATAAAAAAGACATTTTGACAGCCGTTAATAATTACGAATATCAAAAAAGGTCATGAAGGAGGTTGTTATGCTCGACTGTATGTATTTTCAAAAGCTAATGGTAGTATTAAAACCATCTTTGTCTTGGATTCACCATTTGATTGTATTGTGGATCCATTACTTTTCCAAACGATGATACTGAGCATATTTCTCATAATGAACAGACTACATTTAATTCAATATCATCCAGAAATACCACCCACCCATGGTGTCGTGTAAAAATAATTGAAAATTGTGACATGAGTTGTGATAAATTTCTTTATTTTCGTAAAGTTATGTTTGCTTAAAATTTGAGAGCTCTGTCAGGTTGTTTTAAATTTATGATTAATTTCAATTTTCATTTACATATAGATTTTTTAATTTTTTTATATAATTAAAGATCATGGCAAATAACTGAGTAGCCATGATGAAAACCTTTGATTATAGAAGTATATATACCCTTTGACAAAAGAGCCCTAATAAAGTTCAAACTTTAAAAAATCAAATAACTATGGTCGAATGTCAACCACTGGGCGCCCACTAGTTTTTATTGTTACTTCCTAGATACTTGCCCTTTATATGAAAAAAAAAAGTTATAACGAAAGATTAATTTAAGATAACTTAAGGTAAAACTTGAAGAAAATACGATTTTTATAAAGACTACGCGTTCAGCGATACGTTTTTTTAAATGTTATTTTGGCCACAAATCTTCTAGTAGATTATTAAGCCGAGGCTCGGCCATTTTGGTGCCCTTGAGTTTGTTGCCATACTGTTGAGGGCTTTAAGCGCTCGTCTCAAAAAGTCCGGTGAAGCTGTCAAGATCCGTCAGGCCAATAGAGACCATAGTACGTTCGAAAAAAAGGTCATAAGGTGTCTACATGACTGAAGTAATACCACTGTAGCACAAAATACATATAAGAGTATGGAAACTACCTATAAACGCTCGTCCCGGCACACTTACACAAACATGCGTATCTATGAGACCCCTAAACGGTTTTCGCGATGCTGTCCATAGAGTATCTTTTAAAATTTCTCATCGATGCGCGTGTTTGTGTGTGTGTGTGTGTGCCGTTTTCGAGTGTTTATAGGTAGTTTCCGTACCGTCTTTCATATTTTTACTATGACTGTGGCGTGCAGCCACGTGCGCTGCTTATACGCCCATCACTACATCGGAAGACTGAGAGACGAGGTGCGTTTAATCCGGTGAAGCTGTGAAGTCAGGCCAATAACGTAGTCAGTTCGAAAAGGTGTAAGGTTTGGGGTGTAAGGGTGTAGGGGTGTCGAGTAACATCTTAAGACTTGAGACACCCAAGCCAACCTCACCTGCACGTGGTGCACCCTGCTGATAAACGAACGAGGCAATGGCGATAGCGGGGTGGTAGGATTTATACAGCCCGACTGGGTCGCAACCACCATGTACATGGCGAAAAAGTCCGTCATAGTGACTCGCTTTTGCGCGTCGCGTTTCGGGATCAGCCTGTGCATATCCAGTACCGGGTGACTTTCGTCATTATGGCCGGCGTGACAGCGGCGACCGACGATGAATGATCTGTCTCGCGGTGGTCGCCACTGTTCTTGGATTGTACTATGCTTACCATCAGGCATAGTGCAGTCACTTTGTCGTGCTTCAATAAAAAAAAAAAGGGACGAGGTGCTACGCGCGGTGCACTGTATCGGCAATTGGTCGACGATACACCAGTACCAGTTTATACTGCCGCACCTGTGTGTCTAAGTTCCGCGCTAACGCATTGCATATAAACAAAAAATACATTGATATCGTATTTCAGTTCGCCAGTAAGCACGTGAGCATTACACCACTATACATAACATAACAATATGTCAATTAAATAATATTCAGAAAAGACCCCCACCTACAAGTAATAGGATAGTCATGTAGAAAAAACAGCAGACACTTTCTTCTCATGAATATGTATAAATATTAATTTATCTATCGTAACAAACTATCGGGAGCGAGAAATGTCGATTATGAAATACCATCGTCTGATTGATATTATTAATATACTATTAATTACATAAAATAACCTATCTCTTGTTCCTTAATTATAAAATACACAGATCATGTCTATGACGTCAACCGAACGTTATTTGAAACCCACAACGGCGGGATGAACAGCTCTGCAAATATTGTCGAACTTTATAACTCAACATAATTGGTTTTCGAGGGTGACTTACCTACCTACACACAATCGAGTTATATCCGCCGAGTTTATTAAGAATCTATTGAGACCAATGCTTTATAGATTCAATTTGTTAAATTGATTTTGTTAATGCAAATTTGATAATCTAATGGACACGTTTACAATTGATAGAACTTTCGTAATGTAAGAATTTGTAAGCGTTCTAAATGGGAACGGAATATACAGTGACACTGAAAAATAAAAAACTAAAAGCAAAACACTAGCTTTGCAACACAGCACAGATCACCTCCACATACGTGCACATAAGCACAAGTAGATACACATATGGTGGAAAGGTTTTATTTATTTTCCTAATTCGAACTGAATTAAATTAGTTTAACTCACTAACTCATATATCTGTGAAAAGTTAAATTAGATTAGTGGTATTGCTTAACAAGACAACAGCTCAAGCAGAGGTGCACACTTGAGGTGGTTACCAAATTTGTTTTTTTATTTTTTATTTTCGACAACTAATTTACGCCCTTCGCACTAAAATCGTATGAAAATCGATAAACGCTATCAGCTTTTTATTACGAGTTTCTCTGTTATTGCGAAATCAATCGATAGAAAAACTTTGCGAGACGAACACGAAGCGGCGTAGTTACATCAGGCTCCAATGTCAAAGGAAAAGTAACGGGCCGTGTAATTGAACGTTACGGGAAAATTTGCACCGAATACGAGCTAAGGTCTGCAAATACAATGTTAATTAATGTTTACTTTTCATCGTAACATTCTTGTACTGTTTGACACATCCATGTTAATAACAATTGACGTTGTTTATCCAATGTTTTAGTAAGACTAGTAGATATATCTGTATTTATCTATATACTAATACTAGCCCCTGCCCGCGACTTCGTCCGTGTAGAATAGTTACTTTGGGCTCACGCTATCACACATGGTAAGCTTTCAAGAGGAAAAAACATCCCGATTTTGAAATATTTTTCGTTGGTGCTCCGCTCCTATTGGCCTTAGCGTGATGGTATATAGGCTATAACCTTCCTCGATAAATGAGCTATATAACACTGAAATATTTTTTTAAACCCGACCAGTAGATCCTGAGATTACCCCTACAACGTCACAAAGTCACAAACTGTACCTCTTTATAATATTAGTATAGATAATTATATTAGTATTAGTATATTAGTGTAGATTATATAGCTAAAAAATTCTAACGCGCTAATCTAAGAAACTACTGGTCCGATTCGATTTCAGTTTTAGATAGCTCATTTATCAAGGAATGACTATGTATTATTACGCTATAACCAATAGGAGCGGAATACCAATGAAGAATGTATCAAAATCGTGGTTTAATTTAGCGTTAGCCTAAATTAACTATTCCACGCCGATGATGTCGACGAAGCTAGTTTCTAACAATGGTCGTTTTTCATTACTTTGACAAAACTTTCACGAAATTTCAGTTCAAATAATGATTATTTTCGACATCTAATAATAAGAATTGCATTTTCATTACAAATATACAGTCATCGGAATATCACACTTTCGGTTGCAATAAAAAAAAATCTTGTGAAGTACTTATATTTGTTCATTATAACATGTATTGATAGTAAAATAAGAAATTAGTATTCAATTTTTAAATATATCTCAGAAACATCGGAATCAACGATCACAAAATTTTAACCAAAGTGTAGTTTTGAGGAAACTTGAGTTTTTTTTTTTAATTCATAGGAAGCAAACGAACAGGTGGGTCATCTGATGTTAAGTGATCATCACCGTCCACAACCACCAGCAACATCAGAATAGTCACAAGTGCGTTGCCAGCCTGTGTTGGTGGAAGGGAGAAGTGGGAGGTGGGCCTCCGGTGCTCTCACTGAATTAACGAAACGCAACAATGCTAACTTTGTTACTTCACGTCGGTGGTACTACCACGTTCAATCTCGAGTACTAAATTTTACTAATAGTCGGACCTACAATGTAATGGAACCTTGAAAACGTGCAGTATTTGAGTTACCGTGAGTATTTGTATTAATATGCACATTAAACATCCTTATTCTACTTCCACAAGAAATGGTAATTTTGATAGTTTTAAGAAAACAAAGAAATGTTATTAGAACTGAAGTAAATACTTAATCTTTGAAATTTAGTTTTAATCATGTTTTAGGTAATCCTACTTTTGTAATATTACAAAAATTATTAGAGACTAGTTCTGCCCACGACTTCGTCCGTGTAAGCAAATATATTATAACTATAGATACGTCACCAGCGCCTTGTTAAAACTTAGCTAGCTAGCTTCTTTTTAACGACTGACCCGTCAACACGCCCGTATCTAAGCACCATATAACTATTTCTTTTTCATCACCGACATTGAGAATATGCCATCTTACTTCCACATTTTATCTAAGACAGTTAACACATGTGTTTTTTTTTTATTGAAGCCCGACATAGTGACTGCACTTTGCCTGATGTTAAGCCTAGTATGATCCAAAAACATCGGCAACCACCGAGAGACAGATTATCCATCGCCGATCGCCGCTGTCATGCCGGCCATAATCACCCGGTACTGAATATGCACAGACTGATCCCGAAACGCGACGCGCAGAAGCGAGTCACCATGACGGGCTTTTTCGCCATATACATGGTGGTTGCGACCCAGTTAGGCTGTAAAACCCTACCACTCCGCTTTCGCCAATGCCTCGTTCGTTATTGAGCAGGGTGCACCACGTGCAGGTGAGGTTGGCTTGGGTGTCTCAAGTCTTAAGATGTTACTCGACACCCCTTACACCCCTGCGTGTACCCCTATGTGTGCGTTTTCGTGCCATTGGGTTTGTCAAAATATAATGTAGGTAGCGTATCTACACCTTTTAATTATCATCATCAGCCTAAGAGACCCACTGCAGGGCCATAGACCTCTTCCCGAAGGAAGGTATGGACGTAATCACCATTCCAGCGAACGACGTATTGACGATCACAAACTCTGAGAAATCCATAGATCTATGTTGTTCCCACATACAGTAGTACAGTTCTCGTAGTACTACAAGAACATTTCTGAGGTTCAGGTTTCCTCACGATGTTTTCCTTCACCGTCAGCCGATACTGTTACCAATTTAAATTAGTAAATTTACGTGAATTCCGAAAAATTCATTGGTACATGCCGGGTTTTGAACCTGCGGACATCGAAATAATATTCCACCGGTGAAAACCACTAGGCCACCACGACTTGTGTACTACACGGCTTTGATTATAATATCATTGTATGTAAGAAAACAGTGATCAATAAAATCATCTGAATGTATCAATTCCATTTAGTTATCTACTTTTTTCTAGTACTTAAATCGTAACGTCATTAAAATTACAATAACCTTTATTAGATTCGACCGATATTAATGAAACAAAGACTAAATGTTACTTGAAGATGTGCTTTATAATTATCTCGGTGATATTTTATAGTGACCGTAATAATTTAGCAGTGATGCGTGTCCAAACAAACCGACAGACAGACATCTCTAAAAATGTTTCGAATATTTTTCATTACTTTTTCTAAAACGTTTGCAACATTTTTATTTACTAAAATTTTAAAAATATCAGATACGTTGATTTACATTCTTATTATATGCATAGTTTATGTATACGTTATTTGATAACAGTTTAAACCTGAAATCACATCAATATGCGAGTCCAAAATGCAATGGAATCTCAATTAGTAATCCCCCGTGGCAAATGTAGTTTGGAGTTAACAGCACGCAACGCTATTATAATGCGTTTTGGGAAATTTCCATGTAAAATCATGGCTTGGTTATGACGCAGGTTTACGAAATCCATGACAACTCGAACTAATGCTTTGTTACATATATTTTCAGACTGTGATTATAATGCTCCTTAGTCATACATTCAAACTAGCGGATTAAAAATATAATGGACATTAAAGAGAGACGTCAAAGTAACATTTAAATTATAATTAATTTTGACGTACTTTCAAATTATACCGGTATGCAGAATCGAGTAAGATACCAAAAACAAGTAAAATATATTTATCAAATAAAAATGTAATAATAATAATAAACTATACTAATATTATAAAGAGGTAAAGTTTGTGAGTTTGTGATGTTGTGACGTTGTAGGGGCTAATCTCGGGAACTACTGGTCCGATTTGAATAATTCTTTCAGTGTTATATACCTCATTCATCGAGAATGGTTATAGGCTATATATCATCACTCTAAAACCAATAGGAGCGGAGCAGATATAAAGGATGTTTCAAAATCGGGATGTTTTTCCTTTTGAGAACTGCTGCGTGTTAGTGTATCTATTCCACGCGAACGAAGTCGCGGGCAGAGGCTAGTAATTTATATTGTAAACATATAAAAAATACCAACAGTCTTAAATTGATCTATAAATCAATTTAAATAAACTTAATACATATCCCGCCAAAGCAGTGTTGTCGACACTGTATGTGTCAGGATGTATGCATGATTTTGCTTAAATTTTACGATCATGCCGCTTGCCTGTCATCAACCCTCCTTGAGATTATTTTGTTGTACCATACTATATAGCATAATATATGTTTATGATTAATATATAGAATTACGAAGTTTGACAGGTAGGTCTTTTACCCTTACAATTTGCCTGTAGGCGTTAGCTTTAGCAAGCTATTTATAATTGCGGTCTGAGTGGTACTACCGTTCATTGGCAATTTTTAGATAACAGAAAACTAGACAACTTTAGACTTTTCGTTAGACCACCTTTCTATTACCAAGATACTGACTGTATAAGATATGTTAACTTATTGATATTTCATACAAAAAATGAAATAATAAAAAAAAAATGTAGCTTACAAACTTTGTAGAATTAATGAAGACTGTGGGCATTAAACTTGCTCCAATTTTCCTTGTTAAATATACTGAAGGCAAGTTTACTAAATGACAATGAAAAGTATATACATTACAGATTAGAATATCATAAATGTTTTACTGACTGCTTTCATATTATCTAGTGTTTCATGGTCATGGTTGAATTTACCGGCTATTCAATGTCAACCACATGAGCTTAGACTGTCCGTAGCATATCAAATTGTGCTGAATGTAGGTATTAATAAAGACGAAAGATGTAAATGAAATGTCTAAAAAGGTATGGATACGTTGGTTTAAGTACTTATAAAATGTAGTCTCGGTGCAGCGACGAATGATTACATATTTTTTTAATTGCATTTCTCGAATCATTTTTCTCTGGAGTTTATACACAACAAGTTTCATTGACATATTAGAAAAAAACAGTCATACGCGTTTTTTCAATTGGAGGGTTAAGAGAATATGAGTTAAAATACTCATAATTTATGAATAAAATAAAGATTTAGTAAAATACAATAAGATTTTGGGGTGTAAGGGGTGTCGAGTAACATCTTAAGACTTGAGACACCCAAGCCAACCTCACCTGGACCCTGCTGATCAACGAACGAGGCAAGGGCGATAGCGGGGTGGTAGGGTTTTACAGCCCGACTGGGTCGCAACCACCATGTACATGGCGAAAAAGCCCGTCATAGTGACTCGCTTCTGCGCGTCGCGTTTCGGGATCAGCTTGTGCATATCCAGTACCGGGCGACTTTCGTCATTATGGCCGGCATGACAGCGGCGACCGACGATGGATGATCTGTCTCTCGGTGGTCGCCACTGTTTTTGGATTGTGCTATGCTTACCATCAGGCATAGAGCAGTCACTTTGTCGTGCTTCAATAAAAAAAAAGAAAAGATACTCGAGTTGTTCCTTTAATTTATTACCCTATATAAAATTAGTAGAATACTAATTCTATGTAATGTGATTTATTTTTTTTGACCGGGGTCTTGATGTCCCAGTTGCCGATACACCTCTGATATGGAAGTCAGAGACCTTGTTATTCCGATTTCTAATTCCAAACAGTATTCCTTCTTTTTATCGATAATCTAATCTCATTTTATCCACTATGTAATGTGATTGTATTCAAGGCAACAGCCCAAGCCGAGTTTCCGTCACTTTGGTGCGCTTGAGCTTGTTGCCATACGGCTAAGTGATTTAAGCACTTGCCGAAGACAATCCAGTGGAGCTATAAAGGACCATCAGGACAACAGCGTATTCTCAATTCAAACAAAAAATACATCTAAAAATTACTTCGCAAATCACGTCTAATAACGAATGGTCTGTGATAAAACACTATAAATAGTATGAATAATCCTCGTGTAATCGGATTGTGAACCACGCGGAGGAGATTAGACTCGGCTGTGAGAATACGTTGGTATTTTATATATTCTTTTCCATGAGAAATATTAGTGACTATTGATTCTACCGACCTTTGCAGCGTAACCGAACAGTTATGGAGGCCAGAGAATAAGGTCTAAGTAAGGTCGCTCTTTAAAAGCATCTTATTTAGGACATTATGTATGGTTAATCTAATAGGAAAGGCATAAAAGTAAAATATATATCTATTGTAATTAATATTATTGTAATTAACATAACATGTACAAATCCATGTATCCAAATGTACATGTACAATTCTTGAAAAGTTACGCGTCAACTATAATCTTTCAAACTATCGTGTACCACCGAACAATTTTATTATTATTCAATAAAAAATGTCTAAAAACTCGGGATCGTCAAAACGTCCAATGTGCAATCAAATGAACAAGAGATAAAAAAGTGTGTGTACTTATGTACACGTGTTAGAAGTTATACTTCTTTGGCGTAACAAGACAAAAATCTTTTCAAAAAATTTTATCTTTCGCCTTAATCTACGTTTGTAGAAAAAACGACAATAGAAAAAAGGTATTTAATACATTGAAAGTTTTAATACAAAGAAATACAAAGGAACAAAATGTTGACTATAGCTAACTTCAGGGTGTCGGTTATTCGTGACGGTGTACGCGCGCCTCGTAAAAATTTACGCTCATTATTTTTCCCTAACCGCCCAAAGAAGTATGACTTCAAAAATATTGATTAAATTATTCATTAAAAAAAAAACTAAAATGCATGGGACGGAACATGTAAGTACATATTGAACACTGAGTTTTTAACTCATCTCGATCATTAGATTGGCCCTTAGGAATATAGTAGCTCTGAATGTAACGCCAAAGATCTGTCAGTTTTAAACACAGAAACGAAGTATTTTATTCGGTGTCGTACAAAAAAAGAAAGTTAATTGTAAGTATTTTTAACAAATATCTCCGTCCGAGCCTGAACTTGTTTTTAACTCAATATTTTCTGATTTGATTTGATGAACGTTTTGCCTAGTGAAACCACAAGTGGAATAAGCTAGTCCATTAAAAAAAATCGTATAACATTGACCGTAAGTTCCAAGAACACGGTTTTCGACAAAGTCTCGACACTCGTGACCGCCATGTATAAAGAATACTAACGAATGCTTGTGAGACGTGACCAGACCGTTTCCTTAGATTTAGACCGAGAGCCTGAAATTTAATTAATAACAAAATGGCAAATCTGTCAGATTTTTTAAGTCAAAGGGCAGCAAATATGCATACTATTTTCATCTTTTTCGTCAATAGACAACTGTGACACCAGAGGTACTGAAGAGCCGCATGTTATAATCCTGTGCGAAAACAGCGCAATATGTAAACTGTTAGGGGACATCCATCAATTAGGTGAATCGTTTTTGAGGTATTTTTTTAAACCACCCTCCCTCCCCGGTGAGATGTTCTGAGATTTATCTCGAAAAGGTCCCCTATTCTCATATTACATAATTCGAAATTTGTATTTTCGCTACAAATGCGTTGGATTAGTCAAAAAAAGAAACACCGTCGGCCTTCTTATTTTAAATAATACTAGTAAGCACTAGTATTTGAGATTCTCTAAATCACAATCTAAAACCGCAGTGATAACATTAAATAATATAATAAGTACTAAATATATAGAAGAAGTTTGTCATATTTAGACATATTTTAGTCTAGAACCAAGTTTTCCTTTAGATTAATCTGATTTTCTCATATTTTTACACTGATTTTCCTGACATACATGATACAATTAAGTGATATTTGCGGAAACTCCCGCTCTCTGCCACGTGACACTTGGCTTGAATTCCTTACGCGTCTGATTCTCTCACACGTAATTGATGGAAGCCCTCTACATAGCAGGAAGATTATAAATAACGCTAATGTTGTCACGATCTAGCTAGATTTTACCAAACAGCGGAGGAAGGCGCGAATTTGCTAAGGAGATAGGTGTTGAGCGCACAATATCAGAAAGTTTTTCAGAACATCTGACATTAATTTATACAACATTCAAATAAAATTATTAATGCTGTTAATTAACTCAAATAATTACCGATGCATTTAAAATAAATAATGATGAATTACCAACAATAAAGGAAAGTCAGAATTATAATAAATTTAAATTAACAAATATATTGCACAACTTGTCTCCGCAAATACAATGCATTATTTAAATGAGATGGGATCTCACGAAAACAACTTTTAAAGAACGTAGAAAGTGACTATTTTCTATGAATAAATTATGAAGCTGTAACACGGACGATGCAAATCTTATTGGTATAATGTTTGGGATACAATATCTATTTATTAAGAGGGAATTAAAAACGAAAATAAGAGTTTTTGGTGGGATCTTATCTAGGATGTAGCGGATTGTATATTATATTCATAATCTTGTGTTACTTGACTGCATATTTTGTAATATTGGTAGTATTTTACGTAATTTAGTTCGGTTATTGTGCATAAGTAAATTGTATGCGAAATAATACCACGGAAAGTTCTAATAAAGAGGCCACCACATTTTAAGAACATTAAAATTATCGCAAGATTGTTTTAATATTATTCTACTACTCGACAATGGCAGTAATGATCTGGAAGATTGATTGCCAAAATTAAAATAAATAAGAACAAGCGAAAAAAGACAGCGAAAAAAACTATGCGTTAAAATAAAGAATTATAAAAATAGCTGTGTTGAGCGATTTATTTCACCTGTAAATTTCAAAAATTAAAATTACTCTCAAAACAACGAAGTTCATATAAATCGCTACCGATGAGTAGTGAAGCGACCATGCAGTAGCCGCGCGGCACTCGCTCGCGTATTACCTCGCTTACATAAGCGTTTACAGCTCGGCTCCCTTTCGTTATATCTGTTTCATGTTGGATGCCTAACTTCATTTACGATACACTATACAGTACTAAACCAATTTAGATAAACGAAATGGTTAGACGAAAAAAAATGTGATATTTTTGACCGATAACATACATAGAAACTAGAATGACATTTTTAATTATTACTTAGGTAAAATATAAATTTTCCTGGCTCTTCGCACAAACGAGTCACAGGAACCGATTAATATCAGGATCTTAGAGAGACCGAATTCAGAAAACTTAAAGGAAGCGATAAAATATTACTTGTATGTTTTATTCAAACGAATAACGGTTTTATTTATGAGAAAGGAGGTCCTAATGTCCTCTTTGACGGACTTTGAGAAAGTTCATGTTATTTCGCTGGTTAATTTTATGGAGTAGCGTTTTTCGCGGGATTTTCGTCTGTAATGTAGTAGCTTTTATCTTGTGTTATCTGACTCCATATTTTGTAATATTCTCGATTCAGTTTTTACGATTTAATTATACTCAACTAGCGTTATTATGTTTAATTACAATTTGCATCGAATTACTACTATTACTCTATGGAAATATATTTTTATGCTTCATAAAAATACTTGTAATAATTTATGCACTAAATGTAATTCAAATCAGTCGTGATTAAACGAAATTGTCATGTTTTGAAAACACTTTTTTATTTCTAAAAATATTATTCACACAGCTAGGTTATACCTGCGTCTTCGCACGGTTTACTGTTTTTTTTTCGAACTGACTACGCTATTGACCTAGCAAGGTCTTAACAGCTTTACCGGATTACTAAGGCGAGCGCTTGTGGCACTCAGCTGATTTTTATTTTGGCACCTAGCTCAAGGGTGCACGGCACACCTCGGCCTGGGCTTTTGCCTGATACATGCAATTCACGACCTATCTGAGCTAACCTAAGCTAAGCTACATATTCATACTTATATGAGTTATTGAAACATATATGTGTACCAAGCATACATACCTCGACAACTCTTATATGTATTTTGTGTCGGATAATTTTTCTAAACTATTTCAGTTCGATAAGGGAATAAATAAAACCCTTCCACTTTTATGTGCAAGCATATGTGCGTGCACGTGTGTGGAAGTGATAACGGTTTACTGTAGTTTTGGCCTACTTCTCAGGAACAGTGTTTTTTTTTGGATCAAAGGTATGTATGTATCCTATATCGTTTTTGTACCTCCGACAACAAATATGCATATTAATGATGGCAGTTTAAGCTATTGAATTATGAAAGCATAGTAAACAAACTCACATGGGTATTTATAATATTAGTTAGGATTCTTATACTCTAATATGTAAGCCTGTTATTTATATTTTTAGAACCCATCAATTTATTTAATTAATCTATCTAATAGCTTTAAACGAGCAATTCTTGTATATTTTTATACTTGTATATATTCATGATCTCGGAAATGGCGTCATCTATTTCCGTGAAATTTAGTATGTAGGTAGTTTCGGGGACGATAAATTGATCTAGCTAGATTTAATTCATAGAAAACTTTATTTTACCAAGATTTCAATCAAAAATGTTTTTTAAAGAACCGAGCTAGGCTCGGTCGCCCAGGTACTTTATAATTACCATAACAACACTTATCAATTTAGATATAAGCAAACTAATTTATGTTTACATTTACATATAGCACTGTATGGAAATGATAATTATGAATAATTTAATACATAAATTTGTCTTATTTCAAAATTACCTTTATTTAATTAATATCGATTATATAAAATTCGGATGAGAATTACACACATTTTTTGTTCCTCATTAAATTTTTAACCAATCGAAAAATTCCATTGATAATTTTAGTACTGTATCGATAAATCAATGACGTAAATTCCAGTATAAATAAAATCGCTGAAATCGACGAGGAACACAAAAAAAACGAATTTTTTAATTTCTAAAAGCATTATTGATAACTTATTACTTGAGGAATATGAAAAATTATCACTACTAGTAATAATTATAACATTTTTATGCAGTTTATTAATTAACAAACGTCTGATAGGCTGCATAATCTCAATACAATATATTAATATTACATGTACAGAGGCCGCTATATTATACGTGCTAGGCGGGCGCAATACGTCATGGCTGTCATGAGTATGTAGAAGTCATCGATGACGCCAACCTATAAGTTTTTCCCCTACCAATTTCATCGCTCAATGTGGTCTAAGTAGTTTTTATTCAAAAAACAATTTGGAAATCGAAGGTAACTGTTTTTTTTATTTATTTTTTTATCGAAGCACGACATAGTGACTGCACTATGGCTGATGTTAAGCATAGTACAATCCAAAAACATCGGCAACCACCGAGAGACAGATTATCCATCGCCGATCGCCGCTGTCATGCCGGCTATAATGACGAAAGTTACCCGGTACTGAATATGCACAGACTGATCCCGAAACGCGACGCGCAGAAGCGAGTCACCATGACGGGCTTTTTCGCCATATACATGGTGGTTGCGACCCAGTCGGGCTGTAAAACCCTACCACCCCGCTTTCGCCATTGCCTTGTTCGTTATTCAGCAGGGTGCACCACGTGCAGGTGAGGTTGGCTTGGGTGTCTCAAGTCTTAAGATGTTACTCGACACACCAAAATAATGCCAGCTGTTTTACCTCTGTTTTACGAATTTAAATCAATGTTGCATTTTGCATGAACGTAACCGCCGTGTGAGTTACTATTATCTCTAGACTATTCGTGGAATCAAGCGATGGCCCGTGCTAACGCAATACCATTATGGGAATTATACAAAACAATGTATTGCTCGAGGTGGCATTTCGTTTTACAAAGTCGAAACTTGTTACATAGTCGGAAATAAAATAAACGAGACTATTCCACCCTGCTGAAAAATGTAATTCTATAGTAGCCTAGCCTCTGCCCGCGACTTCGTTTGCGTGGAATAGTTACTTTGGGCTAATGCTAACACGCAGCGGAAGCTTTGAAGAGAAAAACACCCCTATTTTAAAACATTATTCATTGGTGCTCCGCTCCTATTGGTCTTAGCGTGATAATATATAGCCTATAACCGTCCTCGATAAATAAGCTATATAACACTGAACAGAGTGTCAACGTTTATTGAGTAAATATGTATCTGTGTTTAATTTTACTATTTTGAAAAAAATGCCATTGACGGTTATAAGCTATAGAACAAATTTTAAACACAGTATCCAAATATTGCGTTCCTAATTTGATAGTTTTAAATACGTTCCAAAAAACTTATAGAAACTATATTTTGTAAGCGATTAACATCATTTTAATGTCAGAAATAAACACAAATTAAAGTTTTTAAGATACAGAGTTAGCTTTTATAACAAGGTCCTAAAGCATTCAGGAGTCAAGTTCACATTACCGATTTGCCGGTTGAAGAAGCTCTGAAGATCCATCAAGCGTAACGTTAATCATTTCGAAAAAAAAAAACCTAGACAAAAAAACTTAGAATACATTACCGAATATAGCAAATAAATTATCAAAAATGGCACGGGAATGCGATCAAACGCTAACTTAAGAACACTGTAAATTAGCAAATATAGAGCTATAATGAAAAATGATTATAACCAGGTCTTGTATTAAACCCGAATAAGAACTTTGAACACTTTATTGTTACATGTTTTTATTTATATTTATGCCGAAAGGGCTAACACTAATTGAGTGCCAACGACGTTGAGTTTCAAGGAGGTCGAGTTTCTCAACTAGAACGATGTGGCGGCACTCGGAGATAACCCTTCTGAACAACTTGCTACGTAAGGGATTTGAAGGGTTAAGAGGCGAGATATTCCTCTGCTCTTTTGAGATTATAGGGAACATAAATGTCATGTCATTGAAACAGGTTCGTTGTGAGTGTATCTTGCTATTATTATTTGTTGTGATTACTTGTAGAGTTATACGAGAATGCATAAATAATCTCGTTCTCTTTCTCCTTCCTTCGTAGGATACGTAGATTATGATCCCAGGGCGACCAGACACAACTTATTTGTAAATATATGAAACCTTACGTTTTAAAACCAACCAGCTACTTTACTTAAATTTAAATGGATAATTTATAATTAATTAAAAAAAAACTGAACTTGCCATATCAAAAAAACTGTACCAAAATGGCCAAATATCGGCTTTGATATGGCAAGTTCAGGTTTTTTATTGCTATTGACCTAGCAAGGTCTTAACAGCTTCACCGGACTAACAAATTTAGATCATCTAGCTTATAAAGGGCTACCACTTTCTCGTGATCAAATCTGGTTTTATAACCGTGTTATAATTATGAGAGTGGTTACTGGAGCGATTACTTCATTCATGTGCTGTAATACAAATACGGAAATTGTATACAATTATGTGTCTAATAAATTTTATAACATCAATCGGTATACGATAGTCACGCGATCGCTGATGACACGAGAATCTCGCATAAGTGTAGTATTACTAAAAAAATAGTGCATGGAGTCCCTCCGTGCGGAAGAAGAGAAACTTCGCAATGTGGAAATGAAAATAGGAATAGGGTTGAAATTATTTTTTAGTAAAATCATATTGATTCTCTAAGACAAACAAAGAGTACGTATTTCAGCTAATTTCTCGACGCTCACACTGTTTACTTCGCTGCATAGCAAGAATACCACGCGCACGTGCTTGAGACTCACTCTCCTTCTCTCTCTTACTTTCTACCTTTGTGTATCTCTCTTTCTCTCTCTTCCTTGCGTTGGAATATTGGACGCTACTCGTTGCTAACGCTCGCGCTGGCCTGTAACAGATATGCAGATCCGGCGGACGAGAAGAGGCAGCTGGTATGTACCCAGTCTGTCTCCCTATAAGATAGAAGCCCGGCCGCCACCTTCCACCGGGCGAACCGTTGGGGCGGTTATCCAAGGAGACTAGCATAGTTCGATCCCTTGCCGCCCCAACAATACGGCTTGTCGGTACACTGTGGGGTTTTAGTCCGTGTGAGTCGGACATAACCCACTCTCTCCCCCAAGAGGGTGACGTATCCATAAGAGATTTCCCCACGTTAATAAAAAAAACCCTGTAACAGACATACTACGCGCATGCGTTCGAATACCACACATTCACTCTCGCTCTGTCTCTTTCAATTCACCCTCCCTAGGGGTCGTTGAACGTTTAAGGCAACGGTGCTTTCATACCCTTTCCATGGTAGTAACCCAACTTTGTTGGAAGTCACATTAAAAGTTTCACTTCAATAAGCAACCTATAATATTCACTAACTTGACTACTCGTATTATGATATCAATACACATATATTTATATATTTTTAAAGATCACACCATACATTATTAGTAGGTGGTAGAGCCACGCTGAAGCTGTCACTGGTTTCAGCATGAATGGGTCGGCTCGCCCCAGGGTACTACCACTCGACCCACAGAAACACTGACGGGAAGTAACAGCGCTTGCATTGTTGCGTTAATCTTAGTCTGTTTTTCGCTACAAGGGTCAATGTATGTGCAACTGTATAGCGGTCAAAAGCACGTGCAGGGGACCGGAGTAACACCAGCACTACTTCAAATAGAAATTATACCAAATAATAAAAACGCATGTGAAGCCACGGCCAGAACTAGTATTAATTAATATATAAACATTTAATCTAAATAATCAGCGGATTTGTTAAAGTGTACACATTTATTTTTCTCTGCTGACCCTTGGTCTGCATCTTTTTTCTGCTTTCGTCGATTTTATTAGCCTTGTCAAGAATCATATGAATTGTGAGCAATTATTGTTACTAGTACCCGATTAGGCCTCCCACGGCAGCGGCTTAAGCCTGGGTTCGATCCCTCGGTAGGGAGCCCTTGAGTGCGTTGCTTGCGTGATACGGTGACACACAAATATACATCACTGCTACAACATTACACGATCACCCCCACACACGTGCACGCCTACACGCTTACACATGTAAGTGGAAGGGTTTACTTTTTTCCCTTATCGAACTGAAGAAATCTCAATTTTCCGATAATAAATATATGGAGGTGTTGTTGAGGCGTGTATGCTTGGTACACATATACGTTTCAACAACTCATACATATATGAATAGTTAGCTAGGTTAGCTAAGATAGGTCGCGATTTTGCATGCAACAGGCAACAGCCAACGTGCACCCTTGAGCTGGTTGCCAAAATAAAATCGGCTGAGTTCCTTAAGCGCTCGCCTTAGTAGTCCGGTGAAGCTGTTAAGACCTTGCTGGCTCAATAGCGTAGACATTTCGAAAAAAAAAAAAAAATTGTTACTAGCGGGTGCCCAGTGGTCGACATTCGACTATAGTTAATTGATTTTGTAAAGTTGAACTTTATTAGGGTTCTTTTGTCAAAGGTTATTTGTTATACTTCTATAATCAAAGGTTTTCATCATGGCTACTCGGTTATTTGCCATGATCTTTAATTATATAAACATTTAAAAAAGACTATGTGTAAATGAAAATTA
Source organism: Antheraea mylitta (assembly GCA_014332785.1). NCBI lineage: Eukaryota > Metazoa > Arthropoda > Insecta > Lepidoptera > Saturniidae > Antheraea > Antheraea mylitta. Next base: position 1,555,341 of record JACEII010000053.1, on the reverse strand, counting down.
CAATTAGTTATAAATTTGAAACAAAAACCACGTGGTAAAGCTCTCAAATTTTAAGCAAACATAACTTTACGAAAATAAAGAAATTTATCGCAACCCATGACACAATTTTCTATTCATTTTATATGACAACATAGGTGTGTTGTTATTTCTGGGTGATATTGAATTAAATGTAGTCTGTTCATTATGAGAAATAGTGACATGCCCAGTATCATCGTTTGGAAAAATAATGAATGTACAATACAATCAAATGACATGAATCCAAGACAAAGATGTTTTAAGTACTACCATTAGCTTTAGAAAATAAATTCTTTTTTGTTGATACATGAGGTTGAATTGCAACATTGTAACCACGGAGGTCTAAGTCATGGATTACTTTTATGAACAAAATCCTTATTTTGATTATACAAAGTATTATTTGGCTAATTTTTTATTAATTCAACATTTGAAGTGAGTTTACCATAAAAAATAATAAACATCACAATAATAGTTATATTTTATGATGAATGATTGTTGAATGTAGGATGAAAAATGGTAATTAGAACGTAAGAGTTTAAAAATACATATATTCGAGCATAGCAACCTCCTTCCTTCACAACCTTTTTTGAAATTCGTATTTATTGACGGCTGTCAAAATGTCTTTTTTATTTACATGTGTGTATATGTTGTGTAAAATTCGAGTAGTAGTGTGAGTAGTGCATATTTTAATTAATTTAATGTACTTCTTATGCATTGCATATAAAATAAACAGCTTTCTGCACTTCTCCGCCATATAAACTTGAACTATGCCAAATTTCAAGTTCACCCGTTGACGGGAAGTAGGTTAAAAAGAGGTACAATTTTTTTGCTTCACGTATTAATATATAGATAATGTCACTTAACTATCGACTATTATTCTACATTAGTTACGTTACTTTATATTTGTATAACTACTTTTTTTTCTTGAGATTAATTCCCTTATGGCGGCTTCATTCTTATCTTTTATTGCCATTTTTAAATTGTAACCCACAATGTCCCGCGCCGGACGTAGTCCGGTGAAGCTGTTAAGACCTTGCTGGGTCAATAGCGTAGTCATTTCGAAAAAATCCCGCGCCGGATCGTACACGGTCCGATAGATGAACCTACTAACCGCGTCGTCAGTCACGTCGATATAGTAGACACAGGTGTCGGTGTGTCTGGATATTGCTACTATAACATGTGAAATGCTATCGCAGATTTCCACCCTTCTGCCCTTTGTTTGCAGGTATGCACACATTTAATACCATTAAATTCTATGTTACACTGAAACCAAGCCATAGGTAATAAAGATCGCTTACTTTCAAATATGCCGTCTGCCTGTTTGTCACAAAATCGAAAAACCGTAGTAATTACAATTAGAGGGAATTCTAGAAATTAAGTATTTTTCTAGGTACGATATAGCTCTCATATTATTGGTCACGTAAAATATTGCTAAATGCCTTGTTGCAACGTACTCGTTGAATTTGTGGAAACTGAATGCGATAATTTTTTCAGCAGATAAAATTAATTACGTTGACAACGGTTTTTTGTTAAAAGTGATTGTATCCTTCGCTGTTTCTTTTTTATATAATAAAACTAAATTTTTTGTGCGTCTATTTATGTTCTATTAACCCGTTGTGGCGCCTTCGACCGCGGAAAATTGATAAATTTTGCAACCAAATAAAAAAATATAAGACTGACATACAAACATTTCGTGTCATGTTTAAAAATAAATTGAGTCGTCATAGGATGCCTGGCAGATGTGAATCATCGAAATTGTTTTGTATAAGTTATAATTTCTTTTCTCGCAAGTTCAAATTCTTCCAATATAAAAGTCACGTGTGTCTTTTGAAATTAACACCATCTATTAATAATATTGAAAACTAAAACAAGATAGACCTATTACGATCGTATCTCTACTTAGTTCTTCATAGTAATAACAGATATCCTCATTATTATAACATCGCGTCATGTCTCACACAGTCGCCACGCCAACAGTCAGGTTTACCCGTGCCTATAGATGTTTCACATCAAAAAATTAATAAGTCCTTGCGTATGCATATTAAACTTTTTTATACTTTCAGCGTTTGACAACAATCGTATCTGGTGTTTAATGGTGACGTGGCCCAAGATGATAAACACGTAAAACGTAGAAGGGAGTGGCTCTCAATTGCAGCTGCCGGAACACACCAATGCAACAGGGGCTTAGCAACAGAATTTCAACTCGTGGTTGGTAGCTAGCCAGACAGACTTATAAAAGCCCCTACCACCACGATATGATTTCATCACAATCTGTTCCTTCACCGATAGCTCCGATTTAGTTTTGCAACGATTCGAACTTACATCCGTGGACGCTGTGTCTGATCAAATATTTTAAGAGTCAACTGCCCACTTAGCGGAGGGTAACATCTTTCTTAGCCAGAAGGCCAAGACGCTATGTGCGAACACGATATCAACTAACTGCCCCCGACTTCGTCCATGCTCAACTGTAGTATGATACACACATACAGCTTAACATACATTTAGATCAGTACTCGCGGAGTTTCAGATTTCGAAATTCGTCCTAATTTCATTCCAATCATTAACCTTCTTTTGCCTCTTTAAATGGAAAGTTTATATTATTTTAGTGACGAAACACGCTTTTATTTATTTGTACAGAACAATTTATTCGTTAGTTGCAATTAAGACCTTCTATATACTGTTTATGTTTTTTACATAATAGCCAAAAATAAACGTATCATTCTATATTATCCTCGTCACGTCGAACCCAACACAATACAGTAGAACGTCGTTAAATTAAAAACCAATAGAAACATAAAATATCGTACTTGGACTATAAAAAACTACAAACTAAAGTTTTCATTTTTTTCTTATTGCAAGTCTGCAATATAGACTGATTTTTCTATATCAAATATACTGACATAAAATGAGATAAATACAGACTCATCGTGGTTAATATTACAGCATAGAATTACAATATTCAAGGATATAAATAATTTGCATAAACGAAAAAAAAAACATAAATCACCAGTTTCCCATCCCGAAGTAGTTAGTAAACGTGTTTTATTTTAGTTGCCGAAATTATATTTGTTTCTGAAACACAACACACTAATGAGCTATTGTCTTGCGTTTCGTTACATACAAGACAATCGGAATATTAGTGCTCGTTATATATATTCATAATCATAGTTATTCACTATTGCTGCTGTTACTTAATACGCACCTTTTGCAAAGGAAGCAACGAATTATGTCAATCTCTTATTCTCTATCGTTTCAGCTATGCGACTTTGCTAATTCTTGCTCATGAAATTAGTCACTGGTGTTGATATCTTGCCCATTTCGACATCCGTGGCTAAAGTAGACTTACTATAATAGATCTACTGCACGAATGATGACTTTATGCATATCCCGATGAATTTTACCTCGTCTGTCAAGAGGAGGTGCTACAGGAAAATGTAACATTGTTGCGATATATGCCTGAAAAACTTTCAAATGCATGTTTCTACTATTTTATTTAAAAAATCAGTTTATTTTAGAATAGCTGTGCCCCAGACTTCGTCCACATGAAACCTGATGCACAAACAAACAAATAATAAGGTTATCTGAACATTTTAAGTCTAATTACAATCTACTTTTCTCTCGCACTTAAGTTGCGTCGTCATTAAAATTACAATAGCTTTTGATAGACCGTACCGATTTTAATAAACATGGACCAAATGTTACTCCAAGATATATTTATGATTTTTTAGTAAATTCGTCACGATCGTTCGATTTCAAAACCGAGTACCACGCCACTTTTTCTTTTTTTTATTGACGCTGAGGTGCTGACAACCAAAAAGTAACTGTTTTGAATACTTTACTTTTGTATTTGTTACTGTAATCTCTTTAGTACACATATTATTTGAAATCTTACATAAAAAGGTATTTTACTATGACTTAGTCTCGACGCATTAAACATGATCTGGAGCATAATCGTCAAACTCAGAAGCTACCTACTTGAACGGAGATATTAGAGTCTGCTTATCAGATTAGAGACTGGTTGATGTACCTGACGCTATAGAAAGAGACAAAACGATACAGTATACATAAGTCCCAACGAGAGCGACAATACAAATTAATCACGACATTGACGTAACTCCTGATGGTCGGAAAACTGCTTGGTATACGACGACAAAAACTATTAAAATGACTTTGAGAAGGATGTATCTGGAATTCTTATTCATTTAGTTTAGGTTTAGTGTTCAGTCGTTGCACTATAAAGTTTCTACATCTTTTTTCACCGTATAGATACTAACATCTTAACATTATCTGTACCGTCTCCTTATATATCATAAATTCCATTAAATATATATCTATATTAATATTATAAATTAAATACCAATAAAGCTGAAGAGTTTGTTTGCTTAAATGCGCTAATCTCAGCAACCAGTGTTCCAATTTGAAAAATTATTTAGTTAGCACATTTATAGAGGAAGGCTATATGCTATATATAACGCTAAGACCGATAGGAGTGGAGAAACAATAAAGAATATTTCAAAATTGTTTTTTTTAGCGGTAACTCAAAGTACGCGGTCGAAGTATAGGATGAAGTTGCGGGCAAAAGCTAGTTAGTGTATTTATGAAAATAAATATGCTCAGCATAAAATATTTTCAGCAGGCGGCTGTGTCAAGAGCAATCAAAAATGACAAACACATTTTATATTCATCGATGTATTTTTTTTTTCACTTTATTTTCGGCAATCAATCTTTCAGATTATTACTGCCATTGTCGAGTAGTAAATAATATTACAAGCGTCGTGCGATCATTTCAATATTAAGCGTCATGTGAGTTAATATTCTAACAAGATGGTGGATCCCTTGTTAGAACCTTCCAGGGAGTTTTTGTGGCATCTCAGAATTTCATGCTCCGTGGTATTATTTTCCATTCACTCACTTATGCACAATAAACTAACTATATTAGGCAAAACACCACCACCTTTACAAAATATAGAGTCTAATAACACAAGATTATGAATAAAATATAAAATCCACTACATGACAGACCAAGATCCCGCCAAAAACTCTCATCACTGTATTTAAATAACATGCCTTAAATTATATTGCAATATTCTTGATTATATTTGCTGTTTTGTTTTATTTTCTATATCTTAATTTTAATTTTTATAGATGACTTCATTTTCCCTTTTTCATTTGTTTCCTTTTGAAATGTTTATCGATACTAGTGGGCGCCCAGTGTTCGACATTCGACCATAGTTAATTTATTTTTTAAAGTTTGAACTTTATTAGGGTTCTTTTGTCGAAGAGCATACTTCTATAATCAAAGGTTTTCATCATGGCTACTCAGTTATTTACCATTTTCCATAATCTTTATTATATAAACATTTAAAAAAAATCTATGTGTAAATGAAAATTGAAATTAATTATAACTTTACGAAAATAAAGAAATTTATCCCAACTCATGACAAGTAAAAGCACTCCTGTCACCTAAAAATTTTGACATCCAATAAAATCAAGGAGAATTAATTAATAATTATTTCAGTGGTTCCATAAATGTACTAAAGACAAATTGTTTATCAATTAATTGTTAATGTATTTATATATATTATGATTATGAATTAACATATTATATTATTATAAAATTAACCTACAATCTGACCAATTGATTTCAAATATAATTATATGCCATAAAGTATGCAAAGTCATTCATGTTAAAATTGTTATATTATTGTAAAATTAAACTGTAATTTGACCAGTAAAATTCAAAGATCATGTAAGGTATAAAACGTAAGTCGTTTTATAAATATTATAAATAATAGCTATATTTTATAATATCATTGTTGAATGTAGGATGAAAAATGGTAATTGGAACGTAAGAGTTAAGAAATGCATACAGTCGAGCATAGTAACCTCCTTCGCAACCTTTTTTGAAGTCGTTATTGACGGCTGTCAAAATGTCTTTTTTTATTTACATGTGTGTATTGTTGTGTAAAATTCAAGCAGTAGTGTGAGTTATGCATATTTTAATTAATTTAATGTAAGCGTAATTCAATGTAAAGCGATTCCAGAGGACGGTTTAGTAATTTTTAATTATCAGGGGTGGGATAACGTACGCCGAGCCCGTTAGTAGTAAATAAATAAATTAATAAACCAGGCGCTTTACGAAAAATAAACTAACAAGCATAAATTCAGCCGCATTAGTAAAGTGACGGAATCCTTGACCGCTTTCTATTGGCGCAGAGCAGAGTTAGGTGCAAGTAGGTCGCGTGCGGTACTCTAATGCGCCACTAGTTTGTGAACCCACATCGCTGCAATACATTCGCTAACTAAAGTGGATTATAACGTCTGATCCTTTGCGTACATACAAATTCTGCTATTACGTTACGTTTGTAAAAAAAAAAAAACTAATCTCAGGAACTACTCGTCCGATATAAAAAATTCTTTCAACGTTATATAGCTTATTTATCGGGGACGGTTATAGGCTATATATCATCATGCTAAGACCAATAGGAGCGGAGCACCAATGAAGTTTTTTTTTTTTAAATCATTATTTTTCCTTTTCAGAGCTTGAGAGCTTCTGCGTGTTAGCGTTAGCCCAAAGTTGCTGACACGACCACGTGTTGCACTGACTCGGTTATTGAAAAAGAAAATTTAAAATTAAAACGTAGCGCCATCTATGAGATATCTTTAACAGTCATTCCTACATTTTAAAGTTACAATTAATAACAATAAACAACATTCACAAACATTTAATTTATAATTTAAAAATATTGAGGCCATTAATTGAAACATAAATCCTATCTCTCCAGTTGAACCCAATCTATACTAATATTATAAAGAGATAAAGTTTGTGACGTTGGGAGTTTGTGAAGTTGTAGGGGGTAATCTCGTCTGTACATGGGAGTCGTGTGGGCGATGGCCGCTTACGAGGCACCGGTCTGGGCGGACGCCCTATGGGCCACCAACGAACGCACTTCGCAATACGCAGCGCACGGTGGCGCTGAGGGCGATCCGGGCGTACCGCACGATGTCCTCGGCGGTGGCCTTCACGCTCGCCGACTCCCTTCCTTGGGAGCTGGAGATAGGAGTTCTCGCCGCCGTGTACGAATTCACGGCGGCGAGGAAACGTAGTGGAGAGCTTCCAGCTCCCAGGGAGATAGAGAGTAGGAGAAAAGAGTTGCGGAAGGGAGCGATTGAGAGATGGATGCAGGACCTGGTGGACGCGCACTTCGGAACGTACACCGTCGACGCCGTCCGTCCGGTCCTGCGGGAGTGGGTTGGGAGAGAGTGAGGCTTCCTGTCGTTCAGGCTGGTGCAGGTGCTGACCGGACACGGTTGTTTCGGGTGGTATCTGCACCGGATCGCTCGCAGGGAGCCGACCGCCGCCTGCCATGAGTGCGGCGCTGAGGATACCGCGCAGCACATTTTCTCTGAGTGTGTTGCGTGGGAGGTGGAGCGCTGCACTCTGGTGGCGGTGGTGGGGGAGGATTTGAGCATGGACGAAACCACGCTCGGCAGCGAGCACGCGTGGCGAGTAGTGGCCTCCTTTTACGAGGAAGTTATCTCGCAAAAGGAGCGAGGCGGACCCCCTCAGTGGCCGTCTTCACCAACGGAGGATCGGCAGGAGGAGACGGCGCTTTGCCCAACTCCTCCTGCCACCGTAGCCAGACCTTAGGGGATGTAGTCCGGGGGCTGATCCCCTCATTGCACAGGGCCGACGGACGAGGGGACGGATCTTGCTAGGTCATAACAGCTAGCGTAGTCAGTCCGAAAGAAAAAAACTCGGTACCTAGAGTGTTATGTTGCGCTGAGTAATGTGCATATCAAGTATAATATACTATTTAGTGTTTAGCGTCGCGGAGGTACATAGTACGGTGAAGCTGTTAAGAAGACCTTGCTAGGTCAATAGCGTGATCAGTTCGAGAGAAAAAAAAAGTCGCGGAGGTATATAAATTTAGGAAAAAAAAAAAAAGATGAGTATTAAATATGAAGTAATAAATATTTTTACCAACATTAATTTATGTAGATATCGGAAACTTGAAGATTTACTTTAAAATCATCTTATGGATAATCCAAAAGTATAAAACGATCGTCTAAGCTACTGACATCGGTAGCAGCATTTACTGCATAAAGCCTGTATGTACATTTTGCTTTATCTATCCGGTGGGGTTCAAAGACCGTTAGCGACCACAGATACCTGTTTATCCAGTGCAATTCTTCACGTTTAGATCCTAATAAAGCTGCTAGTAGACGGGAGATTCGTATAAAGTGTTTTTTTTAATTAACACATACTAAACAAAGTCACAAACTACTAAGCTACAGAATAAACTTGATTTTTACAATTCTGATTCAAGTTTTAACTGATTCCTAAGGTAACGACGATTTGATGAAAAAAATATCCATAGTTGTTATTGTAATACTAGTCTATACGCATATCTTGGTGATTTGTTGACAAGATTAAAACCAAAGACCAAATCATTTATTGAAATAAATACCCTCGTTCGCCACTTATTTAATAATGGTTTTTTAAATTAACCCTTTACTTGACGGGCGTGCGTACTTGAGTTCACCTAAGATTAATTTCAATCTGATGAATGAAATAGAGACGCAACATTTTTTTTTTCTCGAACTGACTACGCTATTGACCTAGCAAGGTCTTAGCAGCTTCACCGGACTACACATCGCAACGAGAACAACCTGATATAAATGTTAATCCTTAAATTTTAAAACCTTCTACAACAAGCACGTATCCAACATTTTTGGTTCGGGGGTGAGGACAAACATTGAAACAATCATGTGAACTCTGTAAAAATTGTTGTAATCACTTTACCACAAGCTGGAATGCTGTAACCACTATACTAAGTTGTTTTGTTTGAGCTACCTATATATAATTCGTACTTTTTTTTTCGAAATGAAAACGTTGTTGACCTGGAAAGGTCTTTACAGCTTCACCGAACTATTGTAGCGATCGCTAAAGGCACTCAGCCAACTTGGGATGTTTGGGCGACTAACTCAAGGGTACACGGCACACCTCGGCTTGGGTAATTCGTCCTTCATAGTGGTTATGATTCCGTTTATTTTATGTAACGTCAGTTTTCGAAGGGGGGATAAATCCCAACTATTCCCCCTCTGTATACGTGCCTGTTTTACATACACTATCGTTATGCCCGCCTGTTTAAATTCATATAAATCTCACTTCTTGTGTATTAGTAGCCGAAATGATATGTTATCACACAAATCACCATCAACGATCACAATACAACGTCGAATGACTCATACACAAGTTGTTTAGGAGATACATCAATTGCGTTTGTGTGCGATCCCACTTCTATTAACTAATGGCCCCTACTTCCGAAACGAATGCACAAACCAATGATGGAAAAGGGCCGGATGTGTGCCCTACACACCGTTATGTTAATTCGGTTACTCGGGGCACGTATACAAATGTGTTACATCAGTAATGTTCGGGCTCATTGATCATTATTCATGTGGTGATACATACTTTGAAGGCTGATGTACTATTGTAAGATAAAATAGAATATTTTTTGCACATGATATAGATATGCTAATAAACTACAATAAACGTGTGCCACGATTTTGTATAAGCGACATGACATGGCTCAAATGAATCTGAAAACTGAATTATTCAAAATTAGCATGTGTACATAATGATTTTTTATAATTGATAAATATAAATGATATCTATAAAGAAATTATGTTCATTGTCAATATGTATGTTCTTAATTCGTAATACATGTTCCTTGATAAAATCTGACATAAATACTGCATGCCCCAAAGGTCTTTGACGTAAACTACGATTGTACCCACATGGTCTGATATAATCAATTCTATCATATATCGATTAAATTAAATGATTTCGAAATTGTCTTTTTCCTAAAGTTGTTATAATAATAATTGAAAATATTTAAAAAAAATATATTAGGTTTTAAGGCTGGTCAAGTTTTGGACAAAGCTACCGGCCACTTTGTAATCTTGAAGGAATGCATCCTAAATTACTTATAAGAAGATGCAGGAAAAAATATATTTTTTTTTAACTTTACCTAATAAAAATAATAAATAAAAGTGTTATTTATCATAAAAACATTTACCTTTCGATACTATCACTTTATCTCTTAACAAAGGAATAATACATTCCCTAGATTTCTATGCAAAATACCATTCTTTGATTTTGGTTTTCATATTCCCAGCATAATTATGGAACAAATTCCTTGCGAATGCAGACAGTTTTCTGTGCCTTATTTATGCTACTTTTATCATTCCACAGTGTAATATTTAGAAAAAATATTGGTAAAAATCAATCAAACCAGCAGATATCACTTCAAAAATTCAACCATTTACACTTAATATCAATTTTTCTGCACGGTATTGATATCTTATCTACTAGCTTAAAAGAATAATTAAAGTATAATATTGTAACTACATAGCAACATTACATAGTACCACTGGATAACATAGTACAGATTGTATCAGTCCACTAAATCATTGCTACTGTATCAAAAATCATAATCTAAATTGATTGATAGTACAAAGTAGTTTAATAAAACAATCACATATCAGCTTATTTATCATGCTTAGATAAAATATATTAGTAGCAAAAATGTATCACAGTTATATGCTTATACACATAATTTACAAGTGTACCTATTATATGTTTTCCGTATTTCTTCCATATATAATCACTAACTTCTGCTTTGTAATTTCATTTGAGTTCAATTAGTTTGGATCTAGCCCCTGAAGACAGCATTTTTCTTAAGTCGGAAATACTTTCTGCCCTTCTTTGCACCCCTTTCAATGTGTATTCAATATTTAATGATCTGTTTCTGAACTTTTTTTTTTATTTTATGAAGACTTCAGAACATCCTCGATGTCAATACCCAGCCTCATAGAGTAACTCACTTAAGTTAATTTACCAATAAACTTGAATGTTGGATTTAGAGAGTAAGGAAACAAATTTATAAAATACTCTAGCGGGAAAATTATTATATTGTTTTCAATATAATATAGAACTTTCTATCTGACTGCACATAAGGATGGTAATGTTTGTGTTAATTTATGTAATTTATATGTATATTGATTTGGCATGCTTTGTAGCATAACTTAGTGAATTTACAATACAAGAAGTCATGGGATTTGTCTTAACTATGGCAGTAACAGCCTATATCATTAAGTATGATGTCTGTGAATAAGAAAAGAGGTAATAATCAATTATTTACTGACCAATATTAAACTGAACATCTATTTATCAACATAACTAAAAAGTTTCAAGTTTTGTGTTCATGGTTTTCATTTCTATAAGAATATACTTGTTCATTGTTATAGAAAAAAAAAATAACAGAAGTTGATGTGAAATTATAATGGCATTATTTTATACAAGTCATACACTTGCACACAATTTCCTCAGTAATAGAGTGGTATTAAACTGGAACCGATTGTCCGGCGAAATAGTAACTGCTGATTCTGTACATGCTTTTAAAAACCGGCTCGACAGCTGGCTCCGGAAAAATAAACTCATTTTAATAAGTGAACAATTTAGATAGTATGATATAGACATATCAGCAATTGTGCTGCTTGTCTATTAACTATACTACCTAACCTAACTCAGTTCTTTTAAAAACATTATTAATTTAAAATAAACTGTTGGGTTTATATATATGTGTATATATATATGTATATTAAAATATATATTATCTTATAATTGTGATAATAAAATTATTTTTTTAATTAAAATAAACTGTTGGATTTGCTTCCAAAAATTGGCAATTACGTACAAGAAAAAAAAATTAAAAACTGGGGTTAGAATGGATTTTCAAAGCAGCTAATTTCCATCTGAGCTATTTCTGTTTAGACAGCGGCAACGAAATCTACTTTTATATTCTAGCTATATTTTTTCATTGCCTAAAAACTCAGATAAAAAAGTTTCTTATGAATGAAATCTACTTCAATTGATTTATAGTCCTCGACACGACCTACATACTAAGTTTCACGGAAATCGCTGCCGCCGTTTCCGAGATCCTGAATATATAAAAACATAAAAATATACATATGCTCATTTAAATTAGATAAATAAATAAAATTGCTGCAAAATTAAAGCATATTATTTAGCGGTGGTTATTCGTAATATTCTATATGAAAATCTTGTGAACCACATAATGTTTGTAAAATTTTGTTTATCTTTTTTACTATTTGGAATCAGCTAATGTTAGTTATTATATTTCTTATCACATTTATTTCTTGGAATATAATTTGAAAGTTGCCCTTAGTTCGTGTACACTACTTAGAAATAATTAATTTTTATGTACATACATTCAAACATCGCAAATAAAACAAAACGTGTTACAACAATTCAAAATAAACAAAAAAAAACTTACGTATTTCTTCGCAATTTAGTATGCGACGTTAAAAATATAATACATAGCCAGTAATTTTACACAACACTTATAGTCAGATTTAATCAGTATTTCTCACGAGTTACATATTTGTTTTCACTTTTATATTTAATTACACATAAATCACCACTAACAACAAACTGTTTCCTTTGTTGATTTCTTTGACATTGTTGCCAGGTTTACATTAACGAATGACAGTTAAAATCTACAACTTCATAGCTATAGTTGATTTTTATTTCTGCTCATGAAAATGGATCTATCGAGAAAATAAATTATTTAAGTTTATTACCCTGATACGTCTATATTTTATTTCATATTATATTTACAACTATGAACAAAACTACTTTAAAATTATTTTGTTGACATATTTTAAATATTGTTAGGGAAATAAAACGTATACTGTGTTATGCAACTAACTTCATTTGGTTACAAGTGTCTATTGTTTACAATTTCGATAATAGATGGCAGTATATGATTCATGTATTTTGTTACTCAACTTTTTCATCTATTAATTAATAAAATTATAATTAATATAATAAATTACTTGGCTATAATAAAAATCTGTAAAAATACACAATTCATTGAAAAGTTCGGATTCATCACTAAATAGTAATTATACTTTTTAGGGAAATGTCATGCTAGTCCTAGAATTTTTTATGTAAATCATTAATTTCATGTATCGAAACACTAAAAAGTTGTTACCAACATATGTCCATATTCATAGCGACTAAGTACCTGCAATTTAACTAGAATACGAAATGCATAGTCCATATATATAAAATAGATACTGGTGTATCAGAAATAGACTAACCCCGAATTCCTTGACAGATTACTGTAGTGTATTTTTATGATTTATTACTAGAAGGCACTGTGGAAAACCAATTTCTGTATACTTTTCAAGATTTATCTTTAACGAAAATTGGTATGCGTAGATATATCGACATGAAAAATACATCAAATGATAACGAATGCATACAGAAACATGCATGCGTAACGATTAATAGCTACTATCATCACGTACCATAGTGTTTAATTATCCGTTAAATAAGGAAGTTTAGTGTGTTAAGGTGTTAATACAACTATTTTAAATAAACGTTAAATTAGTCGAAAACTATTATTTAATTTTATTAGATTTTCTGGAGTGATTAAAACGATTACTTAATTGACATATCGAGTACTAAGTTCAACAACGATTTTTAACTTCAATACTAATCATTGTAAATTAGTTCTTATGTTTATTTCGATAAATACTATATATTTTAAGGTTAAGATTATTTTAAAAGTAACCACTGATTTATAACTTCTTTTAACAACTAATTCACATTAGTATTATAGACAGAGGGCATGCATTTCTACAATTAATACACGAGAAATAACATTAACTACAGAGTAAAAATATACGTAATTTTAATTTAACATCACACAGATAACATCTGTTATATTTATGTAATGCCATTACTTTTTATGATATTAGTTAAGCTAAAATTGACATTACATAGTACAAAAGAAAGTCCCCTACAGTGTCTGTCTATATGTTTGTTCGCGATAAACTCAAAAACTATTTAACCGATTTTCATCCGGTTTTCACCAGTGAATAAGGTGAGTCATGAGGCAGGTTTTGATATTTATTTGTTTATATATTGTCAATGATTTTTATAATCAGGGCGAGACAAGATCTACCGGGCTTGCTAGTTAGATATAATGAAATGCTACAGATATGTTTTAAAAATTCCCGGGCAAGTGATTTTATTTAATACCTTACCCACCAAAAGTATCACATATATATGTATGTTCACATAAGTTGTGACCTACAAAAATCATACGTTTGTTGACGTGAAAGAAAAAATTCAATACCTCAGAATATGGTAGCTAAGCGACGCTCACCGATCCTGGTAGTTCGATACAGGCGAGGTTTACGCATCGTCTGGTATAAATCATACTTTATATGTATACGTTGTGTGTTTGTTACGGGCGATATAAAGGCATAAATCACGAATAGTAAGTACCATCTTGCTGTTCCATTCTAACGTTCGTACTGAACACCGTATCAAGTAACAAGTCTGTGGTAACATTGATTAAATGAACCTTTGCGTTTGAAGTTTTCTTTATCTATTGTTACATGCATTAGATCTATATATGACTGCGTTAATAATAACTGATTCATAATAGATTTGAATAGCTGAGAAAAAAACAGTTAATTTAAGCGTCTAAATACAGTTAGTAACTACAGCCGTCACTAGCGTCTATGTAATTATAATTATCGCTTAATAAAAGTAACATAATATTTGGTAATGCAATTTAGTTTATTATAGTTTATTATATGATAATAATATAGTTATAATTTGTATAGATAAATAAAATATTTTATAGCTGTTTTTGAAGTGAACCTTCTCATGGCAAAGTAGGGAAAAATTTTCGTTACGCGTTAAATAAGACAGCAATGTAATTCTGTGTATGTATAAGTATAGTGTATGTCTTGGTCTATAGTTTTTTTTTATGCTAAAGGGCAGCAAACACGCAGACGCCCCATCTGATGGTAAATGGATACCGTCGCCTATGGACACCTGCAATACCAGGGGTATCGTTGTTGCGTTCCCAGCGTTGAAGAGTGTGTTTCAATCCCTTTTTAAAGAGACCCATATCATAATTCTGGGGTAATAGTGTGCCGGGTAACCCATTCCACAACGTCAGCGTACGCATAATGAAGGCCCTTTTTTTTACATGGGGAAATCCCTTCGGATGCCCACCCTGGCCGGGCAGCTAGAGTGGGGTATGTCCGACTTGCACGGACTAAAACCCCATGGTGCCTCCTTACACCTGTTCGCCGGGAGCAGGAACTGCTTACGGCACTACCTCTGCTCACCCGGCAGGTGTCGGCCCCTCATAAGAGGCCCCTTCTTCGGCCTGAGGGGTCAAGATGGAAGAACCCTGAGGGAGGGGCGGGTGTTAAACCCGCCCACGACGAACTGTGGGAGTCACACGGCACAATGCGACTCCACTGCGGGGTCTGCTATAGTGCTGGGGGCCCGGCCGTGCCCGCGTCACGTCGCCCGCAGGCCCTTTACGGCGGCCTCAGATCGTCTCCGACCCGTCGCCGCCGTGTTCGTCGGCCGCGGGAGAGGAGCCTGGTGGTCTGCTCTCTCTCCCTCTCCGCCGCCTCCTTAGCGAGCATAACTGCCTCGCAGAATGAGGCAACGGAGTTCCACCCGGTCTCGCTCTCAACCATCTTAAAGACGACAGACGAGAGCGAGAGATCCGGGCCTATGGCCGCGACGAGCTCGCGACGTGGCACATCCCAGGCGGGACAAACTTCTAGCGTGTGCTGCGCGTTGTCTGTCGCGCAGTCACAGTGATGGCACCCTGCAACTGGCTCCCGGCCTATGCGACACAGGTAACTCCCGAATCAGCAGAACCGCATAATGAAGGCCCTGGAGAACCAATAGTATATAGTTTATAAGCATTCTCGTATATATTTCAATACATATAACACTGATACACACAGTATATTTTTTCGTACAAATTCGGCATTTACGGGTTAGGTACGTCAGTTTCGTTGTTGTAGCAAGTTTTGTTTAAAATACCTAGCAACGGAGTTGTATATCAAAAAGATGCCTTCGTTATCAGCTTTTGGTATTGTACTGTGGAGAGCACACTGATCCCAAATATTGAGTCCAAGGCGCCATAAATGACTCCTTTCTTATATGCACACAACACATCCTGTTAATTCGTGAAGCATATTTTTAAATTTATTCGTAACTTTGTCACATATTTTATAATTAGTTATATTTGGTAATTTAACACGGACGTGTGCTAGTATTATTTATTTGCTGTTCATGTATTGAACATATCTACGAAATTTAAATCGAAAAATATAGTGTAATCGACAAAATTGCTTTGAAAGTTTTGGGAGTTTCAAGGTCATTGAATAGACATGAATACACGTGTAATAAATGAAAAAGAAGGTAAAATGTTAGGATTTATTAGAAAACAAAAGCTTAATGCATGTCATGGCAAATCGCGTGCAGTTCGAGGAGTCTTTACATTCCTATGCAAATGTACCTAAAAATTCTGACATATCATGTGTGTGGTTGAATTATACTATCAACCGAGTATGTTGTGTTGTGTTGCGGAGTTGTATATGGCAATGTAAAACTTCGAATTACATACGTTCTGTTGAATTTCAATTTACCCGATTACACTTAAATATAGCTGTTACTAACATAAAATATTATATAGATCAAATCTCTTTTGACAACTTTAGAGAACTCCTAGCACGTTCACATAAAGTCTCAAATTAATTGGAGATTTTTAGAATTTTATACTGGTACCAAATATATAAATTCGGCCTTAAAGACGTTATCTAAGTATAGAGGTAATTTATGTTATGATGTTTCCTCATCAATACACACTAGCTGCTCGCCCCGGCTTCGTATGAGTGTCGCATGTGTTAAAAAAAAGACACAAAATCTTCCCTTTAAAGTATGACTATGTAATGAAATGCAATAGCAACTGGACGATTGTGTGTTAAT
>JACEII010000053.1:1492982-1531165 GCA_014332785.1 Antheraea mylitta | reverse complement strand
ATGTAATTGCTAATCTCAAGACATTCAACGGACTTTGATTACAACGACTCTCTTACCTGCACCTAAATCTTTCTGAAATAAATACGACTTTTAACTCTGACTTGTATATAGATAGCTATATCAGAACTAACAAATCTTGGTGACTTAACATTACGGTCATGCAACAAGTCAAAGGAGTGAGTACTGAATCGTATCAAATTGCGATCAGCCCTCTCTCCGTTTCTTTTACCAGTTCCAAATGACCCTTTTGCGAAAACAACAAGCTTAGAAAAAAAAAGTAATAGGACAGTTATTTCAAAATTAATATGCGCCCTAAACGATAGTGATTACTGTTCAGGTAATATTGATAAATAAATAAATCATGAAACTAGCGTTAGTCATTTTAATGCATTTTTCGTTAATTGTATTGTGGATGCAATGCATTCGTTAAGCTTTAAGCCTTAAGCCTTGCCATTCTCTTTCCCATTTCATATGATAACTAACATCCATATGTTGTGTTACAGAGAAGCAGTACAACAGGAACCTTTATTGCTCGAGGCGTTTGGTCAATGTTTACCAACAAAGAGACACGCGGCGGTATTCCTCAAGAATCTAGTATCAAAAACATAACGTTTAGATGTATTATAGTATTTTGTAAGTAAAAACTAAAGTATTAGATGATTTGTTATTTTCATTTTTCGTTTAAATAACGTTAATCTTTAAGCATGTTTGGGATATGTTTTAATTTGATAAACATTAGGACATTGGTTAATTTATTTGATTAAAAAAATATATATTTAAAAATGTTTTTTTTAATTCAAGTACAAAAATTCTAGACAAAGGTAAAAAAATATAATTTAATTTGGATGTGGGTCTAAGCCTGTATCAATAAAGTCTGTCGCCAGCCTCGCTGCGTTCACTGGCAATAGATTGTAGATCTGAAAAAAATAAAAAATTGGGATATGACGTATAACTTCAAGGAACATGTTTAACTTTCAACATTATGTGCTATATTCCTGTATGCAAAATATAATGTCCGTTTAAGATACATAGAGATATCTGGAATACACTGAGGCTTCCATAAGTCTTGTCATCGACTATTGCGCAGTGTAATAATTTATATTGTTGGCTTTTGATAAAACTCATATACAATTTCTTTGAACGTTATCTTCATCAGATAAGATAATATGGAGGTAGTAGTTAGCATGATAGAGGCATGTTATGAGAACAGGTGATGGTCATGTAAAAAGAAAAGTCTTGAGTATGAAGTTGGATGGATATAGGAGTAAAGGAAAACCGACAATGGTTTGGATGGATTGTGTTAAAAAATGATATGTGTATAATGTCAATACTGAGATGACATCTAGCAGGGGAGTGTAAAATATGAAAACCTACTTAGGTGGGTAAGGGTAAATAGAAGAAAAATTGTTGTCTTTGTCAACGTTCCCTAAAAGATAACTTCTTGCATAGGGAATCATACACTTGGTGTTAAAACTCTTACTGTATTCAGGATTTATGTGAAATGTATTGATCCTGTCCTATTTTAAGTTCATTGTACTACAAGGTTTTTATCGCTTTCTGGAGTGAAAAGCTTTTTTTCTATAGCTTTGTTGCAGTATTGTAATATATAACTTATAGTATTATATTTGTTCCCATACAACTTAATAAGCTTTAAAATCCCTAATACCATGGTATACTTTCCACAGTATTTTCCGACACCAAATACTTCAAGTTATTTGTTTTTTTTTATACTTCATAGGTTTTAAAGTTTGAACACAATCTCACATTATGTTAAATGATGGTGTTATCTATGATGATTGACACGCTAAACCTAGATAGAGCTAGCTAACTTGAGAGCTCTCAAGTGCAGCTACCTAAACACACCAACATGTACACATGACAAATTTTCAACTAGAGGGTGGGTGCTACCTAGGTGGACTTCTAAAAAGCCCTATCACAATTGGAAAATCATCATCATCACTACAGGGGTTAGAACGTAAATCGATTAATAACACTGAGCACGCAACTGTGCCGTCATTTACATACTTTTCGCTCTGAGAATTCAGTTATCAACATATTTCAATCATAATCATGTTTAAATTGTAATGTTACCTTATTCGTATAGTACATATCGCTTGGCACAGTAATCTCGTGGTACTCTCTTCGGACGGCGTCAACGATTCGGTCTGCAGCATCTCCGGGATCAACCACTTTCATCAAACCAGGAAATCTAATGCGAGGGTTCTTACACAAACCGGTGCCCACTATGTACGGGCATATTGTAGTCAGTTTGATCTGAAATTAAACTTTATATATCATATCGCTTTCACAAGCTCATCTGATATTAGATGTCGGTTTCATAATATAGCCGTTAGGGCATTAGGCTACTAAGTTAATACAGTGTTAACTATTTTAAGCATTGATCTATATTTTTATATATCTAAAACTAATGGACGCGTCTTAAATGTGACTGATATTAGAAATTTCATATTCTTGAAATTACTTTACCTGAAGATATTATTTTAGTTATATCACATACTCACCCCATTGGTATCTCTAGGATCCTCGTGCAGTTCCATCGCTAAAGATTCCATGATACCCCTCACAGCATATTTGCTTCCGCAGTAAGGCACTAAGTTTCTGAGTCCCATCTTACCAGCCATAGAAGACATGGCTACTATATGACCATAGTTTCGCTCCAACATCGTTGGTAGGAACGCTTGGATCATCTGGAAATTATAGGCCAGTGTTTTCAGGTGGTAATGCAATTTGGCTGATACGGTTGAAAAGATTTATGAATGTACAAAGAGTGTCGACAAATGTTCTTGTAATATTGGCATTTAACCAAAAATCCCATAGAACCAAGACTATTCAACTTTTAAAAAAGAACTTCCGCTTTTCTTTCTTTTGTTTAGATGTAATTGTTTTTTTTAAGTCGGTAATTCCATCATATACCTTCATCCGCTGTGAAGGAGAACCGTCAGATTATGTGGGACTCAAAAAATTCATAAATGTTCTCTGTGCCACAATAGACACCTTCTGGTAAGTGCATTTCTTCAAAAGATACTACCCACTGTGACGCCCAACTATAGTATACTATAATAACCTTAGCCTTAGCTGTTATTCTTTTATCAAGTTTTTCTTACAGACCAATTTTTATTGAGGTTTTCTACTGCATAGTTACAAAGTTATTTGCCTGGAACACCGTCTGGTCACACTAGTTGCACTAAATTTTCTAGCTCGATTACTTACATAATTTCAATTTCTAATAAAGATGTTGCATTTAGCTTGTTGCATGTTTCAAAGAGTTATTTTTCTAGATAATCTCTTAACGGAGTTTTATTTTACAGGATAAATTATGTGGTCCTGAAGGAGCCTTATATATTTATTTAAAAAGAAGCTTTATGCAATATAACTGGAATCATAAGATGAAGATCTTACCCATAGGTTTCCGTTAACATTGATGTCCATCATAGTCCTGATCTCTTTTTCAGAATGTTTCAAGACCGGTTTGCAAGGCATAATACCAGCGTTGTTTATCAATATTGTAACATCTCCGACATCATTAGTTACTTTATCTGCGAGATGGAAGACAGCTGCCCGATCAGTGACGTCACACCTGAAGATAAAATCAAGTTTCGTAGTATTAAATACACTTAATCAAATTATATCTTAAACTGATTAGTATCTACATTAATTAAATTCTTCTCTTTTGACTACTTCTTTATTACTGCGAATGTTCTTCTTAGTCGGAGCGATACGATGATGGCTTAGTTGATATTGTGTGTAGGTGGTAGAGCCACGCTGAAACTATTACTGGTTTCATCCTGAATGGGTCAGCTCGCCCGGGATACTACCATCCTCTCATAAAACACCGACGTGAAGTCACAATGCTTGCATGGTTATTTTTCATTCGGTAAGTGAGAGCGCCGGAGGCCCAACTCCTCCCTTTCCCTTCTCTCCCTCCCACTTTCCCACCAATACAGGTTGACATTCGCGATTTCTCTGTTGCTGGTGTTTATGGACGGTGGTGATCTCTTAAAATCACTTGACCTACCAGTTCGTTTGCCACTTATGATATTTAAAAAAAAGTATTCTTGGACATAGCGTTGATGGACGTAGGTTCGAATTCTTGCAGTTGACTCGTAACTTTTGGTGACGGAAAACATCGCGATGAAACCATACCTTTTTCTAAGTCCGCCTGGGTAGCTGCCACCCTCTAGGCTGTCGCCAAGCACCTCTTGCTGTGTACGTATTTATGCACTGCACTGAGAGCCAGCCCCGTCTAGGTTTAACATGTTTACCATCTTGGACAACATCATAATCTAACAGCAGATGAGCTTGTAATTAAACGTTAAAACCTATAGAGTATCAAATAGGATCTATTACTTACTCGTATTTAAATGCTTGTCCTTTTTGTTCTTTGATCATTTTGAAGGTTTCTTCATTACCCTTAGGGTTGATATCTACGCATACGACTTTTGAACCAAGTCGAGCGAATCTTATTGCCATTTCTCGACCCATGCCATGTCCGGCACCAGTAATCTATAACATAAATACAAGTCTGTCATATTCCTTTGTTTATATCGTCACACCAGGTCTTCACTGAGATGTCGCAGTTAGAACACACATTAATAATCTAATTGGAATTTATATCTGGTATTATCCTATTGTAAATCTATCAATTAAATGTTTCCGTGTATTTTGTTCCTCCTAAGACAGACAGAGAGAATGGATTGCCACTTTACATTTTTTCAAAATAGTTTGCACAAGCATCATCATTAATGCCCAATGCTATACAAGTTTTTCTTGTCCACTTACTTGTATGTTTGGTTCTTTAGTAATAGATTCGAAAACATTTAAGTTGCCGTTCTCAATATTTTACGTTTTTTACAATATTTTCATATTAGGTAGAAATAATATATGAAAATCATAAGAGAAACTAGAAACCATATAGACGTTAAAATTTAAACTTCGTTCTCGGTGTATTAAAACTGGAACTTTAAAATAATTAAACATATGTATGACGACCAAAATTGGATTCAGAACATTTTGAAATGTAACAACGCAATTATCTAATAATCCAGAGATATACCGTATTATTACAAAAAAGATAAACACGCATTGGAAGTTTAAAAAATAATTGTATGACTTATGTCTTAATTTCTTCAAGATTTTAAAAATCGAACACAAAATTTCCCACAAACAAGTCTATATATTAATATAAAATTTTTTGATATGACACGTGTTTAAAGCGGATTAAAAATACAAAGTCAGCTCAAGGTAATATTATAAAATACGTGAGGCACCTTCAATAGATAAGGAGTGTAGTCAGTTGCTGTCCTTGGGAAATCTCACACAACAGTCCATATCATTTGCTGTGCAATAAAAAATTTAATGACTATTCATGTGTAAATTATCTTTCGCGTGCACTTCATGTTTATTGTTATTTTAAATTATAATATACTTATTAGTTCATACTATGAATTTGAAATAGGTATACATTTAAAAAAATACGTGATACCAGCGCGCTGTGCAAAGGACGTCTTTTGCTTTTCTATGCCCATTAAAAATGTATGAAAAAGTATATTAAAAATGACAAGGTGTTAATGCAATTCAAATTTAAGTATTCTTTAACCATATATCAATAATTACGCATCGAATGTTCATGCTACATCCTAACAATTCTTCGCAAAACAAATCGATTTATGAATCAATCCGAATATGGAATAAATCCGTGTATGGAATCG
This sequence comes from Antheraea mylitta, assembly GCA_014332785.1. NCBI lineage: Eukaryota > Metazoa > Arthropoda > Insecta > Lepidoptera > Saturniidae > Antheraea > Antheraea mylitta. The sequence continues at coordinate 1,525,436 of JACEII010000053.1, read as the reverse complement.
ATTCATGATAACTGAAGTCTAGAGGATCGAATTTTGAATACCCTTTTTTTCTATAAATTATTGTATACTATTATTTTTATCTAAACATATAAAAATATATCAAGGTCTTATAGTGATTATTCAATTAATCAAACTCAATTGCTATTCTTATGATAAAAAATCTTTAAAAACGTTGACTTCGATAATTTTGAAAGATCTGTACTTACGTCTATAATTAGAAAATACTTAAGGGAATTTCTTATGCTTGAAAATGTACTCACCAAAACAATATCATCTGAGACATCCTTCGGTTCTGGAGGTATCACCCATTTCACGACGGCTTTAATCAGCTCAACTATTAGCCTGATTTTCAATAATACGACCTCCAATATGACCCTGATGATGTAGATTACTTGTGGCTCGTCCGCCCTGTAAGATAACATTTCGATTTGCTATCGTGATTAAATACAGCTTTTGTCAAATGTCTTCACATTATATATTGCCAATTGTCAACTGTTCGTGGATCTAATCAATAAGCCATGAGGCTTTTTACATTTTTCAGTTACATCTACACACACATACTGGTAGAGAGACAAAGACAAATGTTCTTATGGTCGTATTTATGACTAACCTCTGCCCGCGACTTCGTTCGCATGGAATAGTTACTTTGGGCTAATGCTAACACGCAGTGGAAGCTCTCAAAAGGGAAATCTCCCATTTTCAAATATTCTTCATTGATGATCCGCTCCTATTTGTATATATAGCCTATAACCATCCACGATAAATAAGCTATATAACGGTGGAAGAATTTTTCAAATAGGACCAGTAATTATAGAGATTACCTCCTACAACGTCACAAGCTCACAAATACACAAATTCACAAACTTTACCATGAGGTATTATAAAGGTATAATATTAGTATAGAAGTATAGACAAGCGGCTCTTATAATAAACATCTATCAAAATATTCCGTAAAAAATAATTATACAAATAAACATTGTAACTAGGTACTTAAATTTTTTTGGTCAGATACCATGGACGTCTTGAATCACCAGGATATAAGGTATGGACAACTTTAGGAAACTAGAATTAGTAAAATTGTTTTAAAATAGGCGGCGTCTGTGTCATTTTGTTTTGAAGACAATCAAGAAGAAGAAAAGAAAACTTGAAGAAAATCTTGGACTTTTAAAGATAAAGTCAACAAAATCTCTGGCTTTTGAAGACAAATAGAACAAAGTTGCAGACATAAATAAGTTCGTAAAAATAGTTTCGTATGATATAACAACATTTGTACGGAATTTATTCTATTTTTGATGTGATCTATGTTTTTTAACTACTTTGCATAAAGTTGTTGTAGAACGTGTACGTTTTTTGTTAAAAAATCTTTGATTTATATTATTTTAAATGTATCGTTCTAAACAAAAAATATATTATATGTCAGTCTTGAAAAACAGTATAATAATAAATGTCTTGATAATTGCAAATAAATTATTTTATTTAAAAAATCGTTTAGCGACAACATAAAACGAACTTGAATCCTACAATTTTATGGCGACCGTGACTGTAATGGAGTATTTGAAGAAACAAAGGTCAGTTGCAAGACGATTCTTTACATGTGCTGAGATAAATTTACAGAAGGCATTGCGCGACCATACGCCTAATATTAGGTCGTTGTTTAAATATTGCACGGAAAAGGCTGAGCAGTTATTTCTAATCGACAGTCAAATCCAGGAGTTATGGTTCCGGTCAGAAGAATCGGAAGATATAATATTGTTTGACTTGGAAACAGCGGAAGATTATAAACGGCGATGGTTTGATTGAAGTTCCGAATATGAAAATGTCTCTCGACCTTCACAGCAATTATATAAGGTGGAGAACCATAACGGAGGAGCTGAATTGTCAAATGATAATGGTAACGCAGAACGTAGTATGTTACATGAATTACAATTAAAGAACTTTGACGGTGATGACGTCAATTCTTCTACCTTCATTGATCACATTCCAAAATTTAGCGACGCCCCTAAGATACAAGATACTGATAAATTTAGAAATGATAATCTAATAATACAAATTGAAAGTAATTTAATAGCTACGGGTTTTGAAACCAAACTTGAGAGTGATTTACGCGGTTCGGTAGCTACTATGCCTGTTAACAAACAGGTTAAAACGAGACTACTACTAGGCGATGAGTTGAATAACTTCAAATATCCTATACTTCTTCCTGGATGTCATGTTATTGTTAGTCGATTGATATACCAAAAACATTGTTCACTATAGCATGCAGGTACTGGTTTTATAATGTGCAATGTTAGAGAGGACTATTGGGTTACTGAAGCACGTCGAACAGTAAAGAAAATTATCAAAAATTGGCTAGTCTGTAAAAGATTTTCTGTTAAAGCTGCTCAAGCCCCTATTGCTCCTCTACCGGTAACCAGAATCACAATAGGGAAGGTTTTTGAGTTTGTAGGCGTGGACTTAGCAGGGCCATTGTTATTAAAAACAGGACAAAAATGTTGGGTCATATTGTATACGTGTGCTGTTTATAGGGCAGTACACTTAGGATTGTTTTTGTCTTTATCTACAGAGAGTTTTCTCATGGCTCTTAGGCGATTCATTGCGCGAAGAGGTCGGGTTAATATAATTTATTCAGATAACGGCACTAATTTTGTTGGTACAAATAATGTATTAAAAGGTTTGGACTGGGATTATATTAGGGAACAGTCACAAATAAAGCGTATAGAATGGAAATTCTTAATGTTTCTTAAGGACCCTGGTGGGGGAGAGGTTCAAGAAGATACCTAAGCTATTGAGCAATTTATTTTGTTAAAGTTCAATTAGAGTTTTGTCTTGTAATTTTTTTTTAAATTTATTTTGTTAACATTAGTTTCTAGTATATATGTAGTCTCAGTTTTTTTTATTTCTTGTTCTTGTTGTAATTGTCTAGGTCATTTTTCCTTCGGGTTGGAGGATGTTGAAAACCTCTTTGATTTATATGATTTTAAACGTATCGTTCTAAACAAAAAATATATGTCAGTCTTGAAAAAATAGTGTAATAATAAATGTATTGCAAATAAATTATTTTATTTATAAAATCGTCTAGCGACAACAGAAAATGAACCTGAACCCTACATTTTTATTAAATTTAAAACGAAAACGACGAACTGTGACTTTTTGTGGCCTTGATGTAGTGTGTTTTGCAAATATACTTAATTTAAATTATTTCTATTGTAAATCAAAATAACCCTTTATTTTATTACTTGTAATATTTATCTTGTGTATTTTTTTATCATAGGAGGCAAACGGACAGGTGGTTTACCTGGTGTTAAGTGATCACAACCGTCCATAGACACTAGCAACACCATAGAAATCAGAAGTGCGTTGCCAGTCTGTGTTGGTGGGAAAGGAGGAGAGTGTGAAGGGAAAGGGAGAAGGTGTGTCTCTGACGCTCTCACTAACCGAACGAAACGCAACCATGCAAGTACTATTACATCACGTCGGTTTTTAATGAGAGGATAGTAGTATCCCGCCCGAGTGATTCAGGATGAAACCAGTAATAGCTTCAGCATGTTTCTTCCACCTACAGACAGTATCAACTAAGACATAATCGCATCACTCCGACTAAGCAGAACTATCGCAATAATAAAAAAAACAGACAAAAGATATTACGACTTTGCTTGTAGCTGCACAAGTATCACGCCCAAAGAAAGTATTAGATAACTCGTAGTGAGCCACTTGGGTAACTTCACTAACTACGAGATACTTCGTTGTTATGAGTGAACGTATTAAAGATGTTATTACTAAGTTTCTTATGGTGTTTAAGTTGGGTAATATTGTTCAATCAATCCCCAGATTCCTTTTTTATAAAACTAAAATGGAGGCAAATCCCGTATTACGGGAAAGCAACACGATAGCAGAAATCGATATATCAGCTTATAGCTGTAAATAAATTTTATGCATCAATAATAACCTACTCTTAACGAAGTGGCGTCAGCAGTCCCTGTATACATACGAGTATCTCGTACTAGTAAAGCCAAAGAGAACACCCGATTAGGCCTCCCACGGCAGCGGCTCAAGCCTAGGTTCGATCCCTCGGCAGGGAGCCCTTGAGTGCGTTGCTTGCGCGATACGGTGACACACAAATATACATCACTGCTACAACACTACACAATCACCCCCACACACGTGCACGCCTACACGCTTACACATGAAAGTGGAAGGGTTTACTTTTTTCCCTCATCGAACTGAAAAACTCTCAATTTTCCGATAATAAATATATGGAGTAGTTGCTGAGGTGTGTATGCTTGGTACACATATACGTTTCAACAACTCATACATATATGAATAGTTAGCTAGGTTAGCTAAGATAAGTCGCGATTTTGCATGCAACAGGCAACAGCCAAGCCGAGGTGTGCCGTGCACCCTTGAGCTGGTTGCCAAAATAAAATCGGCTGAGTCCTTAAGCGCTCGCGTTAGTAGTCCGGTGAAGCTGTTAAGACCTTGCTGAGTCAATAGCGTAGACATTTCGAAAAAAAAGCCAAAGAGAAGAGATGACATTTATTAAAATTCTAACTGGCATAAAATTTGGAAAGTCGTGGAGGCCTAGTGGTTTGACCGGTGGAATATTATTTCGGTGTCCGCAGGTTCGAACCCCTGCATCTACCAATGAATTTGTCGAAATTCACGTACATTTACTAATTTAAATTGGTAACAGTATCGGTTGACGGTGAAGGAAAACATCGTGAGGAAACCTGAACCTGAGAAATGTTCTTGTAGTACTACTGTATGTGGGAAAAATATAGAACTGTGGATTTCCCAGAGTTTGAAACCGCCAATACGTCGTGGGCTGGCGTGGTGATTACGCCCATACCTTCCTTCGGGAAGAGGCCCATGGCCCTGCAGTGGGTCTCTTACAGGCTGGTGATGATGATGACAAAATTTTCCATTTTACACTGTTTTGCTTTTGCGAAACACCTAATTTAGTATTCAGTCCATCTAAACCAACTAATAATTCGACAGATTACCATAGTTACATTGAAATAAGTGTCGTAGACATTACCAAATACTTACTTATTTATTTGGAGATATAAATTATAACCTTTGCTCTCATATTGTGATAACACATTGATAGTGTGTTAAATGTAGCAAGAAGAGTGATAAGAGCATTTGTAATAATGAAATGTTTTTTTTTACACTTTACTAGTGTTACACCCTACAAGCGAGTTACGGTAAATGGAATCCATTTGTAGTCGTAATCCGGTAAAGCTGTTAAGACATTGCTAGATCAATAGCGTAGTCAGTTCGAGAAAAAAAAAAAACCATTTGTAGTCCGGTGAAACTATGAAAGCCCGACAGGCCAATAGCGTAATCAGTTAAAAAATAAACCATAAATACCTTTTTTCAGTTAAATTAAGTGTAAATTAAGTTTAGGACATTGTTTATTGATACCAGATATAATAAAATCCGTTTTTTATAGTTTAAATTTTATCGTTTGACCATAATTTCATCTGATTTTAAACTACTGGTGCTATAGATGGTAAACACAGCAAATCTAGACTGGCTCTTAAGTGCAGCTGTCAGACTACACTTATGGGTGATTGACGACTTCAACTTGAGAGTGGAAGCTAGCCAAGCGGACTTAGAAAGAGTCTTACCAGCACGCAAAGTGATAAAACGCTGATGTAGGGCGTTCTCAGGATCTTTATAGCAGAAGAATCTAAGCTTACATTAAAATGAGCAAAGTGCGTCGACAATACAATCCACAATTTCGACTTATTAAATATATATTTTTCATTTAAGAGCAGACGTTTTTAAAAGGCAGTTTCATTAGTTATGAATGTAGTAAATGGTTTTGTAAAATAGTAAAACTTACATTATAAACGAAATATAATTTATATGATTATGTTAACCCTGGCGAATAATGTGTATACCATTATACCAGGTGAATGTTTAGTGGGTGACCCCTTTATACCATGTGGTAGTTCATAATCACATTTAACATATAAAATAATAATATCAAAACAAATACAAATAAACAACACAGATAACTTCTGTTAAAGTGTATTCTAAAACTTTTTAAAGTATGGGAACTAATTTTAAAAGTAAAAAAATCACGCCTAATCTGTGCGACTCGGTGTGATCCATTAGTTTCCCTATTTATTAGACCAATTCATTTTTGAGTAAATCGTCTGATGTTGAGTGTATATCAGTTTTGCGTTTCACGAGATAATTAGGTCAAATATTAAGCACCTAATTTGTTTATTGATTTAGAACGAGAAAAATACTCAGTAATCCCTGAGAATATTGCAACTCTTTAACCGTTTACTCTCTCTCTTTAACTGTTCACTACTTCGGAGGCGTTAAAACACATATTGTGTTAAGTGCATTTAGAACGAAACCTTTTTAAAGCAAGTATTTAATACATATTTAACTTTTTTGTAATAACACCGATGTATTTTTGATTAAAGTATCTTTTATTTGGTCGATTTCGAATTATCGAATCTCGGAAATAGGTGGTCTAATGTAAAGGCACTCTTACTGGCAGATACAGTATCATGTAGACTATTACATTACAGAGAACAAGCAATAGTGATAAAAACCTTCTAGAAGCAATTAAAAATAGATAAACGGATTGCAAGGCTTAAATAATATAATTAATAATATACAATGTTAAATAAATAATAAATATATATCTAAATTAAACAATAATAAAAATAAAAAAGAGGTTAAATAATCAGGATAAAACACACGGAAAAATAAGTCATTCGTACGGGTTGGAAGTAGCAGGCACTGACTAGAATATTAAATAAACGATTGTGGTAAAGGGGTCACCGTCAGGCACGAAATTCCTTAAAGTAAGAAATCCAATAAAAAACTTTTATTTAAGAAAAATACTAATTTACTAAAAATTAGACATAAAACGGTCGAAACTAGCTATAAATTTATACTTATAATAGGAATGTAAATCAGACATATCTGTACTGTTTAGATTTCTGTGAAAAATATTGTTTCAGGTGTATTGGAAATCGCAATAAAATACATTCCAATAATGTTTAGAAATGTCTATTTGTTTGAAAACGCATCACTGCTTAAAACCTTAAAACATTAAGAAAATCATGAACCATAATTCATCAAAATCATTAACGTTTAGTCTTGGCTTCATTAAAATCGTTACACTCTATCAAAAGTTATTGTAATTCTAATAAGAACGCGAATTAAGTTCGAGAGAAAAGTAGATAAGTATGTACTTAATACATTTAGGTGATTTTATTATTCATCGTTTTTTTTACAATACAGTCCACGCGGATGGAGTCGCTCGCACAGCTAGTCAATCAATAAAAATGATGCACTTAGAAACATGACATTTTGTACTGAGGTTCCTTATATAACAGACAAGCACTAAACTATATTTTTTCAATTGCCATTCTCTAAGGGGATTAAATAGGGGTCAAGGGGGAAGGTATGTGAATTTCTTTAGACGTTACCAATACGTAATTCCGACCGATAATAATTAATTACTTTTTATAATTGTGTAAAAATAAATTAACTTACATGTTTTGATGTCGTCTCGTTACTGACTTTAAAATGCGATAATGCACGAATACGCTTATCGTACGTTATCAGCTGATAATAGAAGTATTTAAGATTATAAATGGTTTGTTTACATTTAACCGGGACTCGCTCTGGATACGGTTCAGTACTAGACACATCCAAGACAATCCAATGATGTGATAGCACTAACTTTACAACGAAGTCGTTTTAGATAACGCTTTTAGATTTGTATTTAAATATAAGGCTTCGTCTATATTCAATGAAGAGTTGCTTCCCAGGTCTATATATTTATACAGCAGAATCTCTTTAAGTTTTACTTCGGTAAATTATAAATCTCCATTAGTCGAAATTTATACCAATGTAAGTCGAAATAATTAACGAGTCTCTACAAAACATTTTGGTAAGTAATTGTCGCTCTATAATTCAAAAAAATATATTGATGTATTTCTAACATTTGAAAGTATTACCTCTGGCTCCAAGGGTTAGTAATTACTAAGTTTAACCGTTGCCAACGACGTTAACTCAAAGTTAGTTAGAAGAATCCTTAACCTTACAAGCCGGAAATTTTCATATAAAACCCGCGAAGTCGAAATCCTTCACAACTCGAAAATTCTATAACACGAGTTTTTTGATATCTCCTTTGTATTTCGACTTACAGAGGTTCTACTATATATGAGTCGTTAATTTTTCAAAATAATTCAAATCTAAATTTAAGCCGTTCATAAGATTTAATGTTTTTTTATAGATCTTTATATTGTAAAGAAGTAAAATTTTAATATTAAAGAACGATACTTAGAAAATTACGAACGGCAAAATTTTGACATCGTTCACGGTGAATAAAAACTAAAAATTTTTATAGAGTTAAATATCTCATATAGGTAAGCGATTAAAATTAGAATTGGCTTATTTTGGAAATTAACGACTGATTGCTTTGTTTCGGTTGCTTTGTAGTTTAGTACTTATTATGGTCTCGGTTACTCCATTCCCAGTCCACGTTTACCAAATTTTAATCGTCTCTAATACATTTTATCATTGCTTCTTAGCCTTTATAAAAGAATAGTTATTTCCAATAAAAATAAATAAAACGCTATGATAAGAACAAGTCACAGGCCAAGTTATTTTGACAACCAATAGAGAAATTTATTAAACAAAAAATCCAGAGCTTAAAATAAATACAATGTGAACCAGTGTACATGCATCTCAATTACGAGTCTTGATAAGAACGAGGGTATATGCTACTAGTCAACGAGTAACAACTTTAACTTTGATAGAATATTCTCGTCCGGGTAATATTATATCAAGTGTATACTATAAGTGACCGTGTTAGTCTACATATTTATATGGATGTCGCGTGGAGATTAAGAAGAAATGCGAGCGATGTTTATTTCATACGTAGCCCTCTATTTTGTCCCAAGATATTGGTACTCTATAGTAAAGTTAGATGGCAACCAGCTCCTATAATACCTGTCCTATAATTTTCTCGTAGACCGCGTTTCCCTTTTAAAAATTCTTTATAAAAATATCCTTAATTTTTTTCTTCAATATAGAACATCGACAGTGTATGGAATTATGTGTGAAGTTCGGGGTCACTAATGTGTTAGTAGAACTTTTGTAATTCAACAAAGATTTACAATTTATTCTTGTTCTTTATTGTTATTATATTACTCCGGATGCAAATGTCAGTGAGCTGAATGAGAGATGAGATTTTTATTAAATAATCTTTATGAATTTTTTCTAGCAGAAATACTTTAGAATGTCTCATTTAAAAATAAAACTTGAGAGGTGTCAAGGGACACCCGGATGGAACGAAGTTCCTTTCGATTAATTAGTGAAGGAATTGTAATAAAATTTTATTTTTAGTTAAAGTTATAATAATATTTTTTTTTATTATTAACAAATATAATGTTATATAAACTTAATCAGTAGGCTCAATTTTCGTAATAATTGGCTTGTGGTAACTGAAGTAGGAAACATATGTTTGGGATCATTATTATTATTATTCTTTATTATTTACAAAAAACCTGTATACACTCAACAAAAATAATCGTCGCGACACCACACTGTTCAATGCGAAATAGAAATGAAAATATCTGGCTTGCTTTCTATAAGAGAGAGAGACAGAGAGAGAGACAGACAGAGAAACATGCGACGCCGCACAGCTTCCAATAGCTTACTATAGCAAAAAGTGTCGTGACAACTTTTCGTAAGAATTTTTTCCGCCTAGCCCCCTTTCACAACGCGCGATAAGGAACTTCGTTCCAAAAAGACGTATGCAGGGTGAAAGTGAATTTGTTTGTTAAGCTCTCACGCCTTTATTTTAATCTATCATTATGAAATTTTGGATAAAAGTTCTCTGAGGTACAAAAAAGGGGGTACATTTCACCTAGAAAAAAACCTCTTGTTCCCAAAGAATTGATCAGATCACCGTTAACACAAACAAAGATGTGGCGCGGTGGTGTACGGGAGTGGAGTTAATCGACGGTTTTCCTTATAATGTATATTTAGCATACACCTTATAATTTACCATTGGAAATATTATACTTATAATATAATTATATTTATTGTAGGTACAACGGTATTTTAGCTGGATCTTAATTGTAGTTGTCGAAACGCATTGATAAATGACAATAGATTATTGTATTGAAAATGGTAACTAGCCCGAAGAACATTAGAAGGCATCATACCATTATATTTTATTTTTGTAGCGGCTTATGGATTTAAACGATCATTATCTGTAGTCTTATATTAGACAAATTCGAATCAATTAAACAATATTTACAGTCACAAATAAGACATAAAATATATCTGACTACGGGTTGCCTTTACAACCTGTTCGTAAAACCTACTGCTAATACTAAGATAAATATAAGTTTGATAATTGAATTATTAAAACCAATCTTGCAAGTTTACTTGGATTTTTATGTTAGCCAGTAATATTTTTAATGCACGCTATAAAATAAAGAAACTATAATGTTCCATTTTAGTGTTTATGTAAAACCTATTAATGACAACTCTGCGTACTTTGACCGCTTTACGTATAAAAAAAAAATTAGCAATAATCCATTGCGTTTATTTCAGGCGTTCCTTTGCGAACTAAGTATATTAATTCCTTGTCTATGAAATGGCTAACGTATTTACACATGCATTTCAAATGGACCACATAATATACCTAAAGGATTTATTTTTATTTACTTATACCAAAATAAAAATGAATATATTTATATAGTAAGACTATCTTCTAGGAAATCGCTATGGCGGTTTAATCGAGGAGAGCTATTTTCGTCAACACGCCGACAAGATATTTAAATTTAGGGCATAGTTCATTAATTAAATATTTTCTTAAAATACGTTTCGCTTTTTTCACACTACTTCCTTGTAGTTTTATTATATAATCGGTTGATAATGCATTTAAGATTGAAGGAAGCATATATTCCCACGTAAGCATAACATAGTAATTGTTATAACATGGCAGTGTGTACACGGGAAGATCTGCCAAATTCCGCAAAGTCCGGTCGTACTCTTTTTTAAGGTTACTAAATTAATTTAGATTTTCATAAATTACGCCTCATTTCAACTTTATTGAAGACATTCACAATTCGACAATGTTTGAAGAGACCTTCTATATCATTTTTCTATTTTAAATTAACCTGTTCAGTTTTCAGCTACTATTGTTTTTAATAATTTAATTTGTAATTTGTGAATGTTATTCACAAGGTTTCTGAATGTATTATCATAGATACTTTTTTCCATAACTTATTATTATTACTATGCCCTGTGACACATTCCTAACATTAATTCAACCTTTGTTCTAGATATCTGGCAGTTGATATCCGACGAGACATCACTGAATTTGAAGAAATGTTTTAAACAACTGCATTACATCAATTACATCGCAATACTGCATCAATAGACCTATGTGAAAACAGTATGTCAATTTGCAATTACAAACATCACTTTGCTAACCTAGCAGAAGATGCTTAAAACACACGCTAATAAGTAGTTACTAAGAATAATCAAAAACTATGTTTTCCCGCTTAATAAAAAACCCACATAATTGTATACTGAACTAATACTGTTTCGTTAAAAAATTCCAAGAGGTATAATTATTGCTAGAGAGCGGGGGTTTACTTTAATAAACAGTAGATCTTGGATCTATCCATGTTATGTTAATTTTTAGATCCATCTCCATCTCCGATTATAGAATCCAACAACAAGAAAATAAGTCTTTTGTGTGTCAACTCCTCTGTAACTCCTATTATTTTATGAACTATCTCCTCATCCGACTCTGCCACTCTGAGACCCCTCCGTGCCTAAGCTATATACATATATATATATAGTCCTCCTCATCGACTTCGATGATGGCGACTCCAAAACGTTTCATTTCTTTCGAGCGTGGGCCCTAATGTGACTTGCGAAACCAAACTTGCTCTTGAAAACCCGATCACATACAGAACAGTAGAGCTGGCTATGTTGATTATATGTATACGTGTAAGAAGGTTTCGATCTATCTTTTAGTACTTGGCGTTTTTCGTCAATTATTTGCAATCGATTGCTAAGCTAACCTAACTACGATACTTGCTAATGAGTTCAATTATCAAACGACTTGCCACAAATTTAAATACCATCCTTATCATCTCGATGGTTGGAAGTCGTCTACTGTCCGATTTCGCATACGTTTTTTTCACATACGTTGACATTCTGGAAAGAACTCCCACTGCCAGCGTTTCCGAACTAATATAATCTATAAGCCTTCAAGAAACGAGCCTACTACTTCCTCAAAGGTCGACAGCGCATCTGTGGTGTACATAGTTTCGCTGGTGTACACGAGAGGCGGTGATTACTTACTATCTCGTCTTTTCTATTGCCTCAAAACGCATTAAAAAATATAGACAGTCATAAGAACTTCCGACAGAAGTGAAAACTCAATACAATAGAATAACTATGTTCTGTTTTGAATTTATCAATTAATTATACCGTGAATAATTCAATTTCATAATTTGTTAATTGAAATTATTAACATTATTCTGGTTTCCACATCTATTGGCAGTCTAAAGAATAATTATATATTTTTTTAAACAGTTGACAATTCATCTCTACATAATCTTAATGAAAAATGTTAATCTATGCTACTATTATAAAGAGGTAAAATTTGTGAGTTTGTGTTGTTGTAGGGGGTAAACTCAGGAACTAATGGTCTAATTTTAAAAAATTCTTTCAGTGTTATATAGCTCATTAATCGAGAGTTATAGGCTATATATCATCACGCTATGATCATTAGGAGCGGATAACCAATGCAAAATATTCCAAAAAATGGATTTTTTTCTTCCCCCATGAGGATGCTGTCTTCCGCTGCGTGTTAGCGTTAGCCCGAAGTATCTAATATCGAAGTAATTATTACGCGGACGAAGTCACGGTTAGATGTACACAGACTATACTATGCGTCGCTAGTCTGACGCAAGTCGCACAAGCGCAATACGATCGGTCATGCTTACTAGTATCTCATGACGCGAAGTTATAAATTTATCTACTTCCAAAAATACCGCTCAACGCGCCTAAAAAATATTCCTTTCCAAAACGTTAACATTCACCATTGCAATTTTACCTTTAAAAAATTTTAGACGTTACATCTGAACAAAATTTGGCAACTCACTAACTAACATACCAAAGAAGTCTTTAGGTGTAAGGGGTGTCGAGTAAAATCTTAAGACTTGAGACACCCAAGCCAACCTCACCTGCACGTGATGCACCCTGCTGATCAACGAACGAGGCAATGGCGAAAGCGGGTGGTAGGGTTTTACAGCCCGACTGGGTCGCAACCACCATGCATATAGCGAAAAAGCCCGTCATAGTGACTCGCTTCTGCACGTCGCGTTTCGGGATCAGCCTGTGCATATCCAGTACCGGATGACTTTCATCATTATGTCCGGCATGACAGCGGCGACCGGCGATGGATAATCTGTCTATCGGTGGTTGCCGATGTTTTTGGATTGTACTATGCTTAACATCAGGCACAGTGAGTCACGTTGTCGTGCTACAATAAAAACAAAAAAAAAAAAAAGTAATATTTGCAGTGTAAATTATCGCACTCATTGGAACGAGTTGATACTAATAAGGGCTGAATGTCTCGCACTTAACTCATTTCTATTTTTAGACCTGCCTGCCTTGATTAAATAGATATTACAAACATTACATAACGTTTATATGTTACGGTATGTGTGTAGAGTTTTATAAATATGTTGCCAACGAGTCGCAAGTTTCGCCATTTTGTGTATACGCGATTATTGGCCGTGAGATTTTTGAAATAGCGCATTGGTTAACGGTTCATTTTTTATTAGTGACTAGCTTCTGTTTGCGACTTTATCCGTGTGGAATAGTTACTTTGGGCTAAGGTTAACTTTAATTCGCGACTTCGTTGACGTATGTGTTGAAAATATTTTTAAATTATGAATACGCACGTTCACCCCGATTTTGAAATATTCTTCATTGGTGCTCCGCTCCTATTACTCTTAGTGTGATCATATATAGTATATAGCCTTCTTCGATAAATGAGCTATTTAACACTGAAATAATTTTTCAAATCCAACCAGTAGTTCGTAAGATTAGTAGACCAATATAGTGAAGAATACGTTAAAATTACTCTTTGTTAGTTTTCTTGTTAGATAGTCAACCAGCCTTATCTGTCTTGTTCGGAATAAGTTGAAAATAGACGAGTTACAATAAATTAGAAATGACTTTCAAGTCTCAATCAACATTGTCCTATGTGTTGCTAACTTCTCAAACAGAAACACGTTTGACACGTTCTGAAGATTCTTACTTGAATATTAAATAGATGTGAGTTTAATTGACCTAGAATCATTAATACGACTTTTTAAGTCTCCTAAATATGTACGTTTAAGCATTATCCTTGACCTTATTATTGCGATACGAATTCATTAAAAGGAAACGCGAGCGACATTTATTGCATACATATGTATAAGTTTATTATATCTCTGGATAATGGAACTAGATCAAATATTTGTATACTCTACAATCTATATTTCCCACAAATTTAATCTTATAAAATGTAGGAGCCTTATAATAATACTCAAGTTGGTCAATTATACCATCGTTTTCAGACAGATAGTTAACAAATTACACGAATACTAGCGGGGCCGGCGGATGTTGTCTTGACTTGAATATAAAAAAAAATCTAAAATTCAACCGCAGCGCTACTTAGTGGGTCCAATTTCGAATCTAAACCATTTTCAGACCCACTGGAATACGCACACAAAATTTCATCAAAATCGGTGCAGCCGTTTAGGAGCAATTCAGTGACATACACACGTACAGAAAAAATTTATATATAAAGTTAATAAAGAAAAGAAAATACTGACACAGCCAAAGAACTTCTCAAACTGTTTTTGAAAAGCAGGAGAAGGAATTATAAGAGTACATTAAAATTCGTCCTTTTTGTGTGGATAAAATCAGTCTAAACTGCAGTTGTCTCTCTCTCGCGGTGCATTTAATATTTAAGGAAGAGTGAGACAGCACTAAATTACCGATAATACCTAATCTATAAATTTCTCATTTGTGATATTAGTGGTGTTTTGCGTAATATAATTCGGTTATTGTGCATAAGTGAAGTGGATGGATCTAGTAGTGTACTTAGTATTTACTTTTCTCCCGTACTTAAGTCGCGTCATCATTAAACTTACAATAATTATTGAAAGACCGAACCAATTTTAATGAAACAAAATGTAAATGTTACTTGAAGACATGTTTTATGATTTTCTTGAAAAGAATTTATCATGAACGCATTACTTTAGTAGTAATGCATGTTCAAACAAACAGACAGACATTTCTAAAAATGATTGAATTGTATTTTATTACTTATTCTTATACACCTGCAACATTTTTTTTACAAAAATCTATAAAGTACTGACACCATTAGATTTCCATTCTTATCATATGTAGAAGAGGTATTTTCTTCTTTAGTCCAGCACTGGGAATTTCATAGTTTGTCGTTGTAACGTAATTTGTAGTGTGTGGAATGCTCAATTTATTTATTTATTTATCTAATACCTTTAAACGAGCAATTCTTGTATATTTTTATATTTGTATATATTCAGGATCTCGGAAACGGCGAGAGCGATTTCTGTGAAGTGTAGTATGTATGTAGTTTCGAGGATTCTAGCTAGATTCTATCCATAAAAAACTTTTTTAACTGAGTTTTCAGGCAATGAAAACATATAGCTAGAATGTAAAGGTAAACTTCGCCGCTGCTGTCAAAACCAAAATAGCTTAAGTGGCAATCGACTGCTTCGAGAATCGTGTATCCCCAGTTCCAATCCGAGTGATAGCAAAAAATCTTTTTTTAATATGTTTTTATTTGTAAAAAATGAAATACACCTAACAGTTTATTTTAGTTTAAAGAATGTTTTTAAAAGAACCGAGCTAGGCTCGGTCAACCAGGTATTTTAAACATGGATAAAGCAACAGTCGACAATCAAAAATAATAATACAATAGCAATAATAAAAAAAAGTAAACTGAACTGAAGACCTAAAACGCTTTATCACATAGAAACTTAACTTACACTAATCATAATAATAATAAGGAAATAATAATTGTTTAAATATTTAGATACATTCGATTTAAAAAAATATATATAAAAGAATAAACGAAAAAGTTCAAATGAATTCATTTATGAAAACTAGAATTAACACATGGAAAAAAAAGAACAGGATGGCAAACATAAATTATGAATATTAAAATATAATATAGAAACTATTGTTGAGATGGTCTTTGATATAAAGTGTGTTTAATTGTTTTTTTGAATTTGAATGCCCGATGGTCAAATATGTCTAATGAAGTAAGTTTGCTTGCAAGCTCATTATATTTACGAGTCATACGTACAATTTGGTTGAAATAAGGAGTATTATTCATATAAGTTTTAAGAATAAATGTTTAAGGAAAACAATAATTGAAATTGGTGTTAAAATTAAGAGACTCTAGCAAGGAGGTAGATGAAATATAATTGTGCAGCAATTTATGAAGAAATACTAGATCAAGTTGAATTCTACGAACATGTAATGGTATAATGTTATATTTATTTAATCAGTCATAGTATGAAGAGACACTGCGAGCATGACCATACCTGTAACATAGAATTTTTGAAAATTTTCTTTGAACTGCCTCAATAGATTTAGAATGTATGATGTAACAGGGTGACCAAACTACAGATGCATACTCGACGATACTACGAACTAAACTGTTAAATTGCTAGAAAACAAGTTGTAGTGATTTGCTAATAGTTGCCATCAGTGCTATTATCCATAAATATTGTTTTTATAAAATACTAAAACATATTAAACAATCTAATGGCAAAGTATAGCGAAGAACAATTCATTTTTGCAACCTCTATGTTTGAAAATAATTAAATTAATTAAGACTTCCGTCTCTCTGCAGCTAATTATGAACCAACACTACGAATTAAGAGATTTTTTAATTAACTAACTATAGTTAATTTAAAGATTAATTTTAATTAAAAGATTTTCTTTAATGGTATGGTAATTACTAAAATATTTATGCTCACTTTATTACAATATAACATTTGTTTGATACCTACAAAAATGTATAAACTGCTCTCATAATACGTCATTTGTGTGAACAGATGTTGTCCTAACATAAGTTTCTATTGAGTTATGAATATACAAAGTATTTTTTGTTTAGTTTTTTTTTCTCGAAATGACTACGCTATTGACCCATCAAGGTCTTAACAGCTTCACCGGACTACTAAGGCGAGCGCTTAAGGCACTCAGCCGATTTTATTTCGGCAACCAGCTCAAGAGTGCACGGCACACCTCGGCTTGGCTGTTGCCTGTTGCATGCAAAATCGCGACCTATCTTAGCTAACCTAGCTAACTATGCATACACACTTAAATATAAAGTACCTTGGCGACCGAGCCTAGCTCGGTTCTTTAAAAAATAATTTTTTAAATTAGAAAACTGTTAGGTTTGCTTTATGAAATTAACATTGTTTATTACAAAAAAAAATCTCTTCTGCTGTCATTCGGATTCAAACTGGGGTTACACGGATTTTCGAAACTATATATTAGGTATTTATTGGGTTTAAATTTCAAAACTATTTAAAATAAAACTGGACACGTGGCAGCTATCGCTTCGGAGATCTATTGTACAGTAAATATTGATTAGTACACGACAACTTATTTTCCGGAATTTATTGAAGAACTTCATAAAATAGCTAAAACATTTGCACCGTAATAGTGTCAGCCCTCATACGGTCATTCCTATATACACTCCCATTCTGGTATCATGACACATTTTTCTATTTTCAAAATCAAGAATTATTAACATGTCGACCCTTGCTTTCTCATGGACCTTGATATCCTTTCATTTTCCTGTGGACCTAAGCTATGCCTCTGGATTCCGATCTTTACTCCGATTAAACATGGAAAAGTGTAAAGTTTAGATCGCAACTACCCCAGAAAGGTACCGGTGCCCCCGACACAGGAGAATCCCTGCCCGGGCTCTCGGGTTTTGGTTACCAATCGTTGTCTCTAGGAGGCGCAAAGTCTTGACAGTTGTTGTGTTAGAGCGAGCGGCATCATTGGACCGATTATCAGTTTCCAATGCTCGTAGTGGTGCCTCATTCATTCGTTCCCTATTCAAGTAAATTCTTGCAAAGGGTGTACGATACAGAGATGGAGGTTTGTTACTTTACTTCGTCGCTGATGCAGAATTCCGGACAGTCACAGAAAGGCCATGTCCCAAGGTGCCTAAAGCACCTAAGAAGCAGATGAGATGTCCCGTAACAACTGGGGAGTACATGGGTATGAAGGCGGCCGAAGCAGAACTTATTCGACTGAAAAAAGGCATCGAAGACTTAGCCGCCAGGGCTGGGCTAGAGCGAGCTACGAAAAAGCTGGATACTCCTTGATCGGTACAGCAGCTCGCGCTGGATCTTCACAAGATAATCCACTTAGATGTAGCGAAATTGTCCGCCGGTGCCCGCGTCAGGTTTTTAATCTTGGCATCATTGAAATAAATAATCTAGTTACTTACTATATAGTAGTGTACTATCAGTAGTAAGTATATATATTGCTTATGGCGCATAAGTCTTAATCTAATTATTTTTTTTAACCTGCAAATTAATTTAAATAATACGTTAATTTTATTTTTAATTGCTAAGCATACCTATTATAAAATACATTGTGGGTAAAGATCTCCGGAGGTTGTTCCCTTTTATGACAAAGTTTCATGGCCATCGATAATAATTTTACAGAAGCCAATTAATTATAGTTTATAACTTTGTTTTATACAAGTTATGCCTTCAGCTCTATATATGACTTTATTATAATTGTTGGAATTCTTATGAATTTCCTATAACATGGGGTCCTTCAAGCGTAAAGGCTTTCGAAGGCTGACATGACATCGGCGACCGGCGAGGGACGGCCTGTGTCGGTGGTCGCCATTGTTTTTGAATTGTACTGTGCTCGCCATCAGGCACAGTGCAGTCACTTTGCTGTGTTCAATAATATGTATATATATATTTGTTATTGTAAAAAAATCAAGTTACAACAATATTCATGGCGTTTATACTTTTCAATGCTATCTAGTGACGGATTACAGCGGACGTATAGCACGCAAACATTCTGTGTTTACTTATCGACGCATAGAAACTTTCGGCAGTACAGAAGTTATTGTATTACAGCGCCACCTGTTAGCGAGTTATGCTGAAATGGATAGCATAAAAAATTCTTTCACTAATAGAAATAATGATAATTAAAGGTTACATTTTATTATGTAAATATCTTATGGATACGCGACCGAAGCCGCGGACAGAAACTTAGTATTTGATAAACTCGTAAATTTACTATGTTTAGTTTAACACACGTTACTTGTCAATTAAGAACCAATTCGCATATAATTTTTAGATTAGGTTTAAATCTGAAAAAAGATAGTCACATCTTATCATCCTTTTCCTAAGCACCGACTATAACATTGTGGTAAAAAAATTAATGACAACCAAAGAAGTTACTAAGTCGCGAGCATCAACTATATAATTATACAACAATGTCATAGAATTATAAAATAAATATGTGTATAATAAAAATATTTATATATAAATAAAGTCCGTAATAAAACTCCCAGTATACTTGTTGCTAGTTCTTCTAAATATGACCAAATATGACAAATAATTTAGTTATATTATATTTTATCATATATTAACCAGAATATTTGTCTTAAACTATTATTAATTATTATGTTGTTGGCAAAAAAATTGTCGTAGAAGAAAAAGTCAAAATTTATTATAATAAAAAAAATTAACATTGGTAATTATCGAACATTTTTTGAATCTTTCCAAATATCTACAAAATAATGATAGAGATATGATCGAAATATTTTTTTCTTTATACGTATATTTTTCAAAAAATACATTAGAAAACAGAAGTTCTGAAAAAAAAAAACACCTAGCAACGTAAGTTTAATTTTCAATAATGTATAACTCGTCTCATGTCAAATCGAAAGGAATTGGTGTCAAAAGTGGTCGATTATGAGCTTGCAAGCAAACACATTTCATTAGACATTTTTGACCATCGGGCATTCAAATTCAAAAAAACAGTTAAACACATTTTATATCCATGACCATCTAAACAACAGTTTCCATATTATATTTTAATATTCATTATTTATGTTTGCGATCCTGTTCTTTATTTTATTTTTTTTTCAATGGGGTAATTTTAGTTTTCATAATTGAATTCACTTGAACTTTTTCGTTTATTCTTTATATATATATATATTTTTAATCCAATGTTTCTAAATTTTTAAACAATTATTATTTCCTTATTATTATTATGATTAGTGTAAGTTAAGTTTCTATGTGATAAAGCGTTTTAGGTCTTCAGTTTAGTGTATTTTTTTTTATTATTGCTATTGTATTATTATTTTTGACTGTCGACTGTTGCTTTATCCATGTGTAAATAAATAAATAAATAGATTATGCGTGGAATATTCTATGTACATTATACTATTAAATGCAAATAAGTCTTACAATGTAATTAATTATATTACGATCGACGCAAATTTATTATTCACCCATAAAAACCAGACACGACTATTACAAGGCCAATACCCATAAATATATAAGGTTCTTGTTTATTTCATAATATTCTGATATAATTACATAAATAATATACACAACATAACTGTGAAAATAAACATGTATATTATATATAATGACATAGAATACCTCAAATAAATATCTGTTTAAATAAATACAAAAGAGTCACACACAACCAAGAGTCACTAGCATGCCATGACGCGATATTATAAATTCATCTCCCGCCAAAAATACCGTACCTAAAGAAGTTTTCACTCCAAAAAATCCAGAAATAAGATCGCATCGCCACCTATCGGATCCAAATGTTAATTTAAACTATTCTAAAATGCACCCGAACACACACAATTTTTTTTATTAAAATATGTCCAGTCGTTTAGATGGATTTCAGCCAGATACCCTATACAGAAAAATCAAAACCTATTGTAAAACGATTACTCGTGTCTCGTCCGGTGGATACCCTTACCTCGATCACTTTTGATGAAGTTTCGGCCGCCATCAACCGTCTCAAGCCTAGAAAGTCCTCAGGTCCCGATGGGATCAGGAACGAGGTTCTGAAGCTCTTTTCTGACCGCATCATAGCTTTATTGGTCTGCATCTTCAATAGCAGTCTTTTTTGATGTCGCCAAGGCCTTCGATAAGGTCTGACAGAAAGGGCTCGTATACAAGTTACGTTTAGCTTGTGTACCCGAAAAGTTAAGTCACATCATTCGCGATTATCTTACCGATAGAAACTTCCGTTTTAGAGTGGACGGTAAAATGTCATCGTCCCATCCGATACGCTCAGGTGTGCCACAAGGCTCAACACTCGCGCCCACTCTCTTTAATCTGTTCATCCGTGACCTACCCGAGCTCCTGGGAGTTGAGGTAGGTTGTTATGCTGATGATACAGTTATCTACGCCGGATCGGCTCAGAAATCGCATCGAAAAAGCCGTTAGCACACTCGGTGATTGGTTTCTTCGATGGCGTATAGAGATTAACCCCGAAAAGAGTGCCGCGATATTCTTCGACCCTAGGAGACGCGTTAACTGATTAAAGCCCATAAGGCTATACGAAACCGAGATACTTTGGACCACCGAGGTCAAGTATCTCGGAGTCACATTAGATAGACATTTAAAATTCGATTCCCATATTAACAGAGTGCGGAACAAAGCCGCTATAGTCTTGGGTCGCCTCCATTACTTGCTTTGTCATAAGAGCAAAATGTCCCCAGACATAAGCTCACGCTTTATAAGACTTGTATCCGTCCGATTATGACGTATAGTTGTCCGGTCTTTGCACACGCGCAAAATTTCAAAAAGTTACGGGTTTTGCGTAAAATCACCGGTGCCCGATGGTACGTCCGGAATGTCGATCCCCACAGGGACCTGGAAATGCCGTCCATCTGGGCGTATATAATATCACTAACGAGTAGTTATTTCGAGAGAGTCGCGAATCATCCCAGTCCGCGTTAGTGGTATCCGCCGCAAACTATGAACCCGTTACAAAAGACGTCTGCGACACATTTTTACCGACCCTCCTGATTTAATCACGTCAGCGAACGATCAGTACCAGCCTGTCCCTCGAAACAGAGCGTGTTCACGCCCACGCCCGCGTAACCACAGATCACGCCGCCGTGGTCTAGGGATTAATTTCGCTCCAGCACACCCGATTAGGCCTCCCACGGCAGCGGCTCAAGCCTAGGTTCGATCCCTCGGTAGGGAGCCCTTGAGTGCGTTGCTTGAACGATATGGTGACACAAAATATACATCACTGCTACAACACTACACGATCACCCCCACACACGTGCACGTCTACAGGCTTACACATTAAAGTGGAAGGCTTTACTTTTTTCCCTTATCGAACTGAAAAACTCTCAATTTTCCGATAATAAATATATGGAGGAGTTGTTGAGGCGTATATGCTTGGTACACATATATGAATAGTTAGCTAGGTTAGCTAAGATAGGTTGCGATTTTGCATGCAACAGGCAACAGCCAAGCCGAGGTGTGCCGTGCACCCTTGAGCTGGTTGCCAAAATAAAATCGGCTGAGTGCCTTAAGCGCTCGCCTTAGTAGTCCGGTGAAGCTGTTAAAACCTTATATATATACACATAATAAATATATAAAGATTTGGCCCATGTAAACACCGAAAGCAAAAGGGAACTAGTATAATTATTATTAGATTAAAATGTGAAATCAATGGATGTCCTTTAATATGGTAATATAACCGATGAACAGTGCATTTTTCAATTTAAAATGATTTTATTTTATTTTCTGCTTAAGACTCTTTTGTATTTTAATAAACGATGTGTAATTGACAACATTAGCTATCCAATGTCTTACTGTTATCAAACATTGGTTCTGTTGTATGGAATGAGAACATGCGGCTATTGCCAGAGTTCGTCACAAACCGCACCTCGCCGCACCGCCCCCGTCTCAGCCCAGACAAATAGCATAGTGTAGTTTGCCGTGGTATCCATTTGAGGTCAGACGCGACTATCTTTGACAGATTACCGCGCATTCATAACGAACGTTTCGCTGTGAAGTTATATTATTATATTTATCTTTAAATGTGAGTACTCAAGAATTATTTAGTATGACTAATTTATAATATCTAATGATTGAGATATTGACTTTAAAAGCACAGAGATATGATACAAATACATGATCTTTGAAACTTCTAGAGAATAATATGAATTAAATTGACAGAATCTGAGAACTTCTTCTTAATACAAATATCGGGCTTAGATTAATTATAAAAATACTATAATTACATAAAATTTCTTATAAGAATATGTTTTTTCATGATGCAGAACGATTTAAATATTCATAATTCTAAAAAAGTCACTCCTCGCATCCGTGTGTTCTCTTAGTTCCTCTAAATTACTCAACAAATTCTGATACAGTTTTTACCATAATATGAAGACTTTTTCGGGTAGGCTTAGGCTTCACACATGCCTATTGTGTTTGTAAAAAGAAAAAAAATCAGGAATTTTAACTGAATCGTAAAAAATGTTTTTCGGGCCGGCTACACATTAAACACTGGTAGCTTATAAGACACCAAAGTAATGTACTATAGAATTGTATACCTTAAAAGGGTCTATATAAAATGGATTAAATAGAGTCATAATAATAACCATTAATTTAAATACGGACAGCAAAAAGAAGGTAGTTGTTTGTGTTAAGATTTTAGCGGAACTTCTATGCTAAGCTGTAATTGTTAAAACGCATAAAAAGTATCTAAATTGCTTGAACATTTATGACGTTATATGATTATAATGCACTCGTATAAAACCAGAGTAGTTTGCTAGTACATTAACGGTTGTAACGTTACGAACAGTTAATGTATTTTGTGTTTTATCTTACTTGTAACAATTATTTCAATCGAATAAAATTAGTTCTTACATCTTATTTTTACTTCTAAACTTGAATGATAGATGCTAAAGCTAACCTTCATAATTGCATTCTTATCTTTTATATCACACTCATATTTATTTATCAAGTACTGATTTTGGAAAATCGTTTCGTAACGTTTATATGTATCGGGTTTCACAGTTTTTTTTTTTACTTTAATAAGACGGTAGAATTTTATAAAATGAAGTCTTCTTTTCATTTTAACGTCAACCACTTTATCTTTATTCTATTCTCATTCTCACACCAGTCCTCGTAGTCTTGTGCCTTTTCTATGTCGTCTGACCATCGTTTTGGTACTTTGCCACTAAGTTATGTCCTTGCAGGAAGGAAATAACTTGTTTCAGGGAAATAATCACCTGAAACAGATATTATAAATCTAAAGGTAAGTAACTACAAAAGTTAACATTACTTTACGGTTTTAAAACAAGTTCATAAAAATTGCTTATTACAATTACTATAGTATAGAATACAGAAGAATATTTAAAATATGTGTGGGTATGTTTGCTTGGATAGAGTATTCCTGTGAATCAGATTAGTACTAACAAAAACTTAACAATCAATATTGTTTAAAAAAAGTAATGAGTACGCTGTGTATAAACCCTGATAGCAATTTTAATTAACACGAAGTTAAAATTAAAGAGTGTTATTATTGCTCAATGAAGAGAATACAGTATAGGCAGATAATAATTTAATAACATCAACCCATTTTAATACAATTCGATCGATGATAAATTTTTATAGCAACAAAAATCATTAAAAGAAGGTAAAACTTGTTCAAATTCTTTGAGCACACACTCTAATGAATTCAGTAATCTTTGAGGACATTTATTTTGAAGGAATATTTTTCCTAGAATCTGGTCATGAATATTCTCTGTATGGGTAGACTCATAACCTAGTATAGATACTCAAGACACAAAGCCAATTGGTTATATTGTTTAATATACATATAAATAAATAACACTAAAGTTTATATTTGTAATGTCAACAGATTTTTTTATATTTTTTTTATTTTTATTTTTTTATTTTTATTTTGTGTGTCTGTCAAACACGAAGGAAAAATAAAGTATTGGTTTATTTCCACTTATTCGTATTTAAGTATCAGTGTAACACACACAATGATAGATGTCGCTGTATGACGATAACAAAATTGTACATCGCGCTATCATCGCGTTGCCATTATTACTTCTCCGGATTCATTGATGGCGGATGACATTGACAATTGAAGTTTCTAGGATTGTAGACTAAAATTACATTTAAGTTATGGGATTATGCTCCCCAATATAATCTTGTTTTCATACTACCTAAAAATTGTTCTGAAAGTGTAGAGAATAGATGAATTTTACTTTTTTAAGTTTTAGCGACTGACCACAAATTCGTGTAATGTTAAAATTTGAGGTCTAAGATAGTACAATGTTAAACCTAGAAGTGAGACAGTCAAATACAACTGCCCCAACTCCTGTATAGGTGCTTGATAGTTTTTAGCTCTAATTGTAAGATGGAATGATGATGAAAGATGGAATATTTTCGAAAACCAATGCATCATGAGAACGCTTCATTTGCATACGAGTTATAATTAACTATCTCCAATATTTTATTTAATCACCAGTAAATTCGTATACCAGTGTTATCTATATCTTTTATACCATTGGTTTATTTATTTAAATCTATACTACTGATGATGTTCTATAAATTAGTTTCAAACGGAACATTTTCCATTACGTTCCACGTTCTACAGTTAATAGCCCTCGCGTAGTTCGCGTAATACATTCAAATGGCCTTCAATTCACCGGTCGACGATTTAGCTGTCAAATACCCCAGTAAATAATTATAGTAAATCGGCTACTGTAGCGTTGAATTAGGAAGATTTTAACACGACTCAAACTTCAAGTGTAAGTTACAAAAAATAGTCAGAATCAAAGTTACAGATTACATTGCTTAATATCTCTAATTTATAAGTAATGAATTCACCTATTAGGTACATTTACATAATTACTATAATTAAATTAACTTATTAGTAGCACTATATTCAGACAAAAATAACATAATGTTTAAGCTATACTTAATATTATAAAGCTGAAGAGTTTATTTGTCTGAACGCGCTAATCTTACAAACTACTGACCCGATTTGAAAAAATCGTTCAATGTTAAATAGCTCATTTATCGAAGAAGGCTGTATGTAGGCTATATATGACTTCCAATACATCTCTAGGTAGCACACATATACATATGTTTTATTTAATTTGGTTAATTTGATAAACTATATTTATTTTCCGCTTTGTAGTGCCTTATTTTTATGCTCTTGATTAATATTGAAGTCGATTGATTCTTTTTTTTTTGAAAATTTACTTTATTTTTCCATTTTTAGTGTACATAAATATAATTTACTAAAACATACGGGTCACCTGGTGGTAAGTGATCACCGCCGCCCATGGACACCTGTGATACGAGAGAAATCACAGATGCGTTGCCGGCCCTTGAGAAAGGAGTAGGCTTGTTCCTTGAAAGTTGTGCTACTTTGTCACGGATCCCATGATCAGAACCTAACCAAACTCTCATCAAACTACCCTTCCTTTACAATAAAAAATGAATCATCGAAATCGGTTGGCATGATATTGAGTTATTCGTCTATTTGTGTACATACTTAATGCAAATTTAACATTTACGGTTTTGCACTGGATGCCATTGTCCGAACTGGACCAAAATAAAATGGGACCACACGGGAAGCACCAGCTTTCAAATGTAGAAAAAATCATCAAAATTTGTTCACCCAGTCCAAAGTTAAGAGGTAACAAACATTAAAAAAAAAACAGACGAATTGAGAACCTCCTCCTTTTTTTGAAGTCGGTTAGTAAAATATATATAAAAGACAAAAATAATGATTAAATTTTTTTAATTAGATTTTTTGCAAAACACAAAAAGTGCTGGCAACGTAAAGTTCTTAAAAATAAAAAAATGACGGTCGAGACTCAGAAATTCCTTGTTATTAGGTCTTGACAATGAACTGTTAAACATCCCAATGTCATGCATGTTTATATTCAGAGTCGTCATCAATGTATGTCTGACCGGTTGGAACTGAAAATATTCCATTAATAAAGGTTGTTCAACTCCTATATATACCACAATCTTCATAATTTAGTACAGAATACAGTCATTAAATGATAATATTTGTTTAACAACATGTATCAAAATCTTATACTAATTGTGTTAGTATTAAGTTTTTATTACTAATTGTTATTGTAGTCCGGTGAAGCTGTTAGGATCTTGCTAGGTCAATAGCGTCGTTAGTTCGAGAACAAAAGTTGTTATTGCTGAATCTATAGCTAAGATGGAGGGTTTATTTGTTGTTGAACGCGCTAATCTTAGGATATTACTGGTCCGATTTGAAAAAATTCTTCCAGTTTTAGATAGCTCATTTATCGAGAAAGGCTATAGGCTATACATCATAACACTAAAAACAATAGGAGCGGAGCATTAATGAATGTTTGAAAATCGGAGTTTTTTCCTTTCGAGAGCTTTCGCGGGAACAGCTAGTCAGGAATAACGACAAAACTCAATACGAATTGACCAGCACCAAATTTTTTTACCTATATAATTTGTATCGAATGTTCATTTCCATATTTGAAAACCATATTAATTAATTAATTATTAATGATCTGAATCGATACTAAATCCTTTATACCTACGACTAATTAAGCTAATTCGTCAGTTTTATCCGTACAACCCAAATCGTAATTTAATGGAATTCATTGTAATCGTAACTCATTCTGCTATTATGAAAGTTCATACTTTGTTGCTGTTGAGTATACCATTTATAGATTTATGACGCCAAAAGCACAGAGAAAACAATATACTGCAAAACACTTGTACTAACGGTGAATGTAAATTTTTTTTTATACTGTATACATTCCACGTATTGTAGCATCATTGTAATTTCAACAATGGACATTATAATTAGGTACAGTAACCGTAATTGTATGATAAATTACTGCCTATGTACATTTATTAGTTGTACCTTCATTTTTATATCATAGCATGCAAACGAACAGGTGGGTCACCTGATGTTAAATGATCACCACCGTCGATAGAAACTTGCAACATCAGGGGAGTCGCAAGTGCGTTACCAGCCTGTGTTGGAAGAGGGGGAGGGGAAGAGGAGAGGTGGGCCTCCGACGCTCTCACTGACCGAACGAAACGCAACAATGCAAGCACTGTTACTTCACGTCGGTTTTCTGTAAGAGGATGGTACTACCCCGGGCGTGCCGACCCATTCATGCTGAAACCAGTAATAGCTTCAGCGAGGCTCTGGCACCGTCATATCAAATATACCTTTCTGATTCTTGTTCAGCTATACTATCAACTACCAAAATAACTGTTTCGTGTAGCGAAGTGAGAACTTGTTTAGGCGCGTTGAGTTTTATTTTTTGGTATGAGATAAATTGATAATCTCGCGTCGCG
Organism: Antheraea mylitta; assembly: GCA_014332785.1. NCBI lineage: Eukaryota > Metazoa > Arthropoda > Insecta > Lepidoptera > Saturniidae > Antheraea > Antheraea mylitta. The sequence continues at coordinate 1,496,940 of JACEII010000053.1, read as the reverse complement.
ACATGCTAGAAAGCGTAACAATTGCGTATGCGCGGCTAGTGTCAGCCTAGCGACGCGTAATATATGAGCCTATGTACATCTATTGATATTTTGTATTGAGATTGTGTGAGAGTCGTGGTGGTCTAGTGGTAGATTGTGTGAGAGTCGTGGTGGTCTAGTGGTTTGACCAGTGGAATAATATTTCGATGTCCGCAGGTTCGAACCCCGGCATGTACCAACGAATTTTTCGGGATTCGCATACATTTACTAATTAATATTGGTAACACTATCGACTAACGGTGAAGGAAAATATCATGAGGAAACCTGAACCTGAGAAATGTTCTTGTAGTACTACTGTATGTGGGAAAAATATAGAACTGTGTATTTCTGAGAGCTTGAAATCGGGCATACGTTGTGGGATGGCGTTGGTGATTACGCCCATCATATGTTTCATGAATTAATAAACTGTATAAAAATATAATTATTATTCTGAATACCAATAGGCGTGAAAGAGAGGCGGCTACTGGTAATAATTTCAATTTACAAATTATGAAATTTGACTAAGTCACTCTATAATTAATTTCAATATTCTAAAGAGAACACAGTTTACATTCAATTATTTTTAAGCTTTCTCTCCTATCGGCAGTTTTTGTGACTGCCTTTACATTTCATACTAGCTGAGGCTATCTAAATTAGTTAGAATCATAATATTTATATTATTAATCTAGATTTTAATGAGTATTACTATGAATGCGCAGTAGAAGCTTTAGGTTTATTTTTGTTTTATAACATCTTCCACTAATAGTAGACGTGGTGACTTAGTGGTTTTGTCTAGCGGAATATCAATCTGAAGTCCGCAAAGAATTCTTCGTAACTCGCGTATATTTACTAATTTAAATTGGTAATAATATCGCAGAGTAGGCAACTAAGGCGTGAAGGAATAAAAGAAAAATCGCTTTCGCATTTATCTATACTAATATTATAAAAAAAGTAGAGTTAAATTTGTGACTTTGTAGGAGTTAATCTCAGGATCTACTGGTCTGATTTGAAAAGACTGTTAGTTCATTTATTAAACTAGGCTATAGATTATATATCATCGCGCTATATACCTTTATATTATTTACTTTATATACCTATAGGAGCGGAACACCAATGAAGAATGTCTCAAAATCATTTTTTTTCCTTTCGAGAGCTTCCGCTGCGTATTAGTGTTAGCACAAAGAACTATTCGAGGCGGGCGAAATCGCTGGCAGAACCTTGTAATATTATATTAGGTTATAAGTGGTTCTCAAGTTTAATTAAAGTAATACAGTGATGACAAATATATAAACTATGAGGGAATGTGGTTACTCGCTATTGTTGTCTTTACGTCTATGTGGTTAACCGTCAAATGAGTCAGAAGAATATTGTCAATAGAATATTTTTACAATCATTTTAAGGTATTGTTAATATAAAAGTGATTCATCATTCCCTCATCATTTATTTGAAATATATGATGAAGAAAGTGGTCGTATATATAACATAACTAGCCTCTGTCTGCGACTTCGTTCGCGTGGAATAAAGATATCCTTTATTTCTAACACGCAGCGGAAGCTCTCAAGAGAAAAAAAAACGATTTTGAAACATTGTTCATCAGTGCTCCGCTCCTATTAGTTTTAGCTTGATGATATATAGCCTATGACGATTCTCGATAAATGAGCTATATAATATTGAAAGAATTTTTCAAATCGGACCAGTAGTTCCTGAGATTACCCCCTACAACCTCACAACGTCACAAACTCACAAACTTTACGTCATTATAATATTAGTATAGATATACAGGAAAACATATTTTATATACGCTACAATAAGTCTTTTTTTTTTACTTTATTTTTGGCAATCAATCTTTCCGATTATTACTGCCATTCTCACGTAGTCAATAATATTACAAACTTCGTGTGACCATTCCAATATTAAGCATCGTGTGAAACCATATTCTAACAAGATGGTGGATCCCTTGCTAGAACCTTCCAGGGAGTTTTTGTGGCATCTCAGAATTTCATGCTCCGTGTTATTATTTTCCATTCACTTCACTTATGCATAATAAACTAACTATATTACGTAAAACACCACCAAATTTACACAATATATAGTCAAATAACACAAGATTATGAATAAAATATAAAATCCACTACATGACAGACTAAAATCCCGCCAAAAACTCCAACAATAAGTCTTAGTAGTAACTTAATTTATACGATAATGAACCATTTATCGAATCAATCAGTCAATAGAAATCAATGATGCAATAGCATTATTTCAGAACGGTTCCAATTATTTGTCTAATTCCTTTGTTTTTTTTTTATTTTATTTTTTATTATTATTAGAACATGATTTATATGAAAAAAAGTGTTCGAAAAGTGGAAAATCTGGCTTCAAAAATCTCTTCATAAAAAAAAAAGTTACTGAGTGATACAGAAGATAATAAGAAGACCTTGAGAAATATTCGTAAAATTTACAGATTGACATCCAGTAGTTTTCGTAGTCTTCGTACTGTAAAGGCTTTGTCTTATTTTCTTCGTTAATACGAGTATTTGAGACCGAGACATGTAGCTAATTAGCAAAAAACAAATAATTAGTCAATGCCGAATAAATATTCCTTTTTTTCAAGAACTAACTGGTGTCAACGCATGAAGGAGTTTACAAGCTAGTTTTAATTTCAGCTAAATACGATATTGAAAAAATAACCAACTAATGTAAAATAATAGAGGCTACCATATTTTATCCCTAACCGCCTATTTTAATAGGTCACGTTACTAAAATAATTGAGAATCGTTGGCCTAAGTTTAATGATTTTTCAAACACGCTTTATAAACGTTCATTATCAATTACTCCATGTCATAATCTGACTATCCTTGTTCACAAGGAATATGTAAATTATATATTAACATAACAAAGGCTGAATAAAAAAGTCTTAACAAAGGAATGCCGTACAGTAGCTATTGTTGGGAGTCTAATTATTTGTTTATTTTTGGCACCGTCATACAATAGCGTCCGAGGGCATCAGTAACGTACTTTAGGTAAAGTCGTCGTACTATAAACGCAAACATATTTATGTTTATACAGAGTGTAGATTTTTTGATAGGACAGCAACTTTATACTTCAATCGATGATATGTATTTGTAAAGTCTGTTGCTGAAATCTTTGTAATTTGTTTTGTTGGTTTGTATTGTTTAAAAAAGATCAGAATATCTTATCAACTTAATAGTATTATAAGTGCGAATCTGTGTTTGTTTGTACATTTTCACGGCTTAAATACTTAACACGGTTAGCATAATTTTTGGAATATATATTTCTTGGGGTACAGACAAGGGCGTAGGGTACTTGTAAATGGTATCATGTATCATCTACCCTGATGGACTTAGAATAAACCCTACCACCATGCTATGGTTTCATTACAATATTTTTCTTTTTTTTTTTTTTCGAAATGTCGACGCTATTGACCCAGTAAGGTCTTAACAGCTTCACCGGACTACTAAGGCGAGCGCTTAAGGCACTCAGCCGATTTTAAAATATTTTTCTTTGTCGGAAGCTCCAATTCAGTTAAAACGATTCGTACTTAAGTTCACAAAGATCTAGTAAAAGACTAACATGATTTAAATACTAGAAATTGCAACAAATTAGTCATTCCATGCTTCAGGCTCTCTAAATCCAAAAACAGTTTTTTAGGTAAATAATGTTAGGTTTTTAACAAAGTCCCAAAACAGATTACCGATTTACGAGATAGTGAGTTCAAGAACCATTTCAAGCGGGTTGTAATATCTAAATATATATTATAGGGTGGATCAATATGTGAACGATTGTGATGTTTGGAAATGATGCGCCTCTCTGTGCATCTACTAACAACGAATACAATTATTTATGTTTTGTAAAAATATGTAACAAGTAAGATTGAGATCAGATCGAGTTTCTTGCTGGTTCTTTTCGATGACTAGGTTGT